>JAJHSJ010000007.1:35760153-36046546 GCA_021015155.1 Magnolia officinalis
TATATATATATATCTATATATATATATATAAGGAAAAGGTACAATGGCGCTCGAGCTGATTTTAACGTCCCATGAGGTCGAGCCGTGTGGGCCCCACCGGTGATGCGTTTCAAACACTCTACCCCATCAGTCAGATGCACCATTCTCCATCATGGGTCTAGGTCTCAAAAATCAAGTCAATCCGTGACTTGTGTGGGCCACCACATACAGAAGTGGAGAGGGGTCGTGCACCATTAAAACATTCATAATCATTTTTTGGGCCCACCGAGATGTGGTTTGCAATCCAATCCAGCCCATCCATTATGTGTGTCCCACTTGGATGAGGGTTCATACCAAGTTTTCAGCAGCATTCAAAACTCAGGTGGGCCCCACCAAGTGCTTTTATATGTTTTTGGCATGTCTTCACATTATTTTAGATGGTATGTCCCCCTGAGTTCCGTATACGGCTGATTTTTTGGGATATCCCATAATTTAAAGGGGACCCATCAAATGCACGTTGTTTTGATGGTCGAGACGCATCACGGTGAGGCCCACACAGCTCGACCTCACGGGTGCTTATCGTGAGGTCGAGCGCATAGTACCTTTTCCCATATATATATATATATATATATATATATATATATATATATATATAATCATCTTACCAATCATTTTCATTTCTCACCCCAAGGCATGTGTTGTGTCCCCTACTACATCTACCCCTTAAACTCCCATATATTACTGAAAGAACATCCTAAAATCTATAAATAGAGCCCTCACTCTCCAAGTAAAGGGCCTTTGGATTTTTTGCTTCACTACACACCCTTTTTCATACTCACCTCCTCTCTCCTTCACTTCAAAAACCCATCCCTTCTAGAAAATCCCACCAAAAGACAAGGAGAAAGGATTGCAACAAACTAGAAGAAATAGAAAGGTATATTAAGAACTATAAAAAAGAAAGCCTCTATAAACATCTCCTTTCTAGTGAGAAGAGGAGAAGGCCAACTCTCGATCATTTGGAGTTCCCTTCCATCCTGGAGGCTGAGGCAGCGGCATTGGAGAAGCGGGTTACGGAGGAGGTGAAAAGGGTAGTGAGTAATTTGGTGAGGCATAAAGTTCAAAGACGGGATGGCTTTCCCATGGTGTTTTCCCAAGTATTCTACGAGGCAGTAAAAAGGGATGTGGTCGGCTTTATATTGGAATTCTTCAAAAAAGGTGGATTTGGGTGGAATTGGGGGTCACTTTCATTGCCCTGGTTCCAAAGGAAGAGGAAGCGGAAAGTTTGAGGGATATTATCAACCGATCAACCTAGTCGGGGCTCCGTACAAAATTTTTGCAGTTGTTGGTTACCAAATTTTGCGTAGTTCTAGGGCATGTCATCTAAAACTCTCATGGTGCATTTGATGAAGGCGGGCAAAGTTTGAATTGTACGTTGATCGCCCAAAAATGCATTGATTATCGCTAAAGACAAGGTGTGAAAGGAGAGGTATGGAAGCTCGACATTGAGAAAGCGTATGATAACAAGAGGTGTGAATTTCCAGACCAAATGCTAAGACGCATTGGCTGCGATGCGAGATGGAGAGAATGAATTCAGGCATTTGTTGAATTGGCTAGGTTATCAATTCTAGTTAATAAGTCATCAAAAGGAGACTTCAAATCTTCGAAAGATCTCAGGCAGGGTGATCCACTTCTGCCTTTTTTTATTTATTGTGGTGCCGGATGTGCTAAGCAGGATGTTGGATATGGGGCAAGCAGTGGGTCTGATAGAAGGATTAAGGGTAAATACGAGCAAATTTCAAATATCCCATCTCACACTGCTATTTTGTGATGCAGATTCCTCCAAAGTAGACAACCTGAGGAAGATTATTTCGTGATTTGCGTTGGTGTCAGGGCTTAAGGTAAATACTTCAAAAAGTGAGATGTTACGTATTGGCATCTCCGAGGAAAATGTGGTGGCCCTAGAAGAGGTCTTTCGATGTAAGGATAGCTCGTTTCCTTCGTCATACCTGGGGCTTCCATTATGTTTAGGTAAGTCACATACCTGCCTTTGGGATAAGGTGGTGGAGATATTGGAGCAGCAGCGACATCTATCTTTGGGGCTAATTCTAATCAAAGCTACTCTTTTGAATATCCCAATGTACTTTCTCTCTTTTTAAGTGTCCAAAGAAGGCATTAATGAAGATTGACAAGCTTAGGCGAGATTTCCTATGGAAAGGGATTGAAGACAAGAACAAGTTCCATTTGTTGAAATGGAAGGAGGTATGCATGCCATATGGGGAGGGGAGCGTGAGCATAAGTTGGAGGAAATGAATGACACCTTGTTGAGAAAATGATTATGGAGGTTTGGGGTGGAGGAGGATGCTTTTGTGGAGGAGAGTGGTGGAGAGGAAAAATGGGGCCAAGGAGGGTGGCTAGTGAACCAAGGAGTCTTCTCTGTATAGGGCTTCGATGATTTGGAGGGCAATTGCAAAATTGAGGGTGAAGATCAAGGAGGGGGTAGGTTTCTCCTTAAGGGATGGGAGGAGAATCAGGTCTTCGGAAGATGTATGGTTAGTAGATAACGCCTTCCCGTGGATTTTCTGAGGCTAGCTAGTTTATCGTCAATAGCAAAGTCCCCATGGCTCTGTGTTACTCCTTTTTGGGTAATAGGTGGTTTGGACTCTGCTGTGTCATAGAAACCTATCGGAAGAAGAGGAATCTGATTTCATCTCTCTTGAATCGGCTAAGCAACGCGTAGCCCCTAATGGATGCTAAGGATTTGTTAGTCTGGCTGAAAGATAAATCGGGAGATTCTCGGTGCACTCTTTCTATGAGTTATGTACGCATCCATCACAAAGGGGCAAGGGGCACACATCTTTTGTGTGGCATTATGGGGCCCCTCCTAAGGTTGCTACATTGGCCCAACTGATTGGCAAGGAGTAGGGTGTTCACAATGGATACCTTCGCAAGAGGAATACAATAGTGATCAATGCTTTTCTTCTACGCTTGATAGATGAAGAGTTGGTTAATCATTTGTTTATAGATTGCACATTCTCTAGGGAGCTTTGGAAAAGATTTTTGGCGATTTTAAAGATTTCTTGGGTGATACCTGAGTTGATCAAGAGTTTCTTTCTCTCGTGGCATGGGAGAAGGGTTGGAAAGAAAGGGCGTGAGGTCTAGAGGTCGGCGTTGCTAGCATAAAAACCATAAAAATTCAATTCCCTACCCTACCTAACCCACACATGTGATTGTACGGCCACATGTTTGAACTCATAGGGCTGGCTATACGGTCTCACCCTTATCCCTTTGGCCTTCCACTACCCATACAACAAAACCCTATCTTCTCTTATCCAAACCCTAACCCTAAACCTAAAAATCACAAATCTTCTAATTTCCCCAAATTACCAAACCCTAGGTCTTCAAAACCTTCAATTAAACCCAAATCCCTACATTCCCTTCATCCAAAACCTTAATTCCCCTCTACCAATACCTAAATCCATCAATTCCCTAAACAAATTCACCCAATTTATTCCTAATTTCATCTTTTCCCCAAATTCTAAACAACCATAATTCCCAATTCCCATGAACCCTAATTTTCCCAATTTCATATTTTTCCCTTCCTAACCCTAATTATAGAACCTACAAGTAAGTCTCTTGAGTGTGGAACATGCCTATGCTAATTTAGAAGTTCTATCCTTCCATCGGGCCTAATTTTAATTGATTTATGTGGTTTCTTAGCATACAAGCATGTGATTTAGGTTAAATCATATTTTATTTCCTATTATTTACTCTTAATACGTTATGAGTTAGCATCTTTTGTTAATTGAATTACTTTACGGACTCTTTCATAATTTTCATGTTGCATGCTAGGATTAAATCATGTGTCAACGATCGGTGTTTTTGCTATTGTATGAAGGTGGGGAACGTTTTTCAGCGTGCGAAAAGAGATGTAATAGATTAGGTCTTATGTTCGAGGGAGAGAGCGAATGACTCCGGTAACCAAGGTATTTTGTAACGGTAATGATGGCCATAACGGCCACCACCATTACCTTTACGATGAGGGTCGTAACGGTTGTTACGGCCCACATAACGGCCGTTACGGTCTCTTTTTTAATTGAAATGAAAAACCCAAAAAACATGTATCTGCCCTGTAACATTGAAATAAAATCCGAAAAACATGTATTTGCATCATAACAGACCATTATAGGACTGTTACGACCTTTATAGGGGGCGTAACGAGCCGTTAACGACGGTTACATGTCATTTTTTCCATAATGGTTGTTACGACTGTCACGACCCCACAACATGTAACAGTTACCACTGTTACCTTTAGGGGTCGTTTAGCATCGTGGATTGGAGGGGAATTAAGGGGGTTTCAAATCCCCCGGTTGTTTGGCGGCATAAAGTACCTGGGGGTTTCAAATCCAAGCGGTTTCCAATCCCCGCTTTGAGGGGGTTTGTAATCCACGGTAAGAACTTGGATTACACCTAAAATCATTTCAATAGTTGCAGGTGTAACATGTGTGTCAGTATACACTATCATTCTATTGGGCACATGGCCCACTAATGATGATCAGCACCATCCAACATTGTCCATGTAAATCAACAATTAAAATCGTTGGTTAGTCACTCAGACATGATCTTGTGCTTGTGGCCCATCCGAGACTTGGAATTCATCAATTTTCATCATTTCGGCAAAGCATATATTTCAGCGGGCTTATCACAACCATTGTGTCAAAAATTACATATCTCACTAATTAGAGATATTAAAGTTGATTTAGTAATTAAATTCAAACCCCTGTAAATATACCATGGATAGGTACTTTTGGATTAAAGTTGATTCACACTCCAGGGTGCCAAACACACTGGGAGGATTGCAAATCTAGGGGGTTTCTAATCCTGGGGGTTCCAAAACCACCGTCCCAAACAGGCCCTTGTGTTAACGGCCTTTACGACCCAAAAACAGCCTTTATGGCACACCATGTCGGTAACCATTACAAAAGATGAGGATTTTAAAGCTCTTCTTTCCCTTTTAGAATCTCTACACATTATAAGAAAAGTGATTATGAATCAAGGCTTTTGCAAATCCGACAAGAACATAACAAAGAATAGAACTTTCGGTGATTCTCCACCACACCTTTTCACTATCATCTACTATTTTCTGCTCTTTATTTATTTATTTATTTATTAATTACAAAGAATAGAACTTTCGGTGATTCTCCACCACACCTTTTCACTAGCATCTACTATTTTATGCTCTTTATTTATTTATTTATCCATTACAAAGAATAGAACTTTAGATGATTCTCCAACACACATTTTCACTATCATCTAGTATTTTCTACTCTTTATTTATTTATTTATTTCATCGTATATTAATCTTATATTCATTTCTAAAATTTCAACCCCCAAGTAGAGATTGTGTTTGACATGGGTAGAGGTGCCTAACACCTTCCTTTTCTATCATCAAGGCCCTTGTCTAGAATCTGTATTAGGAGGCAAAACCATCGAGTGGAGTCAATCAATGAAACAAAAAATTGAAATGTTTTGATATTTGGCTCTATGAATTTCTAGCCTCCTGTAGGTTCTGAAAAAGTATTAACTAGTGCCAACTCCTTTTATTTGCTGAAATTTTATAGTCAATTTTGTCGGTCTACTCCACATATATAAAAAAGTGATGTTAAATTATTTAAGTCTACAATATCCATAGTTGGTGGATGAAAAAGAATTCATTGTCTAGACATGCACTAAGTAGTCATTCTAGGTGTGAGGTAACGATATCGGTGGATGTAACGGTCCCCACTGATACCGTTACGTGCAATGGCAGGTACACCCCCATTATAAGCTGTGAGCTAATGGTATAAGTATGCCAACTACCAGGGTATAGTTATAAGTTGAACCACCAGGGCCATGGCTACAGACAGCATCCGGCCTGCCAACACCCATTCAACCAAGACCTACACAAATCCATTACATGTAGTAGTGTACTCACAAGACTTGCTCGTGGTTTCTTACGTATAATGTGTGACTGTATAATCTAGCGATGAGTGACCTACTTTAAAGCTGGTCAAACTTCTTCCCCAACCTTGACCTCAGTCAAAGGAGGCCCTATTAGTACCAACTCGGGTCCACGTGGGACGCTCGCCCAAGAATTTAGGGATACTCGTTCCGCGAGTTGTCTAGTGTTCTAAAAAATCAACAACTTATAAGGCAGTTGCATACTTAGCAAATAAAAATAATAATCAATGGTAAAGAAGCAAATGTACATGATACGCCATGAGATGCATGCAGGAAAATCCATCCATGTAATTGACTACTTATCCAACATGTCCACTATCCTTTAAACCATTTGGGCTTCTTGACCATCTCCCTGATGATCCGTCAGCGAGATTCCAGTTTTCTTTCTTTGAACAATTTTCTCTTTTGAGACATGACTATAATTAAACGATCTAGTCAAATGCACTATACGACTCAAGTACTGGTACACTAATATTAGAACAAAATCAACAATTATCAATGATCTAACCGTTGAACGGCAAGGCTGGCCCCTAATCCTTAGATCCATACCATAAACAGTCCATTCTATAGACAATACAATATCTTTAATGCAATCCGAAATATTCATCAAGTCTAAATCTTATAGTTATGACAAAATCTTGCTTTAAGATATGTTAGATGCTAAGAACCATCCGATCCGACCGTTGAATTTCATGATTCACCTTAAGGTTGGATCCAATGTTTTAGATTTATAGGTTAGGTTAGATGGATCTTACTTTCCTTACATTAAACCTCCCAAAATATTAAATGCCGAAGTTGATCATTGTGCCTTTTCCTCTAAAACCATGGCTCAAATCTAAAGATTGGTCCAGTGATCATAGTTATCATGGCCAAATCATGGTCCTATACATGATTTAAATTATAGATAACTTTAGATATCCAAATCTACCGTTGAGACTTAGCGTAGGCAGTATGGCCCACTTTTGATGTACAATTTAAAGTGGTGGGGCCCACTGATCTACCAATTGATCATGGGTAGGTCTACTATTTAATGCTAGATTAGATTTATAATCTTATTATGGTTTCCAGATCTAAGTCCAAAGGTGGGGTCCACCTGAATCAAGATGTAAAACAAATCAAGGGATTTAATTCAGGACTCAAGTTGGCCAGCAATCCAAAACATAATATCTCACCACATAATGATCTTTAACAAGATATGATAATCAAATCTAAACAAATCGATGGTGGGGCCCACTAAGATGGTAGTGATCACGAGAGGTGGGGCCCACACGATCATCTTGCCTCAAATCTAAAATAATCAAAGATACACTTTTATGGAAATCAAGTTTCCACTATCAAACAGTCGATCTTGCGGTGGGCCATCCACTAGATCCATGGGCTGATTTGTTAATCCTAACATTTGGGTAATCCAAATCCATAAATTGAATTTGATATCCCTTCTGTTGCCATTTGGGGCCATCACATAAGATCGGGGTTAATCCATACCGTTGATCAATGGTTATAGTCTTTAGATCTAACCAGATCTCCCTTAAATCACAAACACAGGTCCATATGTACAAATTATTCTACATCTACAGATAAGCATATGTACACATTATCATCATATATTCATCTCATGATCATGTGGTGGGGCACATTTATAGGATCATATCTAAAATGGTCCTACTACATTAGATCAATCGTTTATACAAGAAATTTACGGTTCAGATTGATTCCAAAATCCGCATCTTAAGAATCTAAAATCATGATTTGCTTATCCATTTTCATATATGGCCTACATAGTCTTGGAATACTCGGATCTAATATGCAATTTCATAGATTACATATTTTTCAACAATATACATCAACAAGATCAAGATCATGCAAGATGGGGTCTATTGACAACATAGGGGAAAAGCCCCTTTTTCAATATTAATGGTTGCTGACGTGGCAATGGACCCCTTTTGATGTTGAAAAATGAGGTTTTCCCCCTATGTTGTCAATGGACCCCTTTTGATGTTGAAAAAGGAGATTTTCCCCAATGTTGTCAATGGACCCCATCTTGCTTGATCTTGGTCTTATTGATGTATATTGTTGAAAAATGTGTAATCTATGAAATTGCATATTATATCCATGTATTCCAAGACTACGTGGACCGTATATGATGATGGATAAGCAAATGATTTTAGATTCTTAAGATGTGGATTTTGGAATCAATCTGGACCGAAGATTTTTTGTATAAATGATTGATCTAATGTAGAAAGACCATTGGATCTGATCCTATAAATGTGCCCCACCACATGATCTTAAGATGAGTATATAATGATAATGTGTAGATATGTTGATGTGTAGATGCAGAATAATTTGTAGATATGGACCTTGATCAACGGTATGGATTAACCTCGATCTTATGTGATGGGCCCCACATGGCAAAAGAAGGGATATCCAATTCATTTTATGGATTTGGATTACTCAAATGTTAGGATTAACAAATCAGACAATGGATCTAGTGGATGGCCCACCACAAGATGGACTGTTAGATAGCGAAAACTTGATGTACATAAAAATGTATCTTTGATTATTTTAGATTTGAGGCAAGATGATCATGTGGGCCCCACCTCTCATGCTCACTACCATCTTAGTGGGCCCCACTATCGATTTGTTTAGATTTGATAATCTGATCTTGTTAAAGATCATGATGTTGTGAGATATGATGTTTTGGATTGCTAGACAACTTGTGTCCTGAATTAGATCCCTTGATTTCTTGTACATCTTGATACAAGTGGACCCTACCTTTGGACTTAGATCTGGAGACCATAATAAGACTTGAAATCTAATCTAGCCTTAGATAGTAGACCTACCGATGATCAAGTGGTAGATCTGTGGGCCCCACCACTTTGAATTGTACATCAAAAGTGGGCCCCACTGACTACGCTATGTTTCAACGGTAGATTCGGATATCTAAAGTTATCTGTAATTTAAATCATGTATAGGTGATGCAGGACATGAAAATTAAATATAATATACAAGATTTCAAGCTTTAGATCACACTAATTTTAGAACAATCACAAAAATTTCACATCCCACATAAAGTCAAGCATTCAACAAGGGAAATCTACGAGGGTCCAAGCCTACACATGTTAGGGCTGAATCAATTAAAATTATAGACCAAACAATACTCAAAGGAGAATAGATTTATCCACACAAGCAAAGGATTATTCTCAATCCAAAGGATTCACATGTTTCAAATCGGGAAAACCTAGGGTTTGCAAAAAAATGGAATAGGACTTGGGATTTAGGATTATCTAGGGCTAGGGTTAGGGAAATAAGATGATAGAGGAGTTAAAGAGAGGAGAGAGAGAACCTATAATTAGTCCACACGTGTGGACAGCGGGCTGGCCTAACGTACGTGTTGGGCCCACGAACCCAAAAAGGGCCAATTAGGGGTTGGTCGGCCAGGGATGGGTCACCCACACACCGAGTTTCAGGGCAATTGGATAACTGGTTTGAGCACGGTGCTCCGACGAAGTTTTGGCCATCTTACAGGGCCTAATTCTGGAAATCTGTTGTAGAGAAGAATTGACTGCAAAATAAAGGTGGATTTGAAGAGTGGATGGCAGTGGGAGATGATGAATATAGAGGGTAGGAGGTGGGAGCGATTTGGGATGGATGTAGCTTCGCGCCACAGTAGTTAGCCCTTCGAAGAAGGGAGGGTTTCGCACCCAATTAGATTTCCACAACTCAGAGAATTAGAGAAGCAGAAAAACGCAGAATTTTATTAATAATCTTCAATCAAGAAAAACTTACAAGGGGTTGCCTATTTATAAGAAAACCCTATACCCCAAAAGTCGTGCCATGTGCGCACACTATTACTTAGAGACGAAATAACAAAAATAACAACTAATCAAAGGAATCTAAATGAGATGGTCAAGAAGCCCAAATTGTCTAAAGGAGAGTGGACACATTCGGGTAGTCACTTACATGGATAGATTTTCCCGCATGCATCTCATGGCATATCATGTACATTTGCATGTTTACCATTGATTATTATTGATATCTGCTAAGTATGCAATTGTCTTATATGATGTTGATTCTTTAAAATACCAAACAACTCAAGAAACCTGTACAGGAAACAGTGGTAATTGACCATTACAAACATCTTGTGGGCCATAAAAGCTTTCATACGGGGTTGATTTTTGGGCCCTACAGTTTAAATGGGGTGACTCACCTGATGATAGAGGTGGATTTCACTTAAACATCATGGTGAAGCTCACTTCATGTGGCCAAAGATCAAGACCGTAAGGTCTGCTAAGTCAGGCCTCCATTCCCCCCCCCCCCCCCCCCCCCCCCCCCCCCCCCCTTAAAAAAAAAAAAAAAAAAAAAAAATAAATCATGGAGCGCTTTACGGGTTGGATGTTAACAAACAACGCTTAACGCGGAGCGTTTTCTGGATTCCGCATTCCGTGATTTTTTTAGTGTTAACAAACAGGCCCTAAGTCATGAATTTGTACAATATTCATCTTACATCTATTCCAGCAAGA
Organism: Magnolia officinalis; assembly: GCA_021015155.1. Taxonomy (NCBI): domain Eukaryota; kingdom Viridiplantae; phylum Streptophyta; class Magnoliopsida; order Magnoliales; family Magnoliaceae; genus Magnolia; species Magnolia officinalis. The sequence continues at coordinate 35,770,650 of JAJHSJ010000007.1, forward strand.
AAAAAAAAAAAAAAAAAAAAATTGAAACTTTCCTCTCTTTTTTTCCCATAATAGACCAAGGTGCTTTGATTCATCTAAATTACTTGAATCGAATGTTTTAATCCACACAAGGTATATCTAAATTAGCCTAGGATCACTCTGAGAACAATGAAAATTGAAGAGAAATGGGGAAAAAATTGGAATCATCTGCAGTTGTTTTAAAGGGGAAAAAAGTTTTCATACCATTATGGGGGGAGGTTACTGCAAGGGGGGTAGAGGCCACCATGCCTCGTTACGACCATTACGACATCATTTTTTTAAGGGGTACCTGTTACAACCCTGTATCTCTAAGGGGCGCCACCAATACCATTACATAACAACCGTTAGCTCGTTAAGCCACACCTTGCATTTTATGCTCCACTAACATAGTCAATGACATCTCAATTTCCAACACTCCAAGTATTCAGGAGCCGCAATACATCTGCGTTATGTTTTTTTTCAACCTTTTCCTAAATTAGGCATTGCATAACCTTACAATTACATGGGTTTAGAATTCTACACTTCTCGAAAGGAAGCATTTATATGTAAAATGTAACATCACATTTATCTAACACATTATAACCCAACTACAATATAAATAGTCCACAAGATCAAAATATAAAGCTGAATTCATAAATCCTAATTTTTGTGGTTCTTTAAGGAGGTTGCTTCTGAGATATGTCAAAATTATGACACTCATGTGCAACATTGTTGCGAAAGCAAGTGCAAAAAAAAAAAAAAAAAAAAACTTTGAATGTTTCATATCGTTGTCTAAATTTTATTTTATTTTTTCATTTTTCTTTTCTTTTTTTAGGATATATTGCTGTAAAACTTATAGAATATATCACTTTCTTTTCTCATATAGCTATAAGACCAACCGAGCTTTATGGGCAAAATGGGGGGGGGGGGGGGGGGGGGGGGGGGGGGGGGGGTTAAAGAACATGTTCATAGGAGGAGTATAGCTGAAAAGAGGATGTTGGGATGGATGAGTGGCAAGACAAGGAAGGATAGAATTAGAAATGAATAACATTCAAAGGAACTCAGTAGTAGTACCAAAGTAATAACATGAGGGAAAGTAGACTTAGAGGGTTTTTCACGTGCAACAGAGACCAAGAACTGAGTCAGTTCGGAGTGAGTTGGTACAAGTTGAAGTCTCTAAAAGGGCAATGGGAAGGCCCAAAAGGACGTGGATGGATGTAGTAAGAAAAGACTTGATGACCTACAGTCTAACTAAAGGTCTGGCCCTTGATAGAGCGGAATGGCGGCCACTACACCTTGTTACGACCATTACGGTGTCGTTTTTCAAGGGGTACCAGTTACACCCTCATATCACTAAGGGGCACCACCGATACCATTACATAACAACTGTTAGCCCATTAGGCCACACCTTGCATTCTGTGCTCCACTAGCATAGTCAATGACATCTCAATTTCCAACACTCCCAAGTATTCAGGAGCCGCAATACATCTGCATTATGTTTTTTTTTTTTTCTACCTTTTCCTAAATTAGGCATTGCATAACCTTACAATTACATGGGTTTAGAATTCTACACTTCTTGAAAGGAAGCATTTATATGTAAAATGTAACATCACAATTATCTAACACATTATAACCCAACTACAATATAAATATTCCACAAGATCAAAATATAAAGCTGAATTCATAAATCCTAATTTTTGTGGTTCTTTAGGAGGTTGCTTCTAAGATGTGTCAAAATTATGACACTCGTGTGCAACATTGTTGCCAAAGCAGGTGCAACACCAAGATACAACAACAACAAAAAAAAAAAACATTTGAATGTTTCATATCGTTGTCTAAATCTTTTTTTTTTTTCATTTTTCTTTTCTTGTGTTTAGGATATATTGCTGTAACACTTGTGGGATATATCACTTTCTTTTCTCATATAGCTATAAGACCAACCATGCTTTATGGGACAAAATGTTGGGGGGTAAAAGAACATGTTCATAGGATGAGTATAGCTGACAAGAGGATGTTGAGATGGATGAGTGGCAAGACAAGGAAGGATAGAATTAGAAATGAATAACATTCAAAGGAACTTAGTAGTAGTACCAAAGTAATAAGATGAGGGAAAGTAGACTAAGATGGTTTGTCACGTGCAACGGAGACCAAGAACTGAGTCAGTTAGGAGTGAGTTGGTACCAGTTGAAGGCTCGAAAAGGGCAATGGGAAGGCCCAAAAGGACGTGGATGAAGGGAGCAAGAAAAGACTTGATGACCACGGTCTAACTAAAGGTCTGGCGCCCTTGATAGAGTGGAATGGCAGAACAAGATTCATGTAGCCGACCTCAATAAAGTGGGATAATGTTTAGATGATGAAGATGTCTCGCTGTATAAATCAATTGTAATGCATTCCTGCAATAATGATACAATATGATACAATGAAGTGTAATCGATGTTACACACTTGACTCCATGATGCTGAACTCCATGATAATTATCTGGGGATAGATATATCTACAATACACTGCATGTGTATTGAAGTGTAATCGATGTTACACACTGACACGAAAGATACTTTCAGATGCAATTCTGTATCATGGCATGGATGTTTGTATTGTAAATCCTTATGAACTTATCACGATACATTCCAAATGCTACAGGCATTATAATATTTTGAACCTCAGTATGAAAAAGTAACTCTTCTGTTGTAGTTGCAACTCATGCTATATCAATGGCAAATGAACTTAGTAAATTGCTTCAACTGCTTCAATGTAAAATGCATCATGCAAGGCAACAATAGGATTCGTTGTCAGTAAAATCCTAGAATCGCCCGACAAAGCACAAAGGAGACAAGATGAAAGACAAGAAACAGGCACATACATAACTTGCTCTTTTGAAAACAATGATACACCTAGACAGAACAATAAATTAAATTAAGGAAAGAAGTGTTCCAGAACAGATTAATGTAGTCAAGATTTTGCTTACATGCCAAACAATAGCCTATAGAGTATTAAGAATTGTTCTCAAGCGTGTATTCTATATAGCCATGGAATAAAGATCTATCAAAGGACCAAGATAAACAAATAGACTATTACCAAAAACAAAAAGTATGAGACATTACCTTCTGATAAACATCCTCTTGCCAATCAGGTACACCCACATGTCCTGGCTGGGCTGTGGAATCCATTGATGCTGCAAAGAGGCAAGAGGAAAGTGATTGGAAAATAGACCCCCTTTTTGTTGTAATTGAGCCCTTACTGTGATTTATTAATAGATTTCAAATTTAGGAACAAGACCATCAGAAGAATTTAAGATCGGGCGGCAATGCCAATCAAACTCAATCTAAGCAAGAACAAGATAATTTTAGAATCCTCAATGCTCATGCTCGTCAGAAAACATTTAGCCCACTTCCAAACATTAGACTTCCCTGATTTGACAGTGTGCAAATTGACACAGTGCGCTAGCCGCCGATCAGGCTGTGGGCCTTGATGTATAGTGCATGCTGTCTAGTGGTGTAAATGATGAAGAAGAAATGAAGAATGAAGAAGAAGAAGAAAGGAGAGAAGAGCGAGAGAGAGTGAGAGAGAGTGAGAGAGTTGTATGTATGGAGAACAAGAGACAAACGTGATGAGGATGAGGATGGGTTGCTCAAACCCTAAACCTCTCACTCCTTTTATAATGTTATAAGACATGTACAAACCGTGTCTAGGCCCTTTGGGCTTTTAACGTGGGCTAGGCCCAATAGCATACATATTCAACTATTGCTTGTAACTTGTTCAACTAACTAGAAAACTTTTTCAACTATGTTTCTTTCAACATTCCCCCTCAAGCTGGAGCATATATATCCAAGGTGTGCCGTATCGGTATCGGTTGGCGTAACGGTAACCTCCAAAACTGATACAGATACGGGGGCGTAACGGCCCGTAACGGCGCAATTTATTTTTTTTTTGCCAAAAAAATATGAAAAAATATAGATTAAATCCGGAATATTCTAAGCATTCCAAATATGTATTCATTTATAAATTGGAACATGTTTATGGTGGTGTAACGGTCCACTCTTTGGTGAGAAGTTGTATCGGACTGTCTAATGAATTTATGAACTAGATAACCTGAATTTGACTACAAAATTCATATATTTAATTTTCTAACTATCTACTATCAATAATAGATATATTAGAATGAATGTAATATGAAAATATCTTACATTTGGTGTTTGCAATTATTTTTGAGGAATTTCTCGAACATGCGTAAATAGAAAAAAATATAAAACGGCACCCCAAATCTATGAAATGCACATTAACATGTTCTACTATGATTAACACATCACATGGCATGATTAAAACAGAAAAACAATCATTAAAAAATGATTTTTTGAATTTTTTTTAAAAAAATGCCATAATTAATGCGTAAATAGAAAAAAATATAAAAAATTATAAAATGGCACCCTAAATCTGTAAAATGCATATTAACATGTTCTACTATGATTAACACATCACATGACATGATTAAAACATCATAACAATCATTAAAAAATGATTTTTTTGAATTTTAAAAAAAAGGGCCATAATTAATGCGTAAATAGAAAAAAATATATAAAAATAAAATAAAATGGCACCCCAAATCTGTAAAATGCACATTAACATGTTCTACTATGATTAACACATCACATGGCATGATTAAAACATCAAAACAATCATTAAAAAATGATTTTTCGAATTTTTTTTAAAAGAAAACCATAATTAATGCGTAAATAAAAAAATATATAAAAATAATAAAATGGCACCCCAAATCTGTAAAATGCACATTAACATGTTCTACTATGATAACACATCACATGGCATGATTAAAACATCAAAACAATCATTAAAAATTGATTTTTTGAATTTTAAAAAAAAAGGGCCATAATTAATGCGTAAATAGAAATAAATATATATATATATATATATATATATACTATATATATTATATATATAAATATATATATAAAAATAAAATGGCACCCCAAATCTGTAAAATGCACATTAACATGCTCTACTATGATTAACACATCACATGGGATGATTAAAAAACAAAACAATCATTAAAAAATGATTTTTTGAATTTTTTTAAAAAAAAGGCCATATTTAATGCGTAAATAGAAAAAAAATAAAAATATATATAAAATGGCATTTGTTGTATATCCATGTGGTCCATCCTTTTTGCCCACTTATTTCAGGGCATGGACCAAAAATGAGGCTGATCCAAATCTTAGGTGGATCACAAAATGGGCCTTAAGAAGATTTTAACGGCGGGCATTCAATCCTAACTGCGTGGTCCAATTGAGATTTTGATCCCTTCATTTCAAGGATCATGCTTTAAAATGAACTTGAAAAATTATGAATGGCATGGATTTACTATACATAAATCAAGGTGGGCCCCACCACATGCAATAAAATAGTGAGTGTGCACCACGCAGCGTGCACTGCAAATTATACAACAAAAAAAAAAAAAAAAAAAAAAACTGCGTGGCTGTGAAACAGCCACGCCATTCTGTTCGATTTTGCTGGAAAAAGAAAAGAAAAGAGAAAGGGAAATGAAAAGAAAAGACGGAAAGTAGAGAGGGGACCGAACCGAGAGAGAGAGAGAGAGAGAGGAAGGGCTGCCGCCGCAGCCGCAGCAGCGCATTAGCCGCAACCGCAGCAGCCGCAGCAGTAGCAGAAGAAGAAGAAGAAGAAGAAGAAGAAGAAGAAGAAGAAGAAGAAAGAGAAGAAGAAGAAGAAGAAGAAGAAGAAGAAGAGAAGAAGAGAAGAGAAGAAGGTAAGTTTTTTCTTTTTTTTTTTTTTTTTTTTTTTTCAAGGCCCGTAACAGCCGTTACGGGTCCGTAACGGCCGTTATGGCCCGTAACGGCCCCGTAACGGCCGTTACGGTCACAAAATTTCATAACGGCCGTTTCGACCCCGTATCGCGTAACGGTGTCAGCCGTTACCGTTACGTATCGGCCGATACGGCCGTATCGTAACGGATACGGCACACCTTGTATATATCGAATATTCTCAACTTGCTACTAACACGCGATCCTTATGAACATGACGTAGACTTGATGAATGTGTTAGCTAACTAGGCTTGGATGGGACACATTGGGTGAGAATTTCTTTGGATGTTATATTTTCTCTAATGAAGTGGCAGTCCACTTCTATGTGTTGTCCTATCATGGAAAACCAAATTATTGGCTATGATGCTTGATTATTGCATTATAGAATCAATGGTTCTCCACCGAAGAATTGAAGTTCCTGTAGAAGTGATGGCATTCACTGGCCACGTATTTTGCTTTGGTGCTTGATCTGGCGACAAATATATATTTCTTGCATTTATAGGTCACCAAGTTATCTCCAACAAAGATACAGTATCCATATGTGGACTTCCTATCTATGTCACCTCTATCATACGACATTACACGATGAATAGCAGTGGAACCGTTTGAGACCTCAGATGCCACCCAGGATGCCAAGTTGGAAAACTGAATCTATCGAGGAAAGGGAGGGGGACAATGATGGGGACATCTCGCGCACACGCACGCCCCCCTTATGCACATACGCAAGGAGGAGGGCCCCACCTTCGATCTGGATCGATGACGACATCCATGGAAGGCCTTCTAGTTAGAGGACTGTATTTTGGTTCCATGGGATGGACCCGATCATCATGTGGATCCCATCATTGGATCTCATGATCGTGGCCCACTACCCTAGGTGATCTAGTACTTTGAGTTTTAGTTATTATTATTGTTAGGAACGTCATGGACAGTTTAGATTGCTTTGATTAGTTGTTATTTGTGATTACTTCGTCTCCAAGTCATAGGATGCATACATTGCGCGGCTTTAGAGTATAGGGTTTTCTTATAAATAGGCACCCCTTATAAGGTTTTTTCTTATGGAAGATGATTAGTAAAATTCTACGTTTTCCTGCTTCTCTAATTCTCTGAGTTGTGGAAACCTAATTGGGTGTGTAACCATCCTTTCTTTGAAGGGGTAACTACTATGGTGCAAAGCCACACCCATCTCAAATCACCCCCATCTCCTACCCTCCATATTCCTCATCTCCTATAGCCATTCCCTCATCAAATCCACCCACGTTTGCAGCTAATCTTTTCCCTACAGCAGATTTCCAGAATTTGGCCCTGCGGGAGGGCTAAAACTTCGGCGGAGCACCGTGTTCAAACTGATCATCCGTTTGCCTTGAAATTTGGAGGGAAGGTGGCCCATCCCTGGCCGACCAGGCCTTAGCTGGCCGATTCCAAATTCGTGGGCCCCACACACGTGCAAGCCGCCATCAATGCACGTGCGTCAGGCCAGTTTGTTGTCCACGCGTGCGGGCTGATTACAGGTTCCCTCTCGTCTCTATTTCACTCCTCTTTCGCCTCGTTTCCATAACCCTAACCCTAGATCATCTCAAATCCCCAAGTTCTATTCCACTTTTGCAAACCCTACGTTTTCCCGATTTGAAACATGTCAATTCCTTAGATAGAGAAATAATCATTTGCATGTGTGGATGAATTTACTCTCCTTTGAGCATTGTTTGGTCTATAATTTTCAATTGATCCAGCCCTAACATGTGTAGGCTTGGACCCTTGTAGATTCCCCTTGTTGAATGCTTGACTTTATGTGGGATGTGGAATTTTTATGTGATTGTTTCTAAATTAGTATGATCTAAAGCCTGAAATCTTGCATATCATATTTAATTTTCATGTCTTGCATCAAATTTGGTATCAGAGCTTAGGTTTTTTATAGGGGATTGCATTGCATGTTTAGGGTTTAGTCTACTCGCGTTTATTTTGCATTAAATTTCATCATAAAGGGTTGTTCAGGACCTATCATTCACAACATAGACTGCTGAATTTTCTATTGTCAGAAATTCCCCAATTTTTATTGCTGAATTTTCTGTTAACAAACTGTTTGGACAGTTATGTTGCTGGAATTTTAGGAGTGTTGCGTAGTTTCCCTCATATAGTCCTATAGGAGCATCTAGTCTCATTTAGACGCATATACTTGCATTAGAGGACCTTTGGGTTGAGTGGATAGTTGTATGCCCACACGTACTGGTCGCAGTTTTGGGTTATACCCTACACTAAACATAGAGCAATTACAAGAGTTAATGGACAACATAACCCGGCAGTTTGAGTCTTTGGGTAGGCGCTTGAACAACGTATTGATCGACGCTGGGATCAGCTTAATGTGCACGTTACCCAACTAGAGACCTTTACCTGGGCAAACCCCGTCATTGGGGAAGATGTCCAATCTCAGGCAGGTGGTCAGGAAAATAGACAAGGGAGTGGGGGTGGCCAAAGAAACGGACATGGGTGCGCACACGTGCACCTACCCCGCGAGGGGCATCATGATCATTATGACCCAGATGCGCAACTCCTCAAGGGAGTTAGAGTAGAGGCCCCTACGTTTAATAGTCACTTGGGCCCTAAAGCTTTTCTAGATTGGTTGGCGGATATGGACCGCTATTTTGAGTGATACGACATGTTGGATGCTCGTTGAGTCCGATTTGCCAAGATGAAGCTTGTGGGCCAAGCAAAGAGGTTTTGGGCTATTGTGAAGCGAAAGAAAAAAAAGGTTGAGGAAACCCCATTGGGGAGAAATGAAAGAAACAAGAAAAATACCTCCCTTTCTCTTATCACTTGAGGTTGGTTGAAGAATCAAAGTCCAAGTCTAAACCTCCATATTCTAAATACCAAAGACTTTGAGCAAGAGACTGAGTCGGACTCGATAGTGTACGCCCTTGTGGCTAGGAAAAGTGCATCAGAGGCTAGCGCAGAGTTACCCACTGAGGCCATTCCAATAGTGGATGAGTTTCGTGATGTCCTTCCCGATGATCTACTGGATGAGCTTCCCCCTATAAGGGATATACAGCACGCCATTGATTTAGTCCTTGGGACGACTCTACCAAACCTGTCTGAGGTGGTCAATAAGAGTCTGGGAAATTTGCTCAGGTGTTTAGTCGGGAAGCACACCAGGACGTGGGACACTGCACTACCTATCGCCGAGTTTGCATTTAATAGTTCTATCAATATATCCACAGGTTCAAGTCCTTTTAAAGTCATTACTAGTTATAAACCTAGGAAGCCTATTGATCTTGTCCCATAGGCCATCAGAGTGTGCAAAATCCTTTGCACATCACATTCATTCATTGCATCAAGAAATCAGGTGAAAGATCAATACTAGTAATGAACATCACAAAATTTCTGTTGACCAACATAAACAATTCAATGAATGCAATGCAGGGGTGATGGACTGCATCAGGCCAGAGCAGTACCCTCAAGGAGCCATTCGTAAATTACACGCGCGTGGCGCTAGACCATTCAAAATTATAGAACGAAACTGTCTCAATGCGTATGTGGTAGATCTTCCACCTTCCATGGGAATTAGTTCCACATTCAATGTGGAGGATCTAGTTGCATTTCAGGGGACCACTGATACATTGTCCAGCCTGTCACCTAACCATCTTGATTCCCCAAACCTTTCCCTTGATCAATGGCCTCCTCCCGACCCATCTTCCCAGCCTTTACCTCTCATACCTACCCTTCCCACACCCAGAGAGGTGATAGAATATTCTGGACCATCAGATAATATCGACGTCAGACGGCGGATTTCAAAAGTTCCTGATCAAGTGGAAGTCACGCCCAGCTTCAGACAGTACGTGGCTCACTGAGGAAGAGCTTCAGAGACTTGATCCTGACATCTTGGAGCGGTTCAGGAGTTTTGTTTCGCCAATTGCGAAATCTTCGTAGCCGGCGAGAATTGATGGGGACATCTCGCGCACACGCACGCCCCCCTTACGCACGTACACAAGGAGAAGGGCCCCCCCATCTTCAATCTAGATCGATGATAACATCCATGGAGGGCCTTCTAGTAGAGGACCGTGTTTTGGTTCCTTGGGGTAGACCCGATCATCATGTGGATCCTATCATTGGATCTCATGATCGTGACCCACTACCCTAGGTGATCTAGTACTTTGAGTTTTGGTTATTATTGTTGTTAGGAACGTCATGGACAGTTTAGATTGCTTTGATTAGTTGTTATTTGTGATTACTTCGTCTCTAAGTCATAGGATGCGCACATTGCGTGGCTTCGAGGTATAGGGTTTTCTTATAAATAGGCACCCCTTGTAGGGTTTTTTCTCATGGAAGATGATTAATAAAATTCTGCGTGCTTCTCTAATTTTCTGAGTTGTGGAAATCTAATTGGGTGCAAAACCCACCCTTCTTCGAATGGCTAACTACCGTGGTGCGAAGCCACGCCCATCCCAAATTGTCCCCATTTTCTACCCTCTTATTCATCATTTCCTACAACTATTCCCTCATCAAATCCACCCACGTTTGCAGCTAATCTTTTCCCTACAGCAGATTTTCAGAATCTGGCACTGCAGGAGGGCTGAAACTTCGGCGGAGCACCGTGTTCAAACCGATCATCCGTTTGCCCTGAAATTTGGAGGGAAGGTAGCCCATCCCTAGCCAACCAGGCCCTAGCTGGCCGATTCCAGATTCATGGGCCCCACACACGTGCGAGCCGCCATCCACACACTTGCGTTAGGCCAGTTTGTTGTCCACACGTGCGGGCTAATCACAGGTTCCCTCTCATCTCTATTTCACTCCTCTTTCGCCATGTTTCCATAACCCTAACCCTAGATCATCTCAAATCCCCAAGTTCTATTCCACTTTTGCAAACCCCAGGTTTTCCCGATTTGAAACATGTGAATTCCTTGGATTGGGAAATAATCATTTGCATGTGTGGATGAATTTACTCTCCTTTGAGCATTGTTTGGTCTATAATTTTCAATTGATGAACATGGTAGCATTGTAATTTATCCCCTTCCCTTGTATATTATATTGGTTCTTTTGGACTTCTAACATGTAAGGGACCCTTGTAGATTCCTGAATGCTTGCTTTATATGATGTGGAATTTATGTGATGTTTCTAAATTAATGTGATCTAAACCCTGAAATCTTGCATATCATATTTAATTTTCATGTCCTGCATCAGACAATGAAGTCTCTACTCCCTTAAAGAGAGATTAAGGGATCTGATCTCAAATGGCAAGGAGAGTCAATACTATTGTACAGTTCTTTCCTACGAAGCCTACACAGTCAACATCTACATAAGATCTATAGAGAAGACCTTGCACAAGAGCACTTTTCAGGTATTGAAGGATACAAATGATGACTTCTTAGTGCTAGACCTTAGGTTGGTGCATGAATCAACTCACCACTCCAACAACAAACATGATGTCCGGTTGAGTAAACGTCAGATAAATAAGTTTCTCAACTAGTCTTTTATACCTGTCTAGGCCTTCAAATGGTTCACCTTAATCACTAGAAAGCTTGTTCAGATCCATTGGAGTGTCACATGGTTTACACCCCAAGAGACCAGTTTCTTTTAATAGGTCCAACACATTTCCTCTAGGCAGATTTATACCTACAGCTAACCGGGCCACTTCTATCCAAACAAAATACCTCAGGGATCCAAGATCTTTGGTTTGATATTGCTCCTTGATGTACCACTTGACTTCAATTATATTATACCATCATCATCACTCCCTATGATGATTATATCATCTACGTAGACAACCAATGCCATCATTCCTTTGGATGTTTGCTTCATAAACACAAAGTGGTCCACGTGACATCTATGAAAGAAAGATTCTACCAAAACTCGGCTAAACTTCTAATGCGGGGTTTGGGCGAATGGTCTTCATCATAGGTTTGCTCCCTATAGGTGAGGGTTCAATTCCCCTCCTTGGCTTTACCCGATACACGTGGTTGTGGGTGATTGCGTGTATTCACAGGGATTAGTCTCACTTCAAAAAAGAGGTGGGGACACCCTGTGTCTTCAAAAAAATAAAAAAAATAAAAACTTCTAATGCGGGGGCATTTCACACCAGGCTCGAGTGGGGTGGCTTGTGGGATGCAGGGGCACACTCTGGATCTGCGGCCTGCATAACCTATGGATTTGGGGGCCGTGTGAGGCGGGTGGCTCGTGTGAGGCAGAATCCATGGATTTGGGGCCCACGAGGAGGGTTCGACCGAGGACCTAACCCATGGATTTGAGGCATGGGCTATGAGATAAAGGGATTAATTCGTCATGCTCTATCAGTTCGAGCTTTTAGAGCAAGTGGTTAATTATCCTGCATCAAATTGGTATCAAGGCGGAAGGTCTCGTGTTCGAGACTTCTCATCGGGGGTGATTAATGTGGGAGCATTTTCACACCGAGCTCGAGTGGGGTGGCCTGTGGGATGTAGGGGCACACTCTGGGTGGGCGGCCCGCATAACCTATGGATTTGGGGCCCGTGTGAGACAGGTGGCTCGCGAGGGGGTGGAACCCATGGATTTGGGGCCCACAAGGAGGGTTCAACCGAGGACCTAACCCATGGATTTGGGGCATGGGCTATGAGATAAAGGGATTAATTCGCCATGCTCTATCAGTTTAAGCTTTTAGAGCAAGTGGTTAATTGTCCTGCATCAACTTCTTAAACCATGCCCATGGAGACTTCTTTAGCCCATAGATAGCCTTTCTAAGTTTACGAACATTCTCGTTCTCCCCCTCAACAACAAACACAAGGAGTTGCTCCATATACAATTCGTTGGTGAGGTCACCATTCAAAGTGTTCTTGACATCTAGTTGATAAAGAGGCCACAACTTGTTTGTTGCAAGCCTGCAACAGATAACAAGACTCATACAAAGTTGAGTTTAGCAACGGCAGAAAAGGTATCTTTGTAATCCAACCCCACAGTTTGAGTGTAGCCTTTGGGAATGAGCAGTGATTTAGGCATGTAATTGAGTCAACAGGTTGGTATTTGATTGTATAGAGTGACACCCAACCATTTTCTTTCTTGAAGGTAAGGAGACCAATGTCCAAGTGACAGTGCAATGCATAGTGAACATCCGTCCCATCTACCATGGCTCTTCATCAACCAAGATGAGCTAGTGCATCATGGTATAAGGTTGGAACCACATCACATGACAAGACTAAAGCAAAGGCATGAGATGGAGGACTAAGACGATGATAAGAAACCAAAAGTGAAACAAGATGTAAGGTACAAGAGCAGGTACCTTTTCGAAAAGCTACAGGCAGATTAATGTAGAGCTGTGGTGGAGCTGAAGATAGGATCCCAAGAGGTGTTGGTGGCACATGTGAGCTGGATGCATTTTCATTATCACTAGAAGACATCGAGGCAGATGAGGATGATTGGAGAAGCAAACTACTAATGGTTTTGGAGATGGGCAAGCATCCGATGACAACTCCCCCTCATGAGAGGGGGTATGTCTTCAAAGAATGTGATATCGGCATTGGTATAAAGAGGTCCAGTAACCTGATCATAGAAGTTGCACCCCTTCTATGTACAAGAATAGCAGAGAAAAACACATTTGGTTGGAAATGTGTCTAGTTTATCTGATGTTGGATTGTTTTTCTGGATAAAAGCTGTGGAGCCAAAAACCTTGACTGGTAAGGGAAAGGATGCAACATTTAGGAACAATACTGAAAATGGTGTTTGACCATTAAGAACACTGGAGATTTGTCAGTTAATAAGGTGGCAGGCCATGAGAACAGCATAGCTTCAAAATCTTTTGGGAACCTACATGTATGTGAGGGATCTGGCTACCTCAAGGAGATGCCGGTTCTTCCTTTCGGCAACTCCATTCTGTTAGGGGTATAAACACATGATATTTGATGGGTAATATAGGCTGATGTAAGGTAATAGGCTGATGTAAGGTAATCATGACATGAGTTTGAAAGGTATTCCAACACACTGCCATATCTAAAACACTTATTGAATTGGTTCTTGATCTCCGAATGAAATAATTTAAACATACTAAACATCTCAGATCTATCATGTATCATAAAAGCCCATGTCATTCGAGAAAAGTCATCATAAATGTAACAAAATATTGAAATTTATGCAAACTTGGGACCCCACACATCATAATAAGCTAGTGAGAAAGGTGTATGACTACAATCTAAAGGTCTAGAAACGTAAGAAGATCGACAATGTTTCCCCAATTGGCAAGCCTCACAATCTAATGAATTCAAACTTGGTCATACCAGTCAAGATATTAAAGAGCAGAAAGTATGGAGAAACAAGGAATATTAGAAAAGGAAAAAAGAAAGAAAAAAAAAAAAAAAAAAAAAAAAAAGTAGAAGAAGAAGAAGAGGGGGTCTAATAATCGCTTACTTGATGATGCCTCTGGAAGCACTCTTTGTGGCTGAAATAGTTGCTTCTGCTGCTCGATTGCATTCTGAGACTGCGGCAAAGCACCTGATGTTTGTGTCCTTTGCTGCATATCTCGTTGTAACAAGTTCGACTGCTGCTGCAATGGCTTCTGCTGTGGCAGTTGTGCTAGCTGGGACTGAGACATGAGCTGCTGCTGTGGTGGTTGTGATTGCGACTGTTGCACTTGTGATGGCAACACCGTTGAAGATGTCTGCTGGTTTTGTGGCTGATGTGCTGCAACCTTGGCTGGCTGCAACATATGCACTGAATGCTGCTGCTGGTTCGACACTCCAAGCTGGGACCCAAGTAATTGTTGTTGTTGTTGCTGCTGCTGCTGCTGTAGTCCAGAAACGGCACTTTGAGGGCCCAGTTGTGGCTGCTGGAGTCCAGAAACAGTACTTTGAGGGCCCAACTGCTGCTGCTGGTGGCGTAAGTTTGAGATGTTATTCTGCTGACCCAATAACTGTTGCTGGTGCTGCTGCATGTTTGAAAGATTATTCTGTGGGCTGGGCATCCTCTGCTGCTGCTTCTGCACATCTGGTATTTTGTTTTGTTGTCCAAGGAGCTGATCCTGTAGCATGTTTATCGCACTTTGCTGCTGCCCCATTAGCGGTTGTTGAGGCTGCGACGATAGGATCTGCTGCTGAGCGCTTTGTGTTTGCTGTTGCTGAAGAACCGATGTCTGCTGGTGCATGGAAGATCGCTGCGACTGCTGCTGCTGCCTGAGGGCCGATTGTGGGTATTGCTGAATACCAGATGGCATGTTCTGTTGAACAAGAGTCTGTTGATTCTGTTGAACAGAAGTCTGTTGATTTTGTTGAAGGCCAGACTGCGGATTTGACTGCATCATAGAAGGCTGCTGCTGAAGAGTTGGCTGGATCGACTGGAGACCAGATGGCATTTGTTGCACAAGGGATGGCTGAGAAGGTTGCATTTGGTTTGTTTGCATAAGGGGCTGCTGCTGCTGCTGCTGGAAATGTGATTGCCGAAGCAAGGGTTGAATATTCCCCTGAAGCTTCTGCTTCAAATTATGTTGCTGAAGCTGCGGTTGATAAATCATCTGCTGTGGATTCTGAGACTGCTGCTGGTTTTGTTGCTGGGGTACGACCTGCTGCAGATGTTGCTGCCTTCCTTGCATCTGTCTCTGTGAACTGGTGAAATTATTCAACGGTAATCCTTGTCCTATTGAGTTGCCCATGGAGTTCTGGGAAATTTCGGACATAGATTGTAAATTGGAGTTCTGATCGACAGCATTGGACATGGACATTTGTGTCAGTCCCGTCATTGATGATAGTACTGATTGCAAACTGGATGAAGAATTTTGTACGGCAGAAGATGCAATGGAGGTTTGTGTGTTTTGGGGTAAAAGCTGCTGCCGCTGTTGAGACTGATTAGCCACAAGAATTGGTAGTGACTGCCCTTGGTTGCGCGCTAGAAATAATTTAAGACAAACGAAAAAAAAAAAAAAAAAAAAAGGTATTGTATGTCAGAGAATATCTAGAAAAGACAAACACATAAGCAATGTTGTCAAAATCGTCATTGTATCGCAACTCGTAATAAGGGTTGAATCATATTGAATTGCAAATCGTATTGTAATCTAAGATTTTTTTTTCTGATTTTCTTTAAAAAATTAAAGAAAATCTGCAAAATATTAATAAATCAGGAAAAAAAAAATAATTTGTCAGTCATCCATTTCCCGTCCATATGCACCATTATACTTTCACATCATGATAGTGTTAGATGATTCTTGCCTTTCCTTTATATTTTCGTCATTCAAGAAATTTACCTTATGAAACATACAAGAATCCTTTAATCATTTATGTTCCTTTTACCTTTCTTGAGCATAGAATCACATTGGAAAAGCAACATTCGGTTATGTAGACTGACAAGAAAAGATATTTTTAACCATCATTACCACAATGTATATAGGTCAACATGATCACAACCATCTATAAAAACATTCCAGATAAGTCAGATCAATTCAGTGTTTCAACCAATTAAGAAGGAAGAAATCATAAGAAAATGCAAAGCAATTTAACATTGATGCATGTATTCTCTTGTAAAGAATGGAATAAAATAGTTGACCTCTTCTAAACGATTCTTAAAGCCCCCACCAGTTCAAAAAACATTAAATGAAAGCCAAGTAAAGCTTAAAACATAAGAGAACAAGTACAATCTGAATCGTAAATTGGGATTCAAAACTTAAATCATAGGATTCAAAACATTGAATCGTAGGATTCATCAAAAAATGAAATTCAGGGTGGGATTCAAATCGTTTTGCTTAAGATTCAAATCAAAACATCAATCGTAGGATTTTGACAACATTGCATATAAGCAGGCATCCTGCCATAAACCTACTAATAAAACTCAAAATAACAAGTAGATAAGAACTGTAAAAGACCCCCGCTTGTTTTGCACGAGGAAACTACTAGAAGAAAGTCCATGATTTCTGTTCTGCGTGTTTTACTCCCACAAAACAAGTGTGTTCCAAGCATAGTGACAATCTCTTTCTCAGCAATATCTCGGCCCACATATTTCTTGGGAGATTTTCAAATTTTGAGGTTTTTCTCGGGATATCAGAAAATTCTCACTGAAAAGATAAGTATCTAAAATATTTATTGTAAATTAATAAATATAATTAAATTTTAAATTTATATTTATATAACAAAATCCTTATCGTTATTACTATATCATGATAAAACCACAATATTATAAAATCCGCAGATATTTTTAAAATCTCACAATAAATGTCATGATAATCTCGTTTAGTGTATTTTTCGGTGATATTTGTCAGACTGGTTCCAAGCAGGCACTATGGGCCCATTTTATGTGAAAAGCTATTTTCTCTCCAGAATGTTCTTCCAAACTGAGCCTTACCTTTTCTTTGGAGAGAAAGATACATACTTGTGAAGAAAGGTAAAAACAGTTTTGGCTGCTTTTAATAGGAGATTTAGAGTACATATAGGAGTTCCCAGTTCCCAAGGTCAACACAACTCACTAATGTCAAAACTAAAGTCGAAAAATGTTGAGGACTGTTATGCGGAGTAGTATAAGCTCATGTTGATCTCCTGTGGTTTATCATTATCCCATGTACTCACATCTAGTGTGACTTTTTTTTATCTTTATAAATAAAGAGAGAAGGATGATTAGCTCTCTCATTTTCTTCTCTACAGCTCCCCTCTCCACCCTCTATTCTCTAATAGCATAAAAATATCAGGGACCTTCCTGTACAACCTCACTTGTGATTTTGGTTGACAAAATGGTGGGGAAAGGAAGCAATCTTAATGTGAGTTCACTTCCCACACCACCTCAAACACACATTGCACATAGTAGGCTACAAGATCCTGCCAATTACTACCTTAACCTCTCATCTGTGAAGCTTGGACAAGGCTCATTTGTCTATAGTAAAAGGGAAAACAGATATCAGACGCAGCAACCTTGGTGGTTTAAATATCCAACCAGGTACTATGGTAGTGGAATAATGTATTATTATAACATCCATATGAATGCAATTGAAATATTTAAAATATAGGGAAAAATATAGTCTATATGGTTTTTTTTTTTTTTTTTTTTTTTTTTTTTTTTTTTTTTTTTTTTTTTTGTGGAAAGGCAACAAAGAAAATTTATTGAGAGTGCCAAGATGGCATAAAAGCTACAATCCAAAGAGAGAGCATAACATCACTAAAAAGGCGGAGAACAAACTTTCAACCCATCTACAAAGAAGCCCACTCTACTACATTTAACAAACCCCTACTAAGGACATGTTCCCTTGAGTTGCCCTCATTTCGAAAACACCTCCCATTCTTTTCTCCCCATATTGCCCAAAGACCGGCCAACAAACATAACCTCCAAAAAGCCCTAGCTTCTGAATGCCCACTTCGGCCATGCCATGTATAGCCCTCCAACAAAACTTGGCATCATCCAATCCACATTGAAACTCCTAAGAATACCGCTCCACACACAATGCACGAATTGACAATGGATAAAGGGATGATTGACCGACTTGACTTGTGACATACACATAATGCAAACATTAGGGATCACCATTGAGCACTTCCAAGGATTATCCACAGTTAGAATTTTTTCCTTTCCGACTAACCATCTGATGAGGACATCCGAGAAACTTACTAGGGGAGGGTTGAGTCAGTCTCCTTATGGCTAGACGACCATTACATGGGGCCCATTTAGCTCAATTCACATTCCTAGCCACATAGAAGACCCCACGTGTATGTTCGTGCATATTTGAGGACCCCACACTGGGAAGATACACAATGTTTTAAATATCGTTTTCGCGTAATGTATCACACCCTTGGGATACAGATACATATCGGTTATCACATGGGATATATCAATTGTCTCGCATAATGTATCGTTGTTGTTGGGAACATGGGAACATTGGGAAATTGGCCGAATTTTTTGATGAAACTTCAAGGATTGTTGAAAAAGACATCAATACACACTAAGAAAATAAAATATTACCAAAAAAATGCACATAATAAGGGTTTCCTTTATATAGGGTCCTAATATATGCATTGTCCAACTGAACTGATGCAAGTATATTCAAAGTCTTTTCATATAATTTATAAACGTAAGAGTATGGAAACACAAGCAATACATTCAAAAGCAAAAGAAGTATCATTAGATCGGGTTACATACATGTTTGATTTTGTGTTTGGATATAAAGATTACAATTTACAACTGATTTGAGAGAAATTGAGAAATTTCAAAATTTTCCAATTTTCCGCAACTTGGCCCATCTCCCCCAAATCCCAAAAGCGAAGCTTCAAATCCATGATTTTTCATAGGAAACATGAAGAATCAGGAATTTGTAACCAATTGACACCAATTTAACATGATTTACAACCATGGTGTGTCGTAAAGACCGTTACGTAAAGGTAATGGTGGCAACTGTTACATGTTACGGGGTCGTAAAGGCCATAACAACCATCACGGAAAAAATAACCCGTAAAGGCCATTACAACCCCCATAACGGCCCATTACGCCACCCATAAAGGTCGTAATAGCCATGTAACAGTCCATTACTAGGCCAATACAAGTTTTTAGGATTTTTTCAATAATAAATAAAATAAAATAAAATAAGAGGTCATAATGGCCGTTACACCCCGTATCGTAAATGTAATGGTGGAGGCTGTTAAGGCCACCATTACTGTTACGGAATACCTTGTTTACGGCAAAAAAAAAAAAAGGATCGAAAATGCTCACTGGATCGAATAGGTGAGATATATCGGCACTACCTATGTGTTTCATAACGCACAAGTGGGATACAAGATATATCGTGGGATATGTCGGCCAATATCGTTGATATTTAAAACACTAAATGCAAGTGGGCTGCATATAGGAGCTTGATGGACACATCAAACTATTGAATCGAGTGGACGCGATGATCAGACCACTAGATCATCGTCATCAGACATCTTCATCGTAGACCCCATGGGCCACGCCACGAAATAGTTTAGTTGTTTAGTTTGCTTATATGTTTCGTTACTTTTTGTATAGCTCATATTTGTGTTAAGATTAAGGAGTTAGAAATAACTTTTTAATTCTTTAAGCATCTTTATGTTGAGAATCTTATCTGAGAGCACATTTTTGTAAAAGGTCTTTTCTGATATTATAAAGGGTTGGACATCCGCACTCTAACCATTATGCATGTTATAAATGAAAGAAATTTCTCTCATTTTGCTTTGAAATTAAGCGGAAAAAAAATTTATCATCTGATCGGTTTGGTGGTACGAAACCACGAAGAGCGATTCCCTTGTTATCTTTTCTACTTTTCTCTCTTCTCAACAAGTTTTTAAAACCCTAATCATAATACCAAAATTCCCAAATTCCAAAATCCCTTAAACCCAAAATCTAAAATTTTAACACGAAACCTCTCAAAACTTCAACCCTAAGGTTCTAAACCCTAATTCCTCTAAGCCTAGATACTCTAAACCCATTTCTCACATTCCCTAACCCTTAAACAGCCCTAACACATCAAAACTCTTACAAGACACATGATTTGCATTGAATTAAGATTTAACCATATGCTAGGATAAGGGTTCTATCTCCCATAGGTCTTGGTTAATCAGTAATTTATGAGATTCGCATTATGGGGCTGTCATAGGCTTGAATTTGGATATGCCATGAATCTGAAATTTCTAAATTTATGGTAAATTAGCTTTGTTTTGTTGTTCCATTGCTCTAGTGAATCTATCTTCTAATTTCATGGCATCATATTAGGATAGATCATTCCGTCCTACATCATCATCCCAAGGTAGTAACCTTCAGGGGAGCTCCGTAAGACCACACATGCCTTGTCTTCCCCAACTCACTACCCCTCTTTTACGTTGCAGAACAAAAAGAAAGATCAAACCAAGAAGGCGCCTCACTTATCCTTACGCCAAACCATTATATCTTGCTTCCCTCCCAGGGCAACACAACTAGATATAATCTAATAACAATACATGCTCCTCCACCTCTTCATCAAGAAGAGATCTATTACAGGGAAGGGACCATATAACTCTCTCCCGAATGTAAGAGAAACACTGAGCCACCTTAATATTGATTCCTATAAACAACTAAGCCATCAGCAGAAACTCTGCATGCGATGACTGATCGCCAATCCACACATCTTCCCATAATTGAATTTTTCCCCATTATCAAGGAAAAAGCCAACGCCTTCAAAGAACTTGGCCTTAACAAAAAATACTTGATGCTGGACAATTAACCACTTGCTCTAAAAGCTCGAACTGTTAAAGTATGGTGAATTAATCCATTTATCTCATAGCCCAAGCCCCACATCTCATGGGTTAGGACCTCGGCCGAACCCCCTTTGTGGGCCCCAAATCACATGGGCCGCCCACCCCGAGTGTCCCCGAATCCCACGGGCTACCCCACCCGAGCCCGGTGTGAAATGCGTATTAATCACCCCTGGTAAGGAGTCTCGAACACGAGACCTCCCCCGTGGACCCCAAATCGCATGAGTCACCCACCCCAAGTGTGCCCCTGCATCCAACAGGCGACCCCACTCGAGCCCAGTGTGAAAATGCCCCTGCATTAATCACCCCCGGTGAAGAGTCTCGAACACGAGACCTCCCGCTCTGATGCCAATTTGATGCAGGATAATTAACCACTTGCTCTAAAAGCTCGAACTGTTAGATTATGGCGAATTAATCCCTTTATCTCATAGCCCAAGCCCCACATCTCATGGGTTAGGACCTAGGCCGAACCCCCTTCGTGGGCCCCAAATCACATGGGCCCCCCACCCCGAGTGTATCCCCGCATCCCACGGACTACCCCACTCGAGCCCGATGTAAAATGCACATTAATCACCCCTGGTAAGGAGTCTCGAACACGAGACCTCCCCCGTGGGCCCCAAATCGCATGAGTCACCCACCCCGAGTGTGCCCTTGCATCCAACAGGCAACCCCACTCGAGCCCAGTGTAAAAATGCCCCTGCATTAATACCCCTTTTCCAAATGGCCGAAGCTCTATACACAAAGGAGTCCCTAATACTCTGCCCTCCATCCTGGCATCCATACTTATTAGCCACGATCTCCCTCCGTAGTGCTCCGTCCTCTGCCCCAAACATCCATAAACACTTCCCCAGCCATGGTATTCCAAATCGGTTACGTAACGGCCATTACGTAACGGTAACGGTCATAACCGTTACGTGTTACGCGGTCGAAACGGCCGTAACGGCCGTTACAGAAAAATGCGCCGTAACGGCCCCGTAACGGTGCGTAACGGCCCCATAACGGTCCAGGAAGTGCATTTTTCAAAAAATAAAAAATGGTCGTAATGGCCGATACGAGGGCTGTAACGGTCGTTACGGCCCGTATCATAACGGTAACGGTGGTGGCCGTTACGGCCACCGTTACCGTTACGGAACACCTTGTCCCCAGTAGAGCAAGATTCATCAGTTCTGTTTCTCTTATATCGGTCCTTCTTCATACAACTTCAACACCTCCCCCCAACCTAAGAGATGGAACTTTTTATTCTCTTCTGACCCCTGACACAAGAATTCCCACCGTAAGCATTCCAGCCTGACTAACACCACCTTTGGGCATTTGAATAACAACATGAAGTAAACTGGCAAGTTCGAGAGGGCAGCTTTTATAAGAGTAATTCGGCCGCCAAGGGGTAGTTGTCGGCCGTTCGACCGAGCCAATTTCCTTTCAAATCTCTCCACTACTCCGTCCCACAAATGTTTAGCCGACTTTCCTATGCAAAGAGGCAAACCAAGGTAAAAGTGGATGGGAAGGAGCCCGCCTCGCATCCAAATATCTTTGCCAGCCACTCGACTTCCATCTTGGGCATATAAATACCCATCATCTCGCTTTTAGCGATGTTAACTTTTAGTTCCGACACCTCTTCAAAACATCTAATAATCATCCTTACTTTTCCACCATACTAGCATCAATGTCCTAAAACATAATCGTATCGTCGGCAAACTGAAGATGGGAGATTGGAGGACCTGGCCCTCCAACACTGAACCCACTTAAAAGACCAACCTCCTACCCACGTTCCAGCATTATACTCAATGCTTCAGCAACCACAACGAAAAGGAGCAAGGATAACGGATCTCCTTGCCTAATGCCTCTTGAACTTTAAAAAAAGCCTTTTGGAGACCCATTGATTAGAACTGAGAATCAAGCTTAGCTTACACACTCCTTTATCCACCCCCTCCACTTGCTTCCACATCAAACCCGACTTTGCATGTAATCCAAGAAGTCCTAGTCAACATGGCAAAGGACTTCTCAATATCCAACTTGCAAGCAAATACTTTTTGCCCCACTCTTGTACCTCGAATATATGCACTCCAGAGAAATAAGCCCACTATCCAGAATTTAGTAGCCCATCACGAAGGCTCCTTGGTTCTTAAATGTGATGCTTGCCAAGACTAGCCAGAGTCTAAAGGCTAAGACTTTGGCAAGGAAATTATATGGCCCTCCGATATGGGTAATAAGTACCAAGTGTCTCAAGCTTTCCATACCTGACACCTTTAGAATGATAGCTATAAAGGATGCCTTGAGGTTTACCAATAACTGCTCCTTTGCAAAGAATTCCACCATGAAGTTCAACACATCTCCTTTCACAACATCCCAAAAAACCTGGAAAAAAAAAAATGCCTAGAGGAACCAATCTGAGCATGGAACTTTATCCCATCCCAAAGAGAACACAATTTCCTTTACTTCCTCAGAAAAAGGTCTTTTAAGAGACTCAACCTCTTAGCTACCAAGCTTTGGCCTCCAATCTTCAACAGTCAATAGCTCCTTATAAAAACACACCATTTCCTTACATACCTTGTCTTTCTCCTCTATCCTTCTTCCCTCCACATGATGCAGGACAATTAACCACTTGTCTAAAAGCTCGAACTATTAGAGTATGGCGAATTAATCCCTTTATCTCATAGCCCAAGCCCCACATCTCATGGGTTAGGACCTCGGCCGAACCCTCCTCGTGGGCCCCAAATCACATGGGCCGCCCACCGCAAGTGTGTCCCCGCATCCCACGGACTACCCCACTCGAGCCCGGTGTGAAATGCGCATTAATCACCCCCGGTGAGGAGTCTCGAACACGAGACTTCTCCCGTGGGCCCCAAATCACATGAGTCACCCACCCCGAGTGTGTCCCCACATCCCACGGGCTACCCCACTCGAGCCCGATATGAAAATGCCCCTGCATTAATCACTCTCGGTGAGGAGTCTCGAACACGAGACCTCCCGCTCTGATACCAATTTGATGCAGGACAATTAACCACTTGCTCTAAAAGCTCGAACTGTTAGAGTATGGCGAATTAATCCCTTTATCTCATTGCCCAGGCCCCACATCTCATGGGTTAAGACCTTGGCCGAACCCACCTCATAGGCCCCAAATCACATGGGCCGCCCACCCCGGGTGTGTCCCCGCATCCCACGGGCTACCCCACTCGAGCCCGGTGTGAAATGCACATTAATCACCCCCGGTGAGGAGTCTCAAACATGAGACATCCCTCGTGGGCCCCAAATCACATGGGTCACCCACACACCCCACAGGCTACCCCACTCAAGCCCGGTGTAAAAATGCCCTGCATTACCACAGCTATGTTGCTGATCTTGTTACACCTAGCCCTAGCACTTGTGACACTATAGAAAAACCTTGTGTTTTTGTCACCCTCCTATAACCATGTATCCCTCGACCACCGTCTCCATTTGATCTCTTCTTCCTTTAGACCAACTGAGTAAACTTTTGCAAGCTTGCTACAAAAATTTTTCCCTTCCTCCAACAAATCTACTTCTTCCGCCTTTTATATCAAGAGCTTGAATATTACTAAGGATATTTTCAATTTCAATCTCCCTTTTCCCCAACACTTCCCTCTTCCAGACTTCAATTTTTTATTTCAAAAGCTTCAGCTTCTTGCATAGTTTAAAACCTGCATAACCCTCCACATTGAAGGACCCCCACCAATCTTTCACTAGGTTGGGTACCCCTCCACCTCCAACCAAATTAATTTGAATCTAAGGGGCTTCGGGCCCAATCCTCCTCTACTACTTCCAGTAGGATAGTGCAATGGTCTGACACAAGCTTTGGTAATTCGCATTGATGTACTAGCAGGAACTGTTGCACCCAATCGGCGGATAGTAGGAATTTGTCGTTCCTTGACATCCCTGCCCAATCTTAGCCGTTCGACCATATGTGTACTTCCTGCCTTCCATTAGAAGGTCAATCAGTTCATTGGAATCCACCCATTCAGAGAATACTCTCATGCTGAGATTGATCCTACCCTTCATGGATTTTCGTATGTAAATCTGATGACATTAAAATCACCTCCCACGCACCAAGGACAATCGGCTTTGGCGCGGACCACGCTTAATTCAGCCCAATATTCCTCCCTTTTTGCTGCTACATTTGACCCATTAATCATTATAAACATCCACTGCCTTTGGAGACCTCTAATATGTAATAACCAAACTCATGTTTCCCCATGTAGGCAGCCATATTAACATACATGTAAAGCTGAAACTTAAAAGAAGCTTATGCGTAAAGCTGCTCAGTAATTGCATCAGGTACAAAAAGACTTGGTTCTTTCAAGATGTTACCTGGGTTTAGGGAATTCTGGTTCCCAGTGGCAGAGTTTGATAGTGTCACACCACCACTTGTTTGAGATTTAGTCTCCATCTTAAGCATCTTCATAGATATGTTCCGCAGATAATCATCCTGAGGAAAACGAGAACTTAAAATAACCACTTATTCACATCCCTCTATATTAATATTCAATACTAAGAGCTTTGCTAGGCCCACACGCATGTGCAATAAAGCTCATGTATGCACCACAAGTGCCAGCATTGCACGGTAGGTCCAAGATCCAATAAACAAATTAGAATGGTACCACTATATTGATGACCTGGGCCAAGAATCAAGTTTATCCATTGGTCGGGTGAGCCATAGATAGCAAAACAAATGCACAGCTCTAAAAAACTCGGTTGAAGTTATCTAACCTATCCACCTGTTTCAATATTGGTGCCCACATACTTAGTGGTGCAGATATATTTTTCAGAACAAATATGTACAAGGACAGACCAACCTGATGGATGGATTGGATCTTGCACCTACGTGCCATGCTAGCAAATGTGTAGCGTTTACATGACCTTTATTCAACTGCCGTGTGCTCTTAGCAAAGCTCTAATAATAAAGACCTCAATAAATAAAGAGGAAATGCCGAGTACTGACAACTGAAAAAATAAACAATCTGAGGATAAATAAGCATGTACAAATTGGCAACATCATATCATTAGTAAATTTTCCAGATTGGCCATCCCATTAGCTAGGAATAAGTTTTACATTCTTCCAGAGTTACGTATCTGTGTGTTCAGTGATATTTGAGGGTGTGTTAGTAAGAACTATCGAATTGAATTCCAATGGCTACTCTAATAAAATGCACATAAATAAATTGTAGTAACCTTCCTTAGCATTCACATTGAGGGACCAGGCACCAAACTGCAATCACAATAGTTTCAAGTCAGACTCGAAAAAGACCCAAGTGCAATTTGTGGGCTACGTACTAGTCATGAATAGGAAATGTCATTGATTTTTTGTCATTTCCTCTTGATTAAACTGCGCGTTCACAATTAAACTCACCTGTGCATCAGACACAACATGAAAGTCAGTAAAAAAGTTATATGTTGACAAAGACTGTCTTCCAACGGAGTTGGCTTTAATGTTCAGTATGTCTAAATGATTGTCGGACATGACTGTCTAATGACCAGCATTCTTTTCTTCTTCTTCTTCTTCTTTTTCCATTTTCTTTTGGGTGCTTTGCTCAAGCAGGAAGACTTAAATAATTTACCTTTGAAACATGTATAGGATGATAATTAAGAATGAGAAATTGTTCTCAAAGGCAATAGAAATTTGCAAGCACTCAATTCTTGTAGATTGCATGTAGACTGTTTTTGCGTTGTATGGGAAATTTAGGGAATGAAAAGATCCATGGGAACACTCAATGTGGTTTACATGTTAAAAAAAATTTTTAAAAAAATTTAAAAAAAAAAAAAACAAAGAAACAAAAAGAACAACTAGCAATATAAAACCAAAGATGCAAAGAACAAAAGCCATTTGGAGATGGATGTACCTGACTTGTGGCAGAAGTAAAAATCTTTTCCTCAAATCTTGCAGCAATTTGCCCGAGTTCCAGTAACCCATTGGGAGCAGAAATCGGCAATTTCGTCTTTAATGTGTCCATTCTATGCATGTGAAAAGGCAAGTATTAATACATTAATGACTGTGCAGAAAATGTTAATAGTAAACCAGTATTATTATAGGCAAACTCAAGAAACTCATAACTCGGATGAATAATTCAGCATTAGAATTTTTATTTTTATTTTTGAAGATTAGCATTAGAAATTGTTAGGAAGAAAATATATGAAATTCCTAAAGCTTGGAGTTAACTCTTCAAAGGAGAAAAATTGACTCCTAACCAATGATACCTAAAACTTCAAAATAGATAGCATATCCATAATAGTGTACAATATTTCAATTTTATGCATAAAATCCAAGCCCAAGCCGCATCCCTGCCACATCCATGCTGCATCTAGGGCTACAAATAAGTTGACCTCAATCAGCAGCAGCATTTGCATTGGGCCCACAAATGCTAGAGCAACATGACAATTTTGAGAGGTATATTTTTGTTTTAGAACAATTCTCATTTCATTTCTCTAAGTATATAGAGTTCTCTGCCATATGATACATGGATTCATCGAGTTTCAATTAGTTGGAAATGATAGAGCTAGATGCCCGCAACTACATATTTTATTCTCTTTGGGGGGCATCTGGAGTGAAAGATTAAAATTTTAACGGAAGTCAAAAAGAAACCAAGAAAGTAGGTAAGAATAGTTAAACTGAAGCTTTGGATGCATAACTGAACCAACTTGCAGTAATTGGTTCGAAATAGAGGAAATGGCCAATTTTTAATTACCTTCCCTATGTACTAATATGAGGAAATAGTCTTCAAATTGTAAATACATTCCTTCCGATCCAAGTTCAACTTCAAAGTAACGTAACTGTTATCTGGAGGCTAATCCCACAATATGAATATTAAGGGAGGAGGTGATTGCAATTCAGTCATTTCCACATTATTGAACTAGTTATCACAATTCAATTCAATAGTGCATCCCAACAAGGCTTGAGGCTATTCAGTCACGGAGTTGGATATAAAGATTGTTATTTGAGTAAGGGTTGCATCCAGCTGTCCAATTTGATTGAATTGCAAAAATTCTGTTAGAGTACACAGCTGTTATACGTGAGGTGCACTAGTCTATTCTGAGCATATTTAGTATATCGTTCCATGGTCCTTCGTAGCACCATAACTTTAGGAGATTTCAATGTATCCTTTTAGATTAAGTAGTCAATTGGTGCTATTTCTTGTAATCTATGATTATTACAAATAAAGATTTCTTAGGGTAGGATAATCAAATCCTTTCCCTCTCTTCTCCTCACACAATTCTCAACTCCCTCTTCTCTTCTCAATCTACATGGTTGGCATTAGAGACTTGTTTCTAATCCTTCTCCTTTTCTTCCTCTCATCACTTTATTCCCTTTCTCATCTCTATTTCCCCCTTCTTTCTTTCATTTTCAAAGTTTTGAGGGTCCACCATCCCCACTTGTGTTTGATCGACCCTGTATGATGGTGAATGATGCAGGACATGAAATTAAATATGATATGCAAGATTTCAAGCTTTAGATCATACCAATTTCTAAATAATCACAAAAATCCACATCCCACATACGATCAAACATTCAACAAGGGGAATCTACAAGGGTCAGTCTACACAAGTTAGGGCTGGATTAGATAAATTTATAAACCAAACAATGCTCAAAGGAGTGTAAGATTCATCCATCTTTGCAAAGGATTGCTCCCCAATTCAAGAGATTCACCATGTTTCAATTCGGGGGAAAATCTAGAGTTTGCAAAAGTTGAAAAGCTTGGAATTTGAGATTATTTAGGGTTAAGGTTAGGGAATTTAAGGTGAGAGAGAGAGAGAGAGGAAAACAAAAGAAATACGGAATCTGAGATGGTTTCTACGTGTGGACAGTAGGCCAACTTGGGCGCACGTGCGTGATTGCCTGGCCGCACGTGTGTGGGACCCATGAAACTGAAAAAGGCCACCTAGGGCTTGGTCAGCCAGGGGACGCCCACTCTCACACCAAGTTTCATGACGATCCGCCACCTGGTGTGTGCGTGGTGCTCTGCCGAAGTTTCAGCCCCTCTGGTGGGCCAAAATCTAAAAATCTACTGTTGAGGGAAACTTGGGCAAAAAGAAAGGTGAATCTGAAGACGGGAGGGTTGTGGAAGATGGTGGATGTAGGCTGGATGAGATAGGGACGATTTGGGATGGTTTTGGCTTCGCACCACGGTAGTTAGCCCTTCGAGGAAAGGAGGGTTTCGCACCCAATTAGCTTCTTCAACTCAAAGGGATAAAGAAGAAGAAAACGACGCAGAATTTTATTCATAAACTTCAATGAAAAAATACCTACATGAGGTTGCCTATTTATAAGAAAAACCCTAAACCTAAAAGCCGCGCCATGTGCACACACTAATACTTAGAGACGAAGTAACAAAAATAACAACTAATCAACGCAATCAAAACCGTTCGTGATGTATCTAATAACGATAATAACCAAGACTCAAAATCCTAGATCATCTAGGGTAGGGCCACGATCATGAGATCCAATGGTGGAATCCACATGATGATCGGGTCCACTCCAATGCTCCATAGCAGAGCCCCCTAACTAAGAGGTCATCCATAGATGTCGTCGTCGATCCAGATCGATAGTGGGGCCTTCCTCCTCCTTGAGTACGTACGTAGGGTGGGCGGCGTGCGTGTGCGCATGATGTCCCCATCAGTGAAAGGGAACTAGGATCTCACCCATAATCATCATAGAGGGTCCCTCATCCTCACCAATAAATGTTTATTCTAAAAAATTCAATTAATAAAAAAAATAAAAATAAAAAAATCTTAAAATGACCACAGCAAGGCTAGCTCCACTGCCTTCATGGTGAACAAATATCCCCCTAACTAAAATTAAGACCATTTCAGTCCTGACTCAAAACACGTGATGCAATCAACTCCAAAGGTTAGGTCCTTGTATCTCTTTCAGATTATGCTATAGCAATGCTACGATAACCTTATCATCGTACTCTGCAACTTCTAAGTAGCTGTTTTCCCTACTTTACATAAAGGTAAAGATTTAGATATAATTTGGATATGATTAGGATAGTTGCTAGTGAGGTGTTAGCACCAATGCAGAACAGGTTGAATCTAGAGTAATGCAACAGCAATTTGACTGAATCCCTCCTTGAGGGATTTGCTCTCAAATATGACACATGTTGGCTCGCCTTTGAGAGAACAAAACTAAGATTGCCCTAGTGTTCGTAATATCGATACTATCGGCCGATATTATCGTTATCGATGGCCATCGATACGAAACCCTTAAGAAGTCTCTCAGAAATAGAAAAAGTCCCCGGAATCCTATGTATTGTGCGATATGTCGCACAAATATCCTAAAATATCGTGCGATATTGCCGATATTGATTATATATCGGCATATATCGTGATTTTTCCATTGATTGTATACACGATAGCGTCGATATTCGTCAATATCTTCTTGTTAAAATTTTAAAAAAAATAAAATAAAATAAAAAAGGGGAAAAAATATTTCTTACCTCAAATATGCTTGAAGGGATGGCCTTCGACTGGATTTGGTGGGCCGACAACATCGGATAAGTCTAAAAACCCTTTTTTTTTCTTCCAAAGAGAATAGCTTTGAAAAAACTACATTTTCGTCGAGGTTTTTGGGATTTGGGTACGGATTTTGAAATAGAAAGAAATAAAGAAAGAAGGAGAGAGATTTTTTGGGGATTTTGAATGGATTCCAAAATGCAAAGGTCGGGGGCTGCTCCTTTCACGGAGAAGAAGAGGTTCAGTCTTTTGATTCGAGTTCTCTTGGATTAGGTGCAACTCCGGTTACACTTAAAGATGATGCAGCCCTTACGGTGGGGCCCACCTTGATGTGTATATTTCATATCCATTCCATCCATTTGTTTCAAGAGATCGATTTAAGTCACAGGACAAAAAACATGCATATCCAAAGCTAAAATGGACCCATCACAAAAAACTGTGGGAATTGAACGCCTATCATTAAAACCTTCCTTTGAGCCACAAAATTTCTTTTTCACTCTGATATTTGTGTTTTCCCTTAGTCCATATCTCCATGAACTTATGAACAGGTTGGATCTCAAATAAACATTATGGTGGGTCCCGACGTAAGTTGTCAAATTTCAACGGCGGACGTCACTTTCCCCACTGTTTTCCGTAGTGGGATCCACTTAAGCTTTGGATCAGCCTCATTATTCGGTTTATGCCTTAAAATAATCTCTCCAAATGGATGGACGGTGTGGATACAACAAATACATCATGGTGGGGCCCACAGTCAAGGTACCACCCACATTGCTAGTTACATGTGTACCGCGGATTGGGGAGTACCCAACTCCGAGCACGGTTTCGTGGATCCATTCGATGGATCTCTAACTGTGGGGCCCACCGTAATGTATATCTTACATCCACACCGTTCATCTATTTTATCAGATAATTTTATGGCTTGATCTAAAAAAAAAAAAAAACATACATAAAGATCTAGTGAACCACACCACATGAAACAGTGTGAATTAAATGTCCACCGTTGAAAAATTCTTAGGGGCCAAAAAAGTTTTCAATCAAGCTGATATTTGTTTTCCCTTCATCCAGGTCTGTGTGACCTTATGAACAGGTTGGATCTCAAATAAACATCACGGTAGGCCCTATGAAGGTTTCAGCAGTGGGAGTCATTGTCCCGCTGTTTTCTTGGGGGGGGGGGGGGGGGGGGGGGGGAGGGGGGTCTTCTTGAGCTTTAGATCATCATAATTCTTTGGTTCATGCCCTAAAATGATCTTTCCAAATTGATGGATGGTTTGTATAAACACATACATCATGGTGAGTCCCACAGTCAGGTCCCACCCACATATTTGTTGAGGTGGATTAGCACGTAAGCGGATTGCTTATTGATGCTACCCCTGCCGAGTTGACAGGTGGCTACTAGATAGTACTCTGTGGGCCCCACCATGATGTATGTGTTATATCCATGCCATTTATCTATTTTTCCATATTATTTTAGAGCATAGGTGTCCCATGCCTCTTGGATTAGTTCAATCGGACAGCGCATGGCTTAGAACCTTATACAAAGGAAACCTATTATGTGTATTTATTTTTTGAGATTTTATGATTTAAAAGTATGTATTAAGGTATTTTTTAATAATCCCTGAAGTTTCATTGAAAAATTCAATTATTTTCTCAATGTTTCCCCATGTTTCCCAAAAAGTGCGATAAATTACGCGATACAAACGATATATCCCATGCGATAACCCCAATATGTATTTGTATCCCTCATGTGCGATACATTGCGCGATATCGATATTTCGAACATTGCATGCAGCTAGCTCTAGGCCATTCGGATGCAATCAATATTGTCTAAGGTCACGTAGTCTTGGATAGGCTATCTAGATTATGTTGTCTTGGACTGGCTATCATATTCAGCGTTTCTCAAACCCTACACTAAAAATGGACTGTAGCATATGTGTCACAAGTTGGAGCTTAGCACATGCACATTGACGCATGTGGGACACTTGAAGATTGATGGTGGGACGTGCGGCACATGAGGGGCACTTGAACATGGACATATATGGCACATTTGTCACATGTGCACAAATCATTATTTTTTCGTGTTCACTGAATCATGGATAAGCTTTCCTCATCTTTTTTTTTAAAGGTATTTTCCTCAACTTTATTACACCCTTTTCAAAAGAAATGCCATCCTAGCTTTATCCATCTTTTTTTTTTTTTTTTTTTTTTTTTTTGAAGACACAGGGTGTCCCCACCTCATTTTTGAAGTGAGACTAATCCCTGCTTTATCCATCTTTTAGGGACAAGATGTCCTTATTTTCATCGGTTTTTGTCCATAAATGGGTAAGACAAGCTGCTTCCCCAAGCATTTTATGCTGGAAACAACTTTCGTTATATCCAAACAGCCCCTTTAAGTTTTTCCTATCATGCAACACCATCTTTCACGCCAATGTGCCCCTTGTCTAGGACCTCTATACCATGCAAACGGTTGGCCCACGACAAAAATCAATTTCGAGGTAGATCTGATTATTAGGTCACCGACACCTATAAGTTGAGTCGGACCGTCAGCTCTACATTAAGTCGAAATGTGTGGTCCGCCTAATGCAATTACAAATCTGATTTTATGACGTGCAATTTCTATTATGGGGCTACCATCTGCATGGTAGAGATTTCTTACTCAAGTGACATGTTTGCAAGAAAATATTGTTGTATGAAAATTTAGCATATAATCATCCACGTCTTTAGTCCTCTTTTCCTAAAAAGCAGGAGCCACAATTATTGCTATTTTAGAGCAAATCGCCCCTAGGGAGCAACTAACCTAGGTGGTTTGCTCGAAACTAGGCAATTCACTCAAACCACTGTAACATTAACCCTAATTCACAACTTAAACCAGCTAAGGACTCAATACATGAAGCACAACCCAAGACCGCTAACCTGGATCTCTTGAAAACTTCCGAAACTGAACAACTTCGATTACAAAAGCATTGATTATTTCTCTCACCCCACAAAGCCCAAATACTTGCAAGGAGGGCAAGCCTCCAAAGGACCATTCCTTCCTAAGACTGGGCAAATACCCACAAGAAGGGCAAGCCCAAAAATTGCGAATGGCACTAAATTCCATGGGATCTTTCCCTTTCCCCTAACTGGGCTATAACTCCATTGCATAAATTTCCTACCAAGGAATCAATTATGGCCGAAGACATTTTGAATTCCACAAGGGAAAATCCCCAAATAGCATCCACTCCCAGACAGTGAAGAAGAAAATTTAAACCATGTGTTGGCATGCGTTGCCTGCAGCGGAAGAAGAGCATAGGAATATTGTGACTACTAGCATAGTAGTATAGAAGCTAGTAGGTTTTTAGTTTTCAACCACAATCCATTTTTCTTTTGTATTGATCTGCAATGGATTTTGTGATTCTTTCATATCTTTATATTAGTCAAGAAGTAATTTTATAATTTTCTTTTTTAAGTATTTTCTTATTTAGGCACTTTCTTAATAACAATACTTTCTTATTTAAGTAGTTTCCTATTTTCTCATATCTTGGTTAGCTAGGAATTCTATATTTAGATTTCATAGCTTTTATTGCAGATTGTAAGGGTTGATTATAAATAAGGCCTATGGCCTATGGAATAAGATAAGTTGGATGATATTTTCTTATTTTTTATATGGTAGGGGGGTAATGATCTCTAGTTCAAGACTAGAAGACTATTGAGCTTGCTCGCAGTCTTGTATTCATGATATCTAGCATTCGGCTAGAGGATTGTCAGGCCTTTTCCCTTAATCTCTTTCTTCCCTTATTGATCTATTTACTTCCCCTTTTGGTGTTTGCATTAAATTGGAATCAGAGCAAGTTCTACTCTTGCAAAACTTAAAGAATGTAATTTTCTCATCTCAATCCTACCCTTTCATCTTTCCCCTTCATTATCCATTTTCTTTTCTTTCCCTTTTCCCATCCCAAAATCACCAAATCCCAAACCATTCCTTTTCCTTTTTTCCCCCCAAACCCTTTGAACCCTAACCATACCTTAAAAAAATGTTCATATTCTCTTCCAACCCTACTATATTCTAATCCCGTTCTGATCCATCAATTCCTTGCCTAGAATCTTTTCCTTACTCCAAATTTTTAAATAATAATAATTATTATAATTATAATAATCCCAAACCACATAACCTTAGATCTAGAATCTAAGCCTATATAGTCAGTCCATGTTCTTGTTTAGAGATGTCGTGGATAGGAAGATGCCCATACACCTCGTACAATTATCCCCATCCAGACTTTCCTACCCATCCATATCTATTGCGTTATTCTTATCCGGCCCATTATGACTACCATGATTATCATCCCTATCATCTCGAGTCTCACCCATCTTCATATGGGTCTTCTAGAGATTCTTTTCAATGGCCCTCCAGATCTTATGAGCAACTACAACCACATGTCGGCTACTCAAAAGTATCCCATTGCATAGAATATCATTGATGCCCAAGAATGTTCAAGAGACATGGGAAGAGAATTTGCAGGAAGTCAAGAAGGAGATTAGAGCATTCAAGGAAGATATCGTGGATGAATTCAAGGAACTAAAGGAGCTGGTGAGTGCTTTCTTTGAGCCCTCGATTGAACAGGAAAAGCTTTACGGGCTTCAATCTATTTTATCTAGCATTCTAAGGAATGACGTGGTTATGGATAATGTGGCAACCCAAAAGGAATCCTCCTTTGGATTGGTTGATGGATCTATGGATGGGGATACATCAATGGTCAAATCGGAAGAAATTCAAGTAAAACCAAAAGATCAATTGACAGATGATCTAATTGAAGAGACTAAAGGCTTAATAGATATGGACGATCCGATGGTCAGGGAGATGGATAATGCTACAATCATAGTAGCAAACTCCATAAAGGTCAACACACCAGTAACATCTCAACATCAATCAAGGTATGCAAATCAGAAGCCAACTGTGACCACGAGGCCACAATTGACATTTAGAATGTGGAAGGAAAAGATGGTGCGTGTTTCAACACAATATTATGCACCAACTACCCGTTAGGCGTGCAAATCTCCACCATCAACTACCAGCAAAGCCGAAGAAAATGTGTTACAAACGAGGATCTTCGTAGGAGATTATGACTACCAATTTAAACTCGAGGACGATTTTTTTTCGAAGCCGGGTGTGAAATTGATGCAACCAAATGGCCACATAAGCTTATTGATCAAGATTTGGGGAAAAAAAAAAAAGGCACACATCTCATACATGTACGCTTCGCACGTGTGTACAAGAAAATGACCACTTTTTTTTTCGCCCGTCACTACTTTCCTTTTCTTTTAAATCTCTACATTATAAAATTCTCTTTTTTCTTTCATATCTTTATATTAGGCAAGAAGTAATTTTAGATTTTTCTTATTTAGTCGCTTTCTTAATTACAATGCTTTCTTATATAGGTAGTTTCCTATTTTCTCAGATCTTGGTTAGCTAAGAATTCTATCTTCAGATTCCATAGCTTTATTGCAAATTGTAAGGACTGATTGTAAGGACTAATTATAAATAAGGCATATGGCCTGATGGGGATTTTTCTCCTCATTGTTGGGATCGATGAAATCGAACAGGTTTCGATATCATCGATAATTGCAGAATTTTTCACTGCTGGTTGCTGAACAGTTTTTGGTCCTGTCGATATCATCGAGAGACTTTCAGATGATTTCGAGGCTGTCATCAAGAGTGGCTCGATGGCATCGATAATTGTTGGAATTTCCACCCCTGGTCGCTGGACAGTTTTTGTCCCGTCTCGATATCATCGAGAGGCCTTCAGATGATATCGAAGTTGTTATCGAGAGACCTTCGATATCATCGAAGAGTTCCGCAGATGCGATTGCGGAAACGCAGATTTTGCGGATTTTATTTCCTATTTGGATTCTACTTCTTTCTATACTTATATAAAGGGGTGTATCCGGGATTGGGGTGTATTCTAGGGCATTCTAAGTTTCCTAAAGGTTTTCTAGGAGGGCTTAGGGCTATCAAAGGTGAGAGAGAGAGAGAGAGAGGAAGCTTGTGGAAGGGGGATTCTGCTCGTAGAGGTGATCTATTTCGCAGTCCACGTCTCAGCGCTTCTACGTCCTCGTGATCGGTGAGATCCCTTTGTTTTCTCATTATTCTCTTATCATTCATCCACTCCTGCGTGAGTGAAGAAGGTTTGATCCAAGCGGTGTGTGCTTGTGAGGTGTAACGTTCTTCTTCATAGTGGATTGTTGATCTGGACAAGGTCCTGTGGTTTTTACCTCTTTGAGGGTTTTCCACGTAAAAATCCCTGGTGTGGTGTGGTTTATGTTTTGATTTAGTTCATTGCAATATTATTTCATAATTCTAGTTTGTTTCGGGAGGCTAGATCCTAAGGTTTTGTGCAAGGCCCCCAACGTGGCCTATGGAATAAGACAAGTTGGATGATATTTTCTTTTATTAAATTCTCTTATTTTCTCCACCGTAGCTGTTAAGGGGGTGGAAGTGATCTCTAGTTCAAGACTAGAGGACTGTTGAGCTTGCTCACAGTCTTGTATTCGTGATCTCTAGCATTCGGCTAGGATAATTGGATCTTTTCTCGCAATCTCTTTCTTCTCTTATGGTTCTATTTTCTTCCCCTTCCGAGGTTTGCATTATTCACTCTTTCCAAATTGGTTGCCTGACCTCAACATGTAAATATAATATTAGTGTTTAAATATTCATTACGAATTAATCATGCATGCAACTGCACCCCATGTCACATGTGCACATTCCACAGGTGTGCACAAGAAGAGGACCAGATGGGGTTTGTTTATTTGTTTCGGTTTCGGGTTACCCTTTTATTGTTTCAGTTCCATAGTAGTTGTTTGGTAATTTTAGAAAGTTCATATTACAGTAGGAATAGAAATATTCAATAAGGACCTTCAAACAGACTATCATTGCATTATGCGTGGGAGAAATTATAAGATTTATGTTCAATAAGAAATGCTGAGAGATTTTTCCTACAGTAGAAGAGTGGAGAGGATTTGTGTTATCTCTAGCATAAAGGCTATAAGACTGTTGAGCTTTGCTCTCAATCTTTCATCTATCTTATCCATGCATGTGGATGTTTGAGCTTTTATCCGGTATGTAATCTCAGTTTTCAATTAGTTTCAATTTATTTGATTGTATTCGCATTAATTGAGAATGCCCGCCTCCACTTTGGTATTTTGTTCTAATATCTGACCGGATCATGATTGCAATTCAGTTCAATTGGGCAACCAAACACATGCTGAAGCGAGAATGAAGTATGCCTGAAAAAATAAAACAGACAGAAGTCACTCACATCTTATTAACAAGCCTCTGTCTAGAATCAGTGGTCAAACGGGTCCTCCAATCAATACCGTCCATGTTCGAATCGCTACTATCCATGTTGGATTCCCCATGAGCAGGTCTCCAATTGTTTCCATCCATTGAAAAAAGCCCAAAACAAGAACTAGTAACAAAAGCAGGTCCGGGAAGGCTTCAGAGCGGCACGCCCAAACGCGCCCAAACGCGAAATGCACCCTTCGGATACTGAGAAAAGGCACAAAAGTGCATCAAAAATACGAAAAAAGAAATATAAGAAGAATGAAATTGTAATGGGAATAGGATTGTGGTTTGGAAGATTTATCAGCACAATCAGAGGTAGAGAAAAAGAAAAAGAAGAAAAGATTACAGATTTTTGAGAGAGAGGGAGAGAGAGAGAGACTTGGGTCTGATAGCGCGAGAGAAGGGGATTTGGAGGAATTAGCAGAAAGTAATAATTAGATGGTTTCAGGGTTTGTCGTATAATCCCACAGGTTGGAGTCCATCCCACTTCATGTTTGGAAGAGAAGACCGCCGTAGCGCGGAATGGAAACGGATTAGCTACTCACCCTGCGACTGGCCAATGGCTCTTGGTTGGTGTTCTGTGGGCCCCACCATGATGTGTATGTTTCATCCATGCCGTCCACTCATTCTTCCAGATCATTTTATGATATGAACCCAAAAATTAGTTTGATCCAAATCTCAAGTGGATTGCACAAGTGTTGATTGAACGCCCACCATTAAAAAGATTTTGGGGCCACAAAAGTTTTGGATGAAGCTGTTTTCCCTTCATCCAAGTCTCTATGACCTAACCAACAGTTTAGATGTCAAATAACCACTACAGTTGGGCCTAGGAGGTTTTTAATGGTGGACATTCAATCACTACTATTTTCCCATGGTGTGGTCTACCTGAGATTTATATCTACCTAATTTTTCAGATCAAGCCCTAAAATTATATTTCAAAATGGATGGACGGCGTGGATAAAACACATAGATCATGGTGGGTCCACATATCACCGACCACTGGCCACCTGGTAGCAGCATCACTAGCGATATCGCGTCCGCCTGGAATTGCCATAAACCACCACCGCCGTATGGTGCGTTGACGTCACCCAGTTATTTGGACCCCATTATGATGTATGTATTATATCAATACCATCCATTCGTTTTGCGACATCATTTTATGGGATGGGCTCAAAGATGAGATAGATCCAGATTTCACATGGACCACACCACAAAAATCAATGGGTACAGTGACGCCCACCGTTGAAACCTTCCTAAGGCCCACCCTGATGTCTATTTTCCATCAAACCTGTTCAAAAAGTCAGACAGACTTAGATAAAGGTAAAACACAAATATCAACTTGATCCAGAACTACCTACCGTGGCCTCCAGGAAGTTTTCAATTGTAGGCCTTCAATCCCACTTCTTTTCATGGTGTGTTTCATTTGAAATTTGGATCTGCCTGATTTTTGTACCAATGCCTTAAAATGATCTTGAAAAATGAATGGATGGTGTGGATATAATCCATACATCACGTTGGGACAGGAAAATCTTGCCGGCGTCGAGACACCCACGTTCGCTGGATTTGCAAAAACCAGGACATCGATCAGTATACATCGAAATCCCAGAGGGATTTGGAGGGTTTCTTCTTACCGCTCCTGAATCGATGATATTAGGGCTTATTTTCCAAAGCATGCAATCTTATATCCATTGAAGAAAATTAACAAACAAGACATATGAGTAGCTCAGTGGTATTTTTAATTTAATTCCATCTATTACCACCGAATACACTAAGAGCCTGTTTGGGCGGGCAAATCCCATGGTATTAGGAGGGATGGGATCAATTTTAAGGTAATGATGGTGGTGTCAGTGGATTGTTGGGAATCCCATGGGATAGACCAATCCCGAACTGTAACGGACAGTCCGTTTGGGACGTCAGTGGAATGTAGGCGGTGATGCAACGAGTTATAAGGTGCAGCACATGGTCCAGATTGGGATGACTCACGTGAATGATGGTCTGCTCATTAAACACGCATGTGGATTCCCATCTACACGAATACGCACATGCGATTATAGAAGATGTCTTTCCATCTGATTGGGAACTCGTCATGCAGTTTAGATTGTATTACAACTAAACTGACGGTTCTAACTTTTCTTAAGACTATCCAATTGTTTTATATGTTGTGGCCCACCTGACCTATGAAATGGCCTTATTTCCAGGCTAGAAGATCCAAGTATTATAAGTATCAAATGGAAACTCGGATCTCTCACACATTCCCATATCTCTCACGTATGCTATGTGTGTGATTGGTTCCCACGTGCGCGTGGATTAGAAACGCTGACACGTAAGCGCGCTAGAATGCATTGGCGTGGATTATAATCCCTCACCCAAAGACTCTCGTTCAACTGATTTCGTAGGACTGCACCGTACCGAGGGATATAGCCCAACCCAAACAAGGATGCGGGATGGACAGGTGGGATATAGCAATCCTATCCCTCATAATACCATGGGATTTGCCCGGCCAAACAGGCCCTAAGGGCATGTTTGATTTTTCATGCAACAAGTAATTACTTGGTAAATGAGTAATTATTACTTACCCTGGTAATTACCACATTGGAAACGATGTAGATGTGACTGCTTAGCTTTTGGGCACTGGAACAGAGGGTGGTTGCCAATAGGGCCCACTGTGATGTACGTGGCTTATGCACACCCTTCATCCTATATGTCAGCCTCATTTAGGGTATGAATCTAAAAATGAGGCGGATCCAAAGCTCAAGTGGACCACACCATTGGAAACTGTGATAAATCATTCATCCACCGTTAAATACTTCTTGAGACTCCTAAATACTTTAGATGAAGCTGATATTTGTGTTTTCCTCTTATCCATGCCTGTATGACCTTATGAAGGGTTTAGATGACAAATAAACTCCGATGTGGGACTAGTGAAAGAAATAGCTTTCAATGGTAGACGTTTCATCGACACTATTTCCTTTGGTGTGGGCCAATTGAGCATTGGATCTGCCTCTGTTTTCAGAAAATGCCCCAAAATGTTCATCTAAAATGGATGGATGGCATGGATACGTCAAATATATCACAGTGCAGCCCACAAATTTAAGTCAACTTTTTTGTACGATTTTACAAAGCAGAAATACAGCCTGGTTATCAAACAGGCTCAATAGTAATAATTAATCTTTACCGTGTATTTACAATTACAATGGAAAATCAAACAAGCCCTAAACCAAACAGGCCCTTACTGGATTGAAACGGAAAGATCAGTTATGAATCAAATCACTTTTTTATTCCTATTTCCTGAACACTATATCTTCTGCGAATCAAAGCAATCTCACTCTACGCGGCTTTGAAAAGGAAAGAAGGAATCAGTTGGGTCTCTTTTTCGTCACAGAGACGCAGGAGTCTACGTTTCTTCGTTTGTTTCAACCATGCGTTCGATTCGCGCGACGAGAGATCAAACCGAATTTCAGGTACAGTTGTCTCGTGTCACGCATACGAGATATCCGGGCCACTCATCATGTTGTAGAAACAGTGAAGTTTTCTGGGGAAGAATTTCATTACAACCAAATTGGAGATGGATCGGATTTGTAGGATGTGGAATGTGAATCTTTTCATTCATCCGTTTTTCTTAATAAACGCTTGGGACATGATGAGTGAAATGCGTGCTTTTCGGAATATGGATTGCTTGTGGAGTGTCCAACCTGATGAATGGCATGGATCTCGCACAAATCTGCCAAGTCATCAACTGACCTCGCTTCAATCCTTCCTCGCGCAAATGGATTAGGACTTCCCGTCAAAAATCACTTCGGATTTTGGCCTAATAAAAGGGAGCAGAATGATACAAGAAAAAACCTTCCACGTCAATGATGACACGGAGCACTATATGTTGCTTAGAATTGAGAAATTTAGGACTGTGGCCCACCTTTTAGCCAGCTGTTTTTACGAAAGAAGACAAAACTTCTTTTGCAACTTAGACCTCCACTTGCGGAGACCCATTTTCAGGACGAAAATACCCCTCCTTTTCGCTGCGCTGGCATTTCTCTTCTTTCTCACTTCTCACTTTACTTTTCATCTCCTTATCTACTTTCACTGTCGTTACTTTCACTCCCTTTCCTCACTCCGTTTCCACGAGAAAGACCAGCAGAACTCATTTTGTGGGCCCCCCTTATCAGCATTTTGTCGTCTTCTGAAAATGGTCGGTCCAGGGAAGAAATCACGCACCACAGGTATATTTTACACTTAGTTGGGCCCACACCAGCCCCGTGGCTGGTGGTCGGTGCTCTGTGGGCCCCACCAATCACAATGTGTTTCATCGTTTCCGTT
Source organism: Magnolia officinalis (assembly GCA_021015155.1). Classification (NCBI taxonomy): domain Eukaryota; kingdom Viridiplantae; phylum Streptophyta; class Magnoliopsida; order Magnoliales; family Magnoliaceae; genus Magnolia; species Magnolia officinalis. The sequence goes on from JAJHSJ010000007.1 coordinate 35,812,721, forward strand.
CATCCATTTTTACACATCATTTTAGAGCTTTATCCTAAAAATAAGAGGGATCTAAATCTTAGATGTACCACACTACAGGAAAATAGTAGTGATTGGATATCCATCATTTAAATCCTCCTGAGGCCCACTGTAGTGTTTATCTGAAATCCAATCTATTTATTAGGACATAAAGACCCAGATGAAGGCTAAAAACAAAGATTATCTTGATCCAATACTTTTTATGGCCTCCAAAAAGTTTTTAATGGTCGATGTTCATTAAACACTGTTTCCTGTAATGTGGTCCAATTGAGATCAGAATATACCTCATTTTTTTGTATAATACCATAAAATGATCTAAGAAAATAGATGGATGGCATGGATGAAACACATACATCATGATGGGGCCCACAGAGCACCCAACACCAGCCATTGGCTGGTGGTAGGGGGAGTAGCCAATCTGTTTCATGTAGTATATCTACGCCGTCCATCTGTTTTTCTATCTAATTTAAGGTGTTGAGCCTCAAATTGAAGCATACCAAAATATCAAGTGGATCATACCACTGGAAACAGTGGGAATAATGATTTTCGAGTTTGCCCTGCTGATTTCATGTTTGCCCCTCTAATATTTTACATATATAGTGAGGAACTCATTTACTTGCTAATGAAATAACATGTTCATGTCCACTAATTAATTGACATGAAATATTCAAGTGCCAAAATGAATGATATTGAGAAAGACTTGTGCTAACATATGTTACTTAATAAAATAATAGGGAACGGATACGAATTAGGATTTCTTAACACCCAGTACATGTCCCCATCTAATAAAATGATTGTGGCCCTTTTGGTTGGAAAGAAAATAGCATATCTAGAATTTCCAACAACATTTATGAAATCCCCGATGTAAGTCGCAGTGACAACATGGATATCTCCAAAATGTAGTTGTATGCTAATATACTTCCCGAGATTTGCCCATTCTCTCGGTATTTTAGTGAGAAATAAAGCATGGAAATGTTAACTAGGTAACAAATGCAAACATAGAATAGTAGGATCTGCAGTTAACAGAGTAATATAGCAAAAAAATTACAAACAGATTAACACAAATTTCTATAGCTTTTAGCATTCCAGTAGGATCTGCAGTTCCCATAGAATAGTAGTATTCACTAGCATGAAGCCTTCCTCCCTTGAGACTTTTCATTTCTTCTCTAATTAGTACAGACAAGTGAGCTTATACATACAGTTCATCAATAGGAATTCCACAGAGAACCATTCTCAATGCAAGAAAATCATCCATGTCTGTAACAATGTAACACTAATTTAACACGATTTTCTAGTTTGCCCCGCTGATATTTCAGTTTGTTTTGCTGTTTTTCTAGTTTGCCCTATTAATATTTCAGTTTGCCTCGCTGTTTTTGTAGTTTACCCCGCTGATATTTCAGTTTGCCTCGCTGTTTTTCTAGTTTGCCCTGCTGATATTTCAGTTTGCCCCGCTGTTTTTCTAGTTTGCCCCGCTGATATTTCAGTTTGCCCCACTGTTTTTCTAGTTTGCCCCGCTGATATTTCTGTTTGCTCCGGTGTTTTTCTAGTTTGCCCTGCTGATATTTCAGTTTGCCTCGCTGTTTTTCTAGTTTGCCCCGCTGATATTTCAGTTTGCCCCGCTGTTTTTCTAGTTTGCCCCGCTGATATTTCAGTTTGCCTCGCTGTTTTTCTAGTTTGCCCCGTTGATATTTCAGTTTCCCCCGCTGTTTTTCTAGTTTGCCCCGCTGATATTTCAGCTTGACCCGCTGTTTTTCTAGTTTACCCCGCTATTTTTCTAGTTTGCCCCGCTGATATTTCAGTTTGCCTCGCTGTTTTTCTAGTTTGCCCCGCTGATATTTCAGTTTCCCCCGCTGTTTTTCTAGTTTGCCCCGCTAATATTGCAGCTTGACCCGCTGTTTTTCTAGTTTGCCCCGCTGTTTTTCTACCATTGTATTAAGTAAACTCAGTTGGGCCCACATTGAATGTATGTAGTATATCCACGTCGTCCATCCGTTTTTCCAACTTATTTTAGCGGTTTAGCCCGAAATTGAAGCATATCAAAAGATTAATTGGATCATACCATGAAAAACAGCGGGGCATAATGATTTTCACCGTTGAAACCATAGTGGGCCCAACAGTGATGTTTATTTGGTATCAAACCTATTCATAAGATCATACAGACATGGATCAATACTTTAAAGAGAATTATAAGTTTATACCAAAACTACGCAACCTTGTGATGCGCTACATTGACTAAGCTACGCATCCTTGTAATATCGAATGAATCAACAGAATAACAAATTATAAGCTTGATCCAAAACTTCTGTGGCCTAGATGAAATGATCAACATTAGAAGTTCAATTCCCAATTTCATTTGGTGTGTTCCATTTGAACATTGGATACGTTTATAGGAATCGGCTCAAGCCATGAAATTAATTGTTAAGTTTGCCCCGTTGATTGCCTACTACTTTGCCCCGCTCTTTTTCGTGTTTGCCCCGCTGACTTGCTAGCTTAGCCCTCTAATTTTCTAGTTTGCTCTGCTAACTTTCTAGCATGCCCCGCTAAATTTGTAGCATGCCCGTCTTCTTTTATAGACAATGTTTTATCTTGTGAATTTTATGTTTGATATGTTTTTAAATCCATCGGTGCAGGCAATGAAAATTCTGCCGTCATCTCCAAGCCAACAGGTAGCCAGCTGTTTTTATGAAAGAAGACAAACCTTCTTTTGCAACTTAGACCTCCACGTGCGGACTTTGAATTTCTGGACTAAAATACCCCTTCTTTTTGGTCTTTTCACTGTTGTTGCTTGTCAGCGTTGCTTTCACTCCCCTTGATGGAAAAAAAAAAACAAGCAGGCACTTCCCTTGCACTCTCTTCCAATGAAGAACTGAAGTACGAAGGGTTTTCTTCTCATTTTCCTGACTGAAATCAATTGTGAAGCATTTAGATATCCATCTAGATATCGTCATTCTACATTTTCCATATTTCATCTTGGCGTGGGTTATGTGAAATCCAACGAACTGGTTGCATCTCCTTGAAAAAATTCAAATTATTCCCTCACTCCAAAGCACCTCTCTTCAACCTGCATTTGACCGATACTGCAGCAGTCGGAGGTATAGATCTTGAAAAAAAAAAAAGCTACACTTGTACAATGGCGTTGCATGCGAAGTTTGGTCAATTCCATGTGTTAGGTTTAGTCAGTTTCATGCATTAGGCTTAGTTTATTTTGGACTGTTGATCGATTGAATCCATGTCAAACTCGCTCAATTCTATGTTATGGCTCACTTAATCTGATGTTAGGCTCGTTGAATTCTATGTTTATCCTGCTCAATTTCATGATAGGATCGCTCAATTTAATGTTTGTCCAGTTTAATTTCATGGTATATAAGGTCAATCCAATGTTTTCCTCGATAAATATTATACTAGGATCGGTCAATTTAATGTTTGTCCAGCTTAATTTCATGGTAGATAAGGTCAATCTAATGTTTAATGCGATAAATTTATGCTAGGATCGCTCGATTTAATGTTTGTCCAGCTTAATTTCATGGTAGATAAGGTCAATTTAATGTTTGCGGCGATAAATTTCATTCTAGGATTGCTCAATTTAATGTTTGTCCAACTTAATTTCATTGTAGATAAGGACAAGTTAATGTTTGTCATGATGTTAAAAGTGATAAATTTCATGCTAGGATCGCTCAATTTAATGTTTGCCCAGCTTATTTTCATGGTACATAAGGTTAATTTAATGTTTCACTCGGATAAATATCATACTAGGATCAGTCAATTTAATGTTTGCCTAGCTTAATTTCATGGTAGATAAGGACAATTTAATGTTTGCCGCGATAAATTTCATGCTAGGATCGCTCAATTTAATCGAGTTTTGTCATATGGCATGGTTCCATTGATTTACGATTCACTGATATTGTGTCATTGTATTGGTTTTCAGATAATGGCTGCAAGAATCATGTACTCTTTTGGCGGGGACTTAGAATTTGAAAACAAGCGATACTCGTACACAGGCGGAACATCAAAACAAATGACACTACATCTCGAGACTACGTACGAGGAGCTTCGATCTAGAATTTACAAGATTATTAAGAGCAGACCAGAAGATTGTGATATTAGGATGAAAGTATTGAATCCTTGCACTAACAAATCAATGCCTCCAATCGAAATCGAAGACGACGATGACGTCAAAGAGTTCTTGACTTACCAGTTTGAGCATTCGAAAAAATTCATCCCGTTAGTCATCGAAACAATCTAACACATCAATACCACAACATATGTGGACAGTGTGGCTGAGGATTATGGCGTGAAATTCAAACACAATCCTTCTCCATTACAAGTGGTAGCAAGCAATGATCAATTACCCGAGCCGCCGCAAACAGTAGACTTCGTGACTAGGCAAGTCAGTGGTGCAGTTGACATTAACAGTAATTATGAATACAAGACACCGCCGTTAGCATCAATAACAGATCTGTCATCATCATCCACCATCCCATCAGTGCGTGTAAGCGACATTCTGCTTCGAGACCTCCCTGAAACATTAAACCTCATGACTCGTCAAGTTCTCGCGCCATTTGATGATGATGCACTCACCAACGCAAAAATGCTGGAATATACTGATTTGTTATGTGAACCAACTGATATAGCTGAAGGGCAAACGTTTAAGGACAAGAGTCGGTGCCAGTATGTTTTGAGTCAATTTGCAATTCGGAATAATTTCCAGTATAGAGTACTATACTCAAATTCGAGCAGATTTACCATGGTGTGCTTCGAAGATGCATGTGAATGGAGGGTTCATGCATCTCGGGTGAATGATACGGGTATATTTAAAATACGGACTTATACATCAAAACAAACGTGCGGCATGGCATGGATGAAGAGCGATCACCGGCAAGCCAGTAGTAAGCTAGCATGTGATCTGGTTATTAGCTGCATTGAACAACGCCTAAGGTTGAGGCCACGTGACATTATCTTCGCCATGCAAGAAAAATATAATATTCGTATCAGTTATTGGAAGGCATGGAAAGCTAGGGAGCTTGCAATTAATCACGTGATGGGGTCTTACGAAGACTCATACAATCAACTCCCTTTGTATTTGCATGAGTTGAGGAGGGCGAACCCAGGGACAGTAACTGCCATTTCTGTAAACCAACAGACTTGGAGGTTCGAGAGATGTTTTCTAGCTCTCGGCCAATGCATTCGAAGTTTTCAGAAATCATTGCGGAGGGTATTGGCTATTGACGGGACACACTTAAAGGACAAATATAAGGGTGTGTTATTCATCGCCACGGCCTTAGATGGGGACAATCATATATTTCCTCTTGCGTTTGGCATCGGGCAATCAAAGAACAACAGTAGTTGGAATTGGTTCCTTACCCACCTTAACAATGTGTTAGGGTCTGTCGAGGGTCTTGTCATTATATCTGACCGACATAAAGGTTTAATGAAGGAGGTTCCCCAAGTCTTCCCGCGTGCAATCCATGGGTATTATGCGTACCACATCTACAGAAACTTGGTGGACACTTTTAAGGACAAGTCGTTAGAGATGTATTACTGGATGGCTGTGAAGACTTGCAGGAGGGCCGAATTTGAAAAACTAATGCATGATATCGAAATGGCCAATCCCCCAGTACATGCATGGCTGACAGAAATCGGGTACGAGAGATGGGTATCTTTGCACTTTCCAGGAAGAAGATTCAACTTGGTCACGATGAACATTTCTAAGTGCGTTAATGCCCTTTTCAAATAAGCACGCGAATACCCCGTTACAAAATTGATAGAGGCTGTAATGTTGAAGATACAGGAATTGTTTTACAAGAGACGAGAATTTGCGGCATCAATTGTGGGTCCATTGACACCATGGGCGGAGAAACAGTTAAAGGATATCGTGCAGAAGGCGCGAGATGTTCGCTGCCATGCTATTTCTCGAGATGAGTACTATGTCGTTGGAGATTATAACGATACGGTGAATCTCAGTGAGTTTTCATGTACATGTCGTAAGTTTGGCGTGAAGGGGTACCCTTGCATACATGTCCTGTCAACCTGCATAAATTATAATCTGGATCATTACTTATACTTCTCCCCATTTTACACGGTGCATAATTACCTGACCACGTATAGTGAATCGGTGTATCCAGTACGCGACAATAGCGAGTGAGAAATTTCAGCGGGGATGAAGGAGTATTGTGAGCAGATTAAACCCCCAAGACAGAGGAGGTCAGCTGGGAGACCCAAAAAGCTTAGAATTCCATCGCGTGGAGAGGAATCGAAAACAATAAAGTGTGGACGATGCAAACAAACCGGGCATAATCGCCGGTCGTGCAAGTTTTCGATATCCGGTGTATAGCATATCGTGTGATTTATGTAATTTTTGTACTTTGTATGATACATACTATTGAAAGTTATATATTGCAGAACTCATTTCCAACCCTAGTTCTATAGCTCTACAGGCTTAATTAATTTTATGTGTTGATTGGTCAAATCCATGTGAAACTCACGCAATTCTATTTGAAGCTCACTCAATACCATGTTAGGGGTCACTCGCTTATTTTGTAGTTTCCCTAGCTATATTTCCAGTTTTCCCCACCGATTTTCTAGTTTCCCCCGCTGATTTTTCAGTTTGCCCCACCGATTTTTCAGTTTGCCCCGCCGATTTTCTAGTTTGCCTCGCCGATTTTCCAGTTCGCCCCACCGATTTTCTAGTTTGTCCCACCGATTTTCCAGTTTGCCCTGCCGATTTTTTAGTTTGCCCCGCCGATTTTCCAGTTCGCCCCGCCGATTTTCTAGTTTGCCCCGCCGATTTTCCAGTTTGCCCCGCCGATTTTCTAGTTTGCCCCGCCGATCAACACCTAATAGAACTTCACGAAGCACAACATAATAGCATGAAGTGCATGATTATCTGAAATCAGAATGCTAATGTCGATGTATTTCATAATCGAGAAGGAATATATGACATAACTTTAAACAAAACGCCTTTGGATGGGAGGGAGATTGCCGTGACATAATGCACACCATTGAAATCCATCAACATCAGACATTTAAATGAGATTGAGAACATGTAACATAACATGAAGTGCATAAATAAATTACAGCATAACACCATATTACGTAATCAAAATAAAATCCCCAAGTTTGGGCACTAAAATCAACATCCCTTCATCAGTCAAAGTAAAATTCACCCCATGATTTAAAGAAACAGTTTGAAATTTATGGATTCCTATAGGCTTGGTAGACCAAAAAGATACCGCATGCACAAGCCAACAGACCTGAGTAAATCCAGTCTAGCTAGACGGATCGCCACCCGGTGGAGCGACATTATCATGCCGGTAGGTGATTGTGGCAATAAGGTTATCAATTTTACGCTCGACCCGGTTGATACTATTCTGGATGGCCTCAGAAAACCGCTCCAGTCGTGACATTCGTTTATCCTGCTCATCCATGTGCCTAACAATATATGCCCTACAGTTCCGATACGGCATCCTTCGACTGGTATGACCATATGCGGGTCCTGGCTCCTCGCGCTGCTCTCGCTCCATGGGATATTCGGTGTCGGCTGCCTCTGTCTCAGCTGCGTCCGTCTCTGCAGCCTCTGTCTCCGCTGCCTCTTCTTCTGTCTCTCCCATCAAAACTTCACTGCGCCTCACTGATACCGATGCCTCTTTCATCCCCAGTTTCATGCGCTTGATGTTGTTTTCTGTAAACATTCTCACGGGTCTGGGTCGGTTAGTGGTGGGCATCAGGCCTACATGACGGGAGAGTAAACATAGTAGGTGTGGGAATGGAATGACATCCCTTCTCGTGGTCGCTATGTTGTCGGCAATTATTTGAGTAATGATTGTGGGCAGACACAGAGGAATACCATGACAGATGTTGTATAGAATGTCTAACATATACGCAGTAATATCGACTTTGTTCGACTCCCTCAGATAAACATTTAAGCAAAAGATATTGTGTAGCACCTTATACTTGTCTTCCATGTGTAATGATCTCAATGCATTACCCTTATTCCATGGAACATCCTGACCGTTACAAAAAAACTTCGTCATTGCTATCCGTACAGCTGGGTCATCGATGTCGTGATCAGTTAAGCCTCGAGCAGTGGCAGGAATCCCTAAAAGATGTGCAACTACCTCAGTATCAATGGTGGCGGGGTTCTCTCCAATGGTCACCTGAAATGAAGGAGGGTGCAATACCGGAGAGTGACAATATGATATAAATATGATAACTTGCTCATTTCGAACTGTCCCTCCAAAATCTAAGATCTTACTCCACCTAACATTTTTCAAAATCTCAAGAATTCCAAACCGCTGGATGCACTCTCGGTCGATTTTCTTTTCATATACAATTTTTCGGGCGCGAAATTTGTCGTACTGGTTCGCATGAGGAGGAGGAACCTGCTGGATCAGTTGTTCCGGTTGGATTGGTGGAGGGGGGTCCTGAATTGGAGCACTTGTCTGAGTACGAGCTCGCCTAGCCGGCGACTCGATTGGGGAGGTCCGTTCCTCTGACTGTTCCAGTCTAGGTCTGGATCGGATTTTTTTACGACCTCCCTTGGAGGACTCTCCAACTATAGGCTTTTTTCCTTTATCCTTTGCCATTATCTGTAGTGATGATATTGCCTGTTTCAATAAAAAAATGATAAAGTGAACTCTAAACTGAGAATATATATACCTGTCCATTTCATGATTTGTAATCAAATAGTGAAGTAATGTATCTATATAAAACAGAGAAACGATTATCTAGAAGAACTCCGCATGGGCAATTGTCACACAACTTGTGGTATCAAACTATACTTCATACGATCATGCCACTTATATATCAAATCAGCTTCATTCACATCTATTCAGAGAAGCATACAATACATTCTTAATATCTAGTTTGAAATTTATTAATGAAGGAGTTGTTCTGATTTCTAAATTTCTATTTCCTTTAGAAATGGTATACGATGCCTTTGTTATCTCATGTGATCGGATTTCTAATTCTAATAATTAACTAGTAATGACCTGCAGGAATTACATCTATCTAAACAACTAAAAGAAATATAGCAATAAGTTCTATTGCACATGTGTGCAATTAGCAAAGCTCTGCTTTTGCTTGTAATTATCTATTTACTTGCAGGTAACAATCTAACGAGTCCACCAGGTGAATATAACCCATGTTGCACCTGGTTTTCGGTTCGGTTTCCCTAAGAAAGCACTCCACAACTAGAAGTAGGGCAACCTTCACTACATCCTCATGCTTATTGGTGTCAACTAATCTCTCAAACACGCCCATTAGGTGCTTCTTTAATATTGGATGTTCTTTGAAGTATTTGTCTCTTAGTATACTCGTAGTGCAACGATTCTTGGGTAAAGTTAGATCTTCAATCTTAAGACCGGTAATGAGGGCGAAATCCATCTCGAAAAACTGCAATTGCCTCCCCTTGATCTCAAATACTGAATCACCTTTGTATCTTACTAAAAGTATCTGAAATATGGCCCCTACAAAACTAAAGGATGTAACATGCAATAAAAATGCGAAAGGGGATTGCCTGAACAGATTTAGGCGACTATCATGCTTCTCCACTCCACCCTTTACCTTGTTAAACCACCATGTCAGTGTACACCTACATGTTGGCTTGGAGACGACGACAGAATTTTCATTGCTTGCACCGATGGATTTAAAAACATATCAAACATAAAATTCATAAGATAAAACATCATCTATAAAAGAAGATGGACATGCTACAAATTCAGCGGGGCAAACTAAAATATCAGCGGGGCATGCTAGAAATTAGCAGGGCAAACTAGAAAATTAGCGGGGCAAGCTAGAAAGTCAGCGGGGCAAAGTAGTAGGCAATCAACGGGGCAAACTTAATAATTAATTTCATGGCTTGAGCCGATTCTTATAAATGTATCCAATGATCAAATGGAACACACCAAATGAAATTGGGAATTTAACTTCTAATGTTGATCATTTCATCTAGGCCACAGAAGTTTTGGATCAAGCTTATAATTTCTTATTCTATTGATCCATGTCTAAATGATCTTATGTCTAGGTTTGATAACAAACAAACATACATCACTTTGGGCCCACTGATTGCCTCGCTGATTTTTCAGTTTGCCCCGCTGATTCTCATCAAGATATGGTAATTTCTACATACAGCATAGACATACCTTGCCACATGCCCTTAATTACATTCAAAGGAAAATACATTTGATTCTAAGGTACAGCTCAAGAAAGTTGTAATATGCATGATACACATGAGCCAAAGATATTGAATGACCAATTAGCTTCAACCGGCTACAATAGGCTCGCCGCTTAGGCAACTAGCATTGAGCAATGTTCGCAAGGCAATGAGGTGTTCATGAGTGATGTATGACTTTCCTCGTTATTACAAGGATGCGTAGCTTAGACAACGTAGCACATCACAAGGTTGCGTAGTTTTCGATCCAAGCTTATAATTCTCTTTAAAGTATTGATCCATGTCTGTATGATCTTATGAATAGGTTTGATAACAAACAAACATCACTGTTGGGCCCACTATGGTTTCAACGGTGAAAATCATTATGCCCAGTTGTTTCCCATGGTATGATCCAATTGATCTTTTGATAAGCTTTAATTTCGGGCTAAACCGATAAAATAAGTTGGAAAAATGGATGGACGACGTAGATATACTACATACATTCAATGTGGGCCCAACTGAGTTTACTTAGTACAATGGTAGAAAAACAGAGGGGCAAACTAGAAAAACAGTGGAGCAAATTGAAATATAAGCGGGGCAAAACTAGAAAAACAGCGAGGCAAACAGAAAAATCAGCGGGGCAAACTAGAAAAACAGTGAGGCAAACTGAAATATCAGCGGGGCAAACTAGAAAAACAGCGGGTCAAGCTGAAATATCAGTGGGGCAAACTAGAAAAACAGCGGGGCAAACTGAAATATCAGCGGGGCAAACTAGAAAAACAGCGAGGCAAACTAAAATATCAAAGGGGCAGACTAGAAAAACATCGAGGCAAATTGAAATATCAGCGGGGCAGACTTGAAAAATAGCGAGGTAAACTGAAATTTCAGCGGGGCAGACTAAAAAAACAGTGAGGCAAACTGAAATATCAGCGGGGCAGACTAGAAAAACAATGAGGCAAACTGAAATATCAGCGGGGCAAACTAGAAAAACAGATTTTTGTTCAAACTCTCCCTCTTCAAGAGAATGTTTTCTCCCTAATGCGTGTTTGATTTTCCAATTTCATATAAAATGCAAAGGAACCATCATTACCATTTCCAAGTGTTTGTTTAAACATAAATTGTGGATCGTATATCGAGAGTCAATTACACTTGCAAAGGATGGAGGTAAAGTAAAATATAATCCTTACATTTTCACACTATAAAACCACCATTTTAACGATGATTTGTAGGTGAAACAAACAATGCAGCAAAATCATCATTACAGTCAAATGCAAGTGATGTGAGTCATGTGACCAATGTTGTCTAAATCATTATCGTATCGCAAATCATAGTTGGGGTTGAATTGTATCGAATTACAAATCTTATCGTAAATCATTTTTTTTTTCTTCCCAAAATAGAAAACTAAGAGTGACCCTTACAATCCTATTAAAAATCCTCATAGAACCTTTATTATATATATATATATATATATGGGTAAAGGTACTATGCGCTTGAACGTAAAGTAGTCGTCCGTGAGGTCGAGCTATGTGGGCCCCACCGTGATGCCTTTCGAACATCAACACCGTCCACCAGATGAACCATTCCATGGTGGGCCTGGACGGCCCAAAATCAAGTCAATTCGTGACTTTAGTGGGCCACACCACATACAGAAGTGCAGAGGGGCCGTGCACCATTAAAACATTCATAACCATTTTTGAGGGCCCACCGAGATATGGTTTGCAAATCCAGCCCATCCATTATGTGTGTCCCACTTGAATGAGGGTTCATACCAAGTTTCAGGTGCATGGAAAACTCGGGTGGGTCCCACCAGTGCTTTTATATGTTTTTGGCATGTATACTTATGGTTTTAGATGGTATGGCCCACCTGAGTTCCGTATATGACTGATTTTGGGCCGTCCAGGCCCACCATGGAATGGTGCATCGGGTGGACGGTGCTGATCTTCGAAAGGCATCACGGTGGGGCCCACACAGCTCGACCTCACGGACGACCACTTTACGCTCGAGCGCATAGTACCTTTTCCCATATATATATATATATATACACTCTAGCAAATCAAGCCCATTCATACATGGAATATATGTCTATTAAATAAAAACTCTAAATACAACTCCGAGAGTTGGGCCCACCGAATGGGTCAGGCTACTCGCAAATTAGGTTTTTGGGACCCACATCTTCATCACACACTACTCGCAATCACTCTTGCTTCCATTATGGCTCAAAATGCAACACATTGCCAACTCGCTACATGTTTCACTTCTGGAGCAGTCAAATCCTAGATATGCCTGATGTGAATAATTCAATCAGGGTAATATCTATAAACATAAGCATATTACAAGCATGTGGTTATAGTCAATGTTTTAAATATCGACAATGTTCTCAATGTTTGCATTTGTTACCTACTTAACATTTCCATGCTTTATTTCTCACAAAAAAAAGAAAAGAGAATGGGCACACTAGAAAAACAGTGGGTCAAGCTGAAATATCAGCGAGGCAAACTAGAAAAACAGCGGGGCAACTGAAATATCAGCGGGGCAAACTAGAAAAACAGCGAGGCATACTGAAATATCAGCGGGGCAAACTAGAAAAACAACGAGGCAAACTGAAATATTCAGCGGGGCAAACTAGAAAAACAGCGGGGTAAATTGAAATATCAGCGGGGCAAACTAGAAAAACAGTGAGACAAACTGAAATATCAGTAGGGCAAACTAGAAAAACAACGAGGCAAACTGAAATATCAGCGGGGCAGACTAGAAAAACAACGAGGAAAACTGAAATATCAGTGGGGCAGACTAGAAAAACAGATTTTTGTTCAAACTCTCCCTCTTCAAGAGAATGTTTTCTTTCCAACCAAAAGGGCCACAATCATTTTATTAGATGGGGACATGTACTGGGTGTCAAGAAATTCCAATTCGTATCCGTTCCCTATTATTTTATTAAGTAACATATGTTAGCACAAGTCTTTCTCAATATCATTCATTTTGGCACTTGAATATTTCATGTCAATTAATTGGTGGACATGAACATGTTATTTCATTAGCAAGTAAATGAGTTCCTCACTATATATGTAAAATATTAGCGGGGCAAACATGAAATCAGCAGGGCAAACTCGAAAATCATTACTCCCACTGTTTCCAGTGGTATGATCCACTTGATATTTTGGTATGCTTCAATTTGAGGCTCAACACCTTAAATTAGATGGAAAAACAGATGGACGGTGTAGATATACTACAGGAAACAGATTGGCTACTCCCCCTACCACCAGCCAATGGCTGGTGTTAGGTGCTCTGTGGGCCCCATCATGATGTATGTGTTTCATCCATGCCGTCCATCTATTTTTATAAATCATTTTATGGTATTATACAAAAAAATGAGGTATATCCTGATCTCAATTGGACCACATTACAGGAAACAGTGTTTAATGAACATCGACCATTAAAAACTTTTTGGGGGCCATAAAAAGTATTGGATCAAGATGATCTTTGTTTTTAGCCTTCATCTAGGTCTTTATGACCTAATAAACAGATTGGATTTTAGATAAACACTACAGTGGGCCTCAAGAGGATTTAAATAATGGATATCCAATCACTACTGTTTTCCTGTAGTGTGGTACATCTAAGATTTAGATCCCTCTTATTTTTAGGATAAAGCTCTAAAATGATGTGTAAAAATGGATGAACGGAAATGATGAAACACATTGTGATTGGTGGGGCCCACAGAGTACCGACCACCAGCCACGGGGCTGGTGTGGGCCCAACTGAGTGTAAAATATACATGTGGTGCTTGATTTCTTCCCTGGACCGACCATTTTCAGAAGAAGACAGAATGCTGATATGGGGGGCCCACAAAATGAGTTGTGCTGGTCTTTCTCATGAAACCGGAGCGAGGAAAGGGGGTGAAAAGTAACGGCAGTGAAAGCAGTGAAAGCATAAGAAGGTTTGTCTTCTTTCATAAAAATAGCCGCAGTGAAAAGGAGGGGTATTTTCGTCCTGAAAATGGGTCTCCGCACGTGGAGGTCTAAGTTGCAAAAGAAGTTTTGTCTTCTTTCATAGAAACAACTGGCTAAAAGGTGGGGTCCACAGTCCTAAATTTCTCCTTAGAATTGCATAGAGAGAGAGAGAGAGTAAGAGAGAAGAATGTTCCTTTGCACACACGTCTCACGGGCCCAGAATCTGAATGGTCCACGTGATGTGGCACCCCTTGAAACCATGAGGCTCAATTTTCATCCTTATCCAAAACTTTAGTGGATCATAGTAAAGAGAAATGTAAATCAAGAGAAGAAACTGTTTCCATTTGCTATGGCAGAGTTTTGTATCGAGCTTTTCAAGGGGTGTCGCATCACATGTACCGTTCAGATTTTGTGCCCATGACACTTGCGCAAAGGTATGCATGGGTGCTCACATAAAGAGGTGCACAAGTAAAGGTACACAAGTGACAATTCCTATATATATATATATATATATTATATATATATATATATATATATATAATATATATATATGGGAAAAGGTACAATGAGCTCGAGCGTATTACGGTCGTCCATGAGGTCGAGCTGTGTGGGCCCCACCATGATGCCTTTCAAACATCAACACCGTCCACCAGATGCACCATTCCATCGTGGGCCTGGACGGCCCAAAATCAAGTCAATCCATGACTTTTGTGGGCCACACCACATACAAAAGTGCAGAGGGGCCGTGCACCATTAAAACATTCATAACATTTTTGAGGGCCCACCGTGATGTGGTTTGCAAATCCAGCCCATCCATTATGTGTCCCACTTGAATGAGGATTCAGACCAAGTTTCAGGTGCATGGAAAACTCAGGTGGGCCCCGTCAAGTGCTTTTATATGTTTTGGCATGTATTCACATGATTTTAGATGGTATGGCCCACCTGAGTTCCGTATACGGCTGATTTTGGGCCGTCCAGGCCCACGATGGAATGGTGCATCTGGTGGACGGTGTTGATGTTCGAAAGGCATCACGGTGGGGCCCACACAGCTTGACCTCATGGACGACCGTAATATGCTTGAGCTCATTGTACCTTTTCCCTATATATATATATATATATAATTCAAGTATATATACGTGTATATATGTACATATATACGTGTGTGTACGCGCACATTGTTTTAGCATACAATTTTTAAAAATTTGTTTAGACAATTTCTAGGTTGTGAGATTTTTTTGCAGTGTCTTTTTTAACAATATTTTTACACCAAATTTTATATTGCTTCTAAACAAAATATTTGGTAAAATAAATCTTTTAAAAAATTTTTTCTTGATATTAATTTAAATTCTAAAAATCTTAATGGTACCAAGTAAACACACTTTAAAATAAAATTCATTATTGAAGCTACTGAAAAGCACGTGAACCCATCACGTGGGGCACTGCACAAGTGATAAAAACTAAAGATATATATATATATAATATATATATATATATATATATATATATATATATATATCTATATTGAATACTAGTGGACTCCAGTTTAGAAGAAGATATTTTATCATAACAGCTAACTATCCAGTGAATAAATTACATGAAATGATATATACAACACTAGTAGACCCCACTTTAGTGTAAGACCTATTATTGCAACCACAAATGAACTTGCATGTGAAGACGATTAATCCATATAAACATTATGCTTTTGATTGATTGAATCAAAATATTTATACCCGTTTGTGAAGATGATTGATCAGACAACCCACAAGAAGGGGATATTCAAGAAAAGCATCAATCAAGGCAAACAAATGGCAAAGGGAAAACTAAAGGGGAAAAAAACACCCAAAAAGAATCCAATAAAATAACCAAGTACACACACACAAAAGATATACAAGGAAGCTATCAACAACATGAAGCTTCAAATTAACAACCATAAAAGAAAAACGAAAAGCAAAAGAAACAGAAATTTAAAGAGGGAAAAAAAAATCCAAACATCAGAAAAATGAGAACCACAGGAATCAATCAGCTCAAAATACAAGTACCCATATACATACTCTAGTCAATATATACAATATATGTACACATACATATACATACCAAAAGCAAAAACAACAAAATTGGCTGAAGAATGGAGTTTATGGATACATATATGTAGCCATCATATATACATAAATGTGAAAGCAACGCAGGAAACAGGGTCTTGTCAAGAATGGTGTATTATAACCCATACGTATGCATACACATCACACATACATACATACATGTCAAAAACAAAAATAGGAAACTGGTTTGGTGAATAATGATGTTTTACACATACATACATGTACATATCATTCATAGTTACATGTCCAAAGCAAAACAGGAAACTAGTTTTGTGTAGAATAGTGTTTTACTCATACATATATGTACACATCATGCATATATATCCCAAAGCAAAAACAGAAACTGGGTTCTGTGAAGAATGGTGTTTTACACATACATACATGTACACATCATACATACATATGTCAATTCCTTTTAACAATCTTAAATGCCTTTAAATTATAATTATTAAATATTGAAAGGAGGGTTTTGCTAAAGGTTGGAGAGGGGTCAAAGTTTTGGTTGCAGCAATTTTTCATAACATTCATGTTTTATTGTCATTGGTTATTTGACCCAATGGCTGATTCCTACTTGCTGTAGCTTGGTGGTCATTGGTTGGATCCTTGTCGCGGTCATATTTGTCTTGTGTGGTGTATTTCTTCTTCTCCACAAGTGAGTGATATTGGGTTATGCTAATTATCTATAGACAATCTTGGCAATTACAGTTTATTCAGAGTTGTTATATATGAGAATGAAGTTGCTAATCTTGATAACCATATGATGTATGCTTTGTATGTTTATTGAGTTGCTAATCTTGATAACCATTTGTAGGGACACTTATCGAAAAAGGGAAAGACTACGACTTGCAGTAGTACCGGGGTAAATTTTCACACAAATCGAATAGTTCTTTTATTATGTTTTGAGATTATCGTGTTCTTAATTAGATGTGGTATACAAATGATGCAATGTATTGTGTTAAATAGTAAATTTTATTTGTAGGACGTAATCGAAGTTCTTCTTACTAGTATCCGTGGGGTTACTATCGTTAGAGGAATTGTCTTAAGTAAGGATCCGCTCACAAAAGTAGGTGGGTTCCCACTTGGAAATGGTTTTTGGGAAGTATATATATTCAGGTGGCAATTGTACATGAAGAGACTTTGATGAGACCCTATGGACGATACAGAACAATTGGGGATGCAGCTGGAACAAGTATTTGTTGGCTTGATTGTTGATTTTTGGTAAGTTTTTATTTTTATTTTTTTTGCATATACAATAGAACTTATATAAGATTGTAAATATTAACTAATTTCTTTTTGTTATTTTGTTTTGTAGGTTGTGACTGCTATGGATTGAGCTAATTGGAGGGATCTCTCTCTCTCTCTCTCTCTCTCTCTCTCTCTTGTTATTTCTGAAAACAAAATAATTGATTAGAGAAGCTATGATGTTTTTAGAGAAGCTATGCTGTTTTTATTTTCCATATACACACATACGTAACACACGCACACACATCAATTGCCTGATGGTACTGATAATGGCTTACCTGATTAGCAGACCCATAATTTTCTCCACTTTACTTTTAGAAAGTAGCTCATGTGATGCCAGAAACCACAATAAAAAATGCTAAAAAAACATCAGCTGCAAAAATCTCATAAGAGCTCTCGGTTTCTGACATTTTTCGGCTCATGCCTAAATGATCATGTATTGCCTTATTTGTATATACAGGTACTCATAAGAGGTCTGTGAGGAATCTGCTGAGAATTCTAAAAATACAACTCTTTACATATTTCTATTATGATTTATTTTGATTTTTCCTCTGCTTATGCGTAAAATGTTCTGATTTAAATATTAAGAACTACGTAGTGGCTTGATCCCAATCTTCCGAACATTGGGTACGTAGGCAGCCGTTCATACTAGACCGTATCGGTGCAGCCACAATTTTTTTCTCCCTTCTTGTAGTGTAGATGCATTTTCATCAGGACTACTTGGCGGTAAGAGAGGTAGATGTAAGTTTTCGAAACCTTAAATTAGTCTTGAATCATTTATATCTTTATCGCTTCATTTATATGCTGTCGTAAGGGTCAACTTATGTCGTAAGGGTCAACATATAACTAGGATGCCCTCCATCTACATGGTGGAGACAACTTATATATGGCTCGGATTTCATGGTTGACAAGGTGTATATGACCCCTTGTAGGACTGCATGTGGGCTTAGAAAAGCGCCTGTTTATTGTTACTAGTGGAGAAGACATTTTACTCTGGGTCTAGCCTGGACTTTCTTGTTGACAGCGCAATTAATATTGTCAACTTAGCCACTAGTATGCGAGAGTGCAGCTGCTGCGGTCGTGTGCATGGTATGGTTGTGAGATTAGAACTGCTTATGAAGGATGAAGCAAACCGCATGAATGGTTGTTGGGCTTGGTGGGCTTTGGTTCGACCAAAAGGTCAGTGCTTGCTCGTCCTGTTTCTTTGATCTCTGCCTTGGATTCCTCGGTTCTGTTGCTTGATTTTATTTTTCATTTTAATTCAGGCACTAGTGATAGAGGCGAGGGCACAGTATGACAAAGCAATTTTTAAAGTCGTTGATCTGGTAAATTTTTTTTTTTCACTGATCTTGAGTAACGTCTGAGAATTTGTAGCTGTTGGATCGGTTGTTAGATAGTTAGATGTTGATGAAAGGATTGAATTTTGTGACAGGATGATTATGTGGCCGATGACGATGAATATGAGGAGAAGATGAAGAAAGAAACTATATCATTTTTCTTTCTAGCAACGTAAGTTAGAGTCTTTTTTAGATTGGTTTAAATTCCTGTTCTCTCAATTTTTATTTATGTATCTATTTTTTAAAATTCAGATATGGAGATGGTGAGCCAACAGATAATGCTGCAAGGTTTTACAAATGGTTTACAGAGGTGAATTTTGAGAATTTCAGCTGAGATGATCTCCTTTTATTTATTTTCTTTTGAATTTGCGTGGTGATTTCTATTACTTGGTTTTTTCAGGAGAATGAGAGGGGAAACTGGCTTCAGAACCTCAAATATGGTGTTTTTAGGCTTGAAAACAGGTAGTATGAGCATTTTAATAAGGTTCGGGGAAAAAAAAAGACGTTGAATATTATGGGCTTTTAGTCAACACTTCTTTTACCTTTTGGCTGTTGCTGACATTTGGTTTATGCTGTGTTTTTAAAAACAGATAGCTAAGGTGGTGGATGACTTGATTGCATAACAGGGTATGTGTTTTGGATAGCCTGATTCCCTTTTCTTTTTCTTTATTTTTTTTTTTCTACTTTTGGACGATATGGGCTTGTTGAGGTCATTGAACTTGATTAAGTGATATCTAACTATGTCATCTTTGTATGTGTTATTAAATACCTACATATTTCCATGAATTAGTTACAAAATCCCATCTTAACCAATGAACTTGCCTCTATCAATGGTATCTGCCTTACATTTGCTGGATTAATTTTATGGTTTACCTCAATTGATGAATTCATGACCCATTGTAATTGGTTGGAAGTTCTATTTGTGTCTTTTTCTGTTGAAATAAAATTGCGCACTGATTCAATTGGGATTTTGATCAATTTAGTGATTTGTTACAAATTAATAAATATTAAGTGCCATTCATTTCTCCTCATTATGTTACCTGTTAACGTCATGAGGAAAATGTGTCTTTTTAACCGATATAGGGCAGGGTCTTGTTCATTAGCTTTGTATTTTTTTGTTTTTAATATTATGTTTACTGAGTTTTGGTGATGCTGCTATGCTCACCCCTCTCCAGATGCACCTTTATGTGCAGCACGTGTGCTAAGAGAATGAATGCAAAATTATGATTCGGGATAGTCCGTTTGGCATGCATCCTCTGAACGGGTGTACAAGGGCCCCTAGCAGCGAGATGAATGAACACAAAAAATTAGGATTCAGTATGGTGCATTCATGTTGCTCCACAATTATACGTTGAATGGGCACTTTGGCAAGTGTATTTTTAGCCATACATTCCTTATGTTGTATGCATTCATCTACATGGTGGGGATCACCTTATGCATTGTTAAATATCCCACGCACTTGACAGGTTGGCACTTGTGCTGTGTAAAGATGTGTTTGCAAATGATTTTGCTTGCTCATTGATATTTTAAGTTAGATAGTCTTTAAAATATTTCTGTATAATGTGCATAACAGTACATTCAAATTACACTACAAAAGAGGTGTTGTATTTATGGAGTTCTAGAAAGCTTGACCATTATCTAGAAACAATTGCATGTGAAATATGTTTGGAACTAAAAGCATTTTTCAGTCTGGATGTGTATGGCGTTCATTGTATCTGATGGATCACTCTCTTTTTTAATTTGGGAGTTTGCAATCAACAGGGCAAGAGTGTTTCTGAGTTTGCTTGTTTCAGTTTTGATAGAAAGTGCTATTGTACATCCCATTGCTTTTCTGCAATTCTCCTAATCCATTGATGGTAGCTCATCTCTTTTTTCCTTTTGTACAGGCTGCAAGCGGCTTGTCTCGGTGGGTCTTGGAGATGATGATCAATGCATTGAGGATGACTTTACTGCATGGTATGGAGAACTTTCATATTTCTCAGTATCTCTTTGATAGACTATAACCCTTCCACACTAGATAATACCAGATGAACCTAACATTTGTAAAAATAGTTTGACTTACTTCATCTATTTTTCCTGCTGCCATTTATTTTGTATATTCATGCCTATTCCTTATTTTGGAGCTAATTTGTTCAATCTCCATTCGATAAATGGTTGTCATGGCTGTTCGTGGAATGCATGTGTCATATCATTATTCAGGATTGTCCCAGCTATTTGGCGTTGGCTATTGAATGCGTCTGTTTCTTTGTGCTTGTGGTGGTGAGCATCTTCTTTGTTGCATCTCATATATGACGAGTGAACTGTGGCATTCTGTTTGAAGCTCAACTTTAGGAAACTATTCAGGACCACCTACAAATATTCAACATTGAGACGAAGGCAAAAATGAAATCACATTAGATGCCTGAGCAGGTGATAATGTCATCCAAAGTTTATTAGTTCACTTTTCTATTTGTTTCATAGGTTGTTTCATTTCTCAATTAGTTTCCATGCTATATTGTTATATTCACAGGTTGTGTTTTGGAAGTGGATTATGCCAAAGATGTTAGGGCTGGTCACACAAACATCAGTTTATCATTGGTCAATAGAAGGTAATATTGCATTTTTCTTTTCGTACAAGGGTTCTTTTGAACTACATTCAGTTTCTCGCTTTTCTTTTTTGATAGATCAATTTATATTTCAGTTAGGAACTTCCATTACATTGTCGAATTGCTGGCTTTAAAATTTACAAAACTTATTTGTAGGTGATTCAGAGTGTATAAAGATTTGTTTCAGATATTTTGATATGTAACCATGTGCTAATATTTGTTATATGTTCTGTACTTTAATTCACAGAAACAGTTCAATTAAGGTTTGATTTATTTCACTATAGGCATTGTCTGCCTGTAATATGTTAGTTAAAAACTGAAATAGGAATCAATTTCTTTACAGTATATGCCTAGGAGGGCTTCCATGAATTTTATATATTGCCTATCATATACCTAGAATAACTAAGAGTTTCCCTGTATCTTATTGGGGTAAGCTGATATGGATTCAACACTGCCATATCAGCTGATGTGAAACTGATTTTCTGAACCCCACTCAGCAGGCTATGCATCTACCGTGGCTACGGACCAATGGCTACGGTCGTATTGTGGGGCTAGTCATATTTAGCTACGGATTTTAACCGTAGCTTTTGGATAATTTTACAACAAAAACTGATGATTTAGCGGCGTCCAGCACAACTGTCAGTAAAGGTCCTAGCCGCCGGTAAAGCCTTTACCGACTGAGGCTTTACCGGCTGTTAGATAACCGCAGGCAAAGGCTTTGCTGGCAGTTTTATTAGCTTTTGCCGGCGGTTTTGACCGCCAGTAAAGGCCAGTTTTCTTGTAGTGTGAATCCCATCACTAGGAAAAATTTTTCAACAAGAGTTAAACCCATAGTTGTCCAATGCTTTTCACCACGTAATAACAAAGCATATACACTATTATTAGTGATGGTAAAGAAAGTGATCCAAGAATCTAAATACGAACTAGTTCAAAATTGGTATTGAGGCCCACTAAGAACTCAAAGTATATGTTTCTTTTCAATCCTTTTTTTTTATATATATACTTCCACATCTATAAAACACACAAATTGAAGATCATCGAAAAATTATAGTTCCTATCATAGACCATACATTTTGTCATAATAATTAGACACGGATCTCTTCCCATGTCGCAAGTGACTAATTTCTTAATGGATATTATGAATTCGGGCTATATTGTGTTGATTAGCATATAATTCATAAATTGTCAACCAAATCTCACGAGCAATATTGGATAGCAAAGAAAACAAAAGACCTATGATAACTTCCAGTTCATAGAGTTTAAAAGTCAGAATATAACCAACAAATTGTTTAATTTTCATTTAGCATATAAGAGATTAATGGTAAGGGGTAGTTCTTTTATACTACCATCTATATATCATAACTTATATTTTCCTCAAATAAACATCTTAAATACTTTAAACCAATGAAGGTAATTACTTGACTTCAACTTATGTATTATAGTCTGCGGGCCAAGGTTCTCAAAATGAATAATAATCATTCTATTATGGAATTGACGAGGTTTACAATCTCAAATGTAGATGATGAAGCCATATAGAATTCTAAACAACTAATACCAAAACAATCCTATAAATGGCAATACTAAGGAGAACAAATGACTACAATAAGAAATTTCAACGAATGTCAAAACCCAACCATACATTGAAGGGGGTCTTGCAACCAAAAAAAAAAAAAAAAAAAGGCTAAAAAATAAGATTACTAACCTAATTGTTGTTCAAAGATATGGCTACCGGAAATTATGACAAAAAATAACCAAATTTTTATTCTAATAGAAAAATCAACAAAACCCTATTCTAAGCAACACAAATATCTATTTTAACGATGAAAAAAAAAATAACAAACATCACCTAAGGTAATATAAAAATCTACTTCAATAAGAAAAATCTAGCAAACTATAACGAAGGCAACATAAAAATTGCTTTAACAGAAAAAATTCAACAAGTTACTCAAAATAAATCTTCAAAGAAATATTGAAAAAGAACTTCCAGCAACATCTTCAATTGGATAGTAGAAAAATCAGCAAGGGCTTCATTTGCATATTAAAGAGATTGAATGTCCAACAATACCCTTACCTATTCAACAATAATTAGTAAATCCTTCAGAAAATATCTTTAAAAAGAATTTCCAACAACATTTTCAATTTGACAACAGAAAAAATCAACAAGGACTTCAAATCTAACAACACATCATTTAAAACCCTAAAATTTTAAAGAAACCCCACAAGAAGAAGAAGAAACCCTAAAACAGCAGAAGAAGAAGAAGAAGAAGAAGAAGAAGAAGAAGAAGAAGAAACCTTATAAGCACTTAGTCTCTAATACCATGTTAAGAAGAATGAGAGAATTTGAAAAGGACAACATATGAGGCTAAGATATCCAGTCCACTCTTATTTATAATAATAGAAGAAAAGGTAAAATTACGTATATACCCATATATGAAGGAAAAACTAAAATAATGCAAATGGGCAAATAAGGAAAGCATGAAACAAAGATAAAATGTTAAAAAATTATTAATAAAGGTCCATAACATATAAAACTCAAGTATATCTATCTGTGGGATAAGTCATAGGTCTACACACACACACACCCCCACATAAATCAATCAAGTGGGGCCTACTTTTATCTCAAAATCTGTAAAAGTTAAATAAACAATGCATTTAACCCCATGAATCTTTTATCATAAAATATATAAAAATTAAAGAATATATTAAACACAAGTAGGCTGTCACGACCCAAAATTTAAGACTCGAGCGCGCATCCCAGACTCGAGTTTCGCAGCGTGACTCATACCCTAAGTGTACTCAAACCAACAAATTTACAGTTTTGCTCATAGTTGATAATTATGTCTTCATGGAATAGATTTTATGTTCTATACGTAGTCATTCGCAAACATTAAATTAAACCCAACATCCACATATTTCGAACATTCATAGACTATCCAAATTTCATTCACTATATATTATACATCAACCAAACGTTTATACGACCCACCCACTTGAGACCTTATTCAAAAGTAGACATCAATAACCAACTCAAAGCAAAAAAGATTCATATTCAGTATAATTAACTCAAAATATAAATAATACCATAATCTACAATGATCAAATAACTTAAAACAAGAACTAATCCCAATGAATGACAGATTTGACGAAATGGATAAAATTCTAAAATCAGTCCAATGTAGCGATTTCTTCTTCGATCAAATACGGCCACGTGTCTCATAGGTTACTCCCTAGCTCAGTCACAATCTTGAGCTTTGGTGCCAACTGTTCAGCCTCAATTACATCTGTACATTTTTTTTCATTAATAGAATATAAGCTAGCCAGGCCTAATGAGAATTCCCAACATGGTTCATTTACATTAAAATTAAAATAACATAATAAACATTAGGTGCACAGAATAACCATAAAAGTCGTGTAAATGTATAAAATGTATGAATGCATCAAGTGGGATATCTATCCACTTGCTTGATTTGGAATATCGTAAACCCACATTTGCAGCTTGGGCAAGCTTCCACTAGTTTGGTAGGTCTGGGCATGGCCCGCATACGCCGTGTAAGTGCTATGATATTCAGCACACATAGATTATCAAATTTCGTAAAACAAAAGCGCTTCAAGGTAGAACCTGAAGATCAGATCAAGATCGGCTTATGGTAAGACAAGATCTGCACGTCTTCTCAAAGAAATTGTCACATGTATCCAAGACAAAGTCTAAGACAACGTACAAGTTAAAGTGACTCAGATATTTGATATATCTTAGGTGGTGTAACCTTAGAAAGACCTTAGAACTAGGTGCTTTCAAAAATCTTTATCATGGGTTTTTACATGTTTTTTTGCTTGGAATTCAGCTAGCCTTACTTCTGGTTTGGCTAGCCTAAGCTTCCTCAGCCATCCCAACTTCAAGCTCGAAGCAAATAACAACTTTTGTCGGAAATTCGGCTATCCTAAGTTTTGGTTCGGCTAGCCCAAGCTTGAAATTCGGCTAGCCCGAGAAAGTTTGGGTGAAATTCCAGTAACATCATCTTTTAGAATTCGTAGGAATTCAGCCAGCCGAAGGACAAATTTGGCTAGCCGAATTGTGATGTTCCGCCAGCCGAACTTGACCTCGGGCTAACCGAATTTTGAATAATTCTTATCCCACGCAATTTGAAATTCGTTGAACAGAATCCAGTGAACTCGGGCTAGTCGAAGCCTATCTCTGGCTAGCCAAAGTTCTAACTTCTTTGCCTATAAATTGAGTTTCTCTCATTCCGAATTACACAAAATTATTATCATAATTCTTCCGCAAGAGAGAGAGAGAGAAGCTCAAGTCTTTGGCAAGCTATTTGTTTGAGATCTAAGAGAATTGAATTAAGTAGCATTCGGGTTTTTCATAATTAAAATCTATAGAACCTTAGACTCTTTCTATTTGATTGAACAATGCACCATCTACGTTCAAGAAAGAGGTTCTTCTGCTACGAGCTTCTGTTACGTCTTCTACATTTGAAGATAAGTATACCTTCTAAAACTCTGTTTAGGTTTTTCTGAGATATCCTTTGAAAATCTCAGTTAAGGTTTTGTCTGAGATAACATGTGAAAATCTCAGTTGGGTTCTTATTATGATAGCCCGTGAAAATCACGAGGAACTGTATCAGGTTATTAAGATGACCCTGTGAAAACCTTTTTATAGTGAAAGCCAAAATTATGAGGGAAGTAATTTTGGGAGCGGAGTAGGTGTGACCGTTTTTAAGCATCGAACCACTATAACTCATTGTGCCATGTGGTGAATGCTTTATTATTTTTAGTGGTTGGATGTATTTTATTATTTCATTTCAGTGGTGAATGTTGTAATCCTTTTTATATACTCTTGCTAGTTTGAAAGTTTGATTTTAAAGACATTTGTGAAATAAGGTTGTCCTACCTAATATTTTATGTGAAAGTTTTCCTACGAATTATTTGGAATCAAAGTTTTAATACTCAAGCGATTGAGATATTTGTATTATTTACATATTCCGCATTTATTTCGATTATTTGGCATTGTTCTATTCACCCCCTCTAGGACATCGCTAGCTCTCCATTTCACGCCGCTTGGGCAGGCGTCCAACAGTTTGGTAGGCATGGTCATCGCTCGCATATGGAAGTAAGGCTACCAGGATTAGCTCATCTGGAGAGGTTCCCCAGGATAGACTAGGCATGTAGTGTGCATGCAAGATAATAATATTCGATTGCAATTACACAGTTGTCTACAAATTGATCATATATATATATATATATATATATATTATATATATATATATTATATATATATATATATATATATATATATATATATATATATATATATATAAAACTGATATCCTAGCTTCGAGGCAACATATATTACATGTGAATGGATGAAATCAACAACAAGGTAGCTCTAAATGAAACGAATCAAATCATGTATTCAACAAACATTAAATCAATTAATCTCAAATTACGCAAAATAAACAAATATTAAATTAGATATAATAGATACATCAAAATGATCTTAATTCTAATGGAGAGGAAACATGTTGGGATCACACCTGTAACTCGACGATATTGATTTCATTATATTAATTAAATTAGAACGAATTAAGAACCCCTACTACATCGTATAAGTAAAATCATTTTGTTGATTATATTAATTCATATAGTGGAGCCCACCTTCGATTGATTAGTTTCCAAATTGGGGTCCACACGTTACCCAATTGGATTTCTTCATATCTAACCCTTAACACAGGGTTTATGATCACCACAACCTAATGTGCAACCCACTAGATCAAATCAAAGTGGTCGTCTATCATTCAACGACATTTAAATTGTCTTGACATGCATAATATATTCAAATTTATAAGTATAATTGATTCATCCATCTAGATTTTCAAATTTGGAATCGAACATATTTTGTCACGCCCCAAACTCAGAAACCGGGTTCACAAAATTTCCGATCGCCGAATCCGATGCCGACAGCCTCCATAGTACTCCATTCTTGGCTCCCGGCACCCATATACCAGGTTCCGATCCTGGGATCCTACAAGGAAGATTTTTAACATAAATTCGATTCGTAATAAGCATAACCCACAAACAACAATCAACAACATCAACACAAATCTACTATGATAAAAAACTTTATGGTACAGTGTGCATAAAGGGAAATACAATGATAATAGTAACGGAAACTCCTGAAGCTCGACTGCATGCTCCTACTCCTACTAAGTTATGGCTGCATCCTCGCGTCACCTGCACGCATCAATTGTACATAAGCTTATATAAAGCTTAGAGGGTGGTGAGAGTGTGTGCACAATATAAGAGTGCTCAAAATGCAATATCAGAGTAATGCGGAATATGCTAGCGAATCCATGAATACTATCAGTCGTACCAAGGTTATGCGATGCAATGTATGAATGTTATCGACCATATCAAGGCCATGCGTTGCAAGGCGTGAATGATGTCAGCCATACCAAGGCCATGCGATGCGAGATGCAACTCAAGCATACTAGTCCTCATCCGAATCCACATATCAATGCAGCTCATCACTAGAGCATCAAATGTCAGTACAGTTCTCACGGTAGACAATCACCCAAGGTCTAGTACAATCTACACCAGCTTGTCGCCCTCCGAGCGTACAACTGGGTAAGTGGAAGAGACCTCACTATCCCCCTGCCAATATCGGGCCCGACTCGTCGATAGCGCACCCATTCCTCAAGCTGGTCAAAATCAACCTAGATATTGCCCCCCTCACTCAGGCAGGTAAGGTCACACCCCTTTTTAACGGACCACGACACAGTGGGAGAAGCAGCCTACTGGTATACGGCCCTCGTGCACTCATATATCCACTCGATCTCGACGTTGGAGTCATCTTCTGGTACCATCGGGTTTATGAATTTTCACCCAGAGACATCTATGGCGCCCCGATGCTAATAACAATATTTTCGGTATCCAATCCGGCTCTCCACGATGTGCCTGTAAAGGCCACGACCCTAATGTCACTAGGACGTATAGTACCACATCACACAATGCAAGATACATGAGTCATATAATCCAGTCATGCATCAATCCTGCGCGTACTGTACGCTCAAGAGGGACAACACCGCCTATCAGGGAGTCTCATAAACAACTTGCTAGAAGGCATATGTAATGGTCAACCTCATCTCATCACAAACATGCAGATGATGCGTATGGGCGTGTATCATGATGTTATACTGTCACATACTCATAATTGGTATCGATAATCGGTCTATATGCAAGGTGGGGTCCATAGATGAACAACCAATTTAAACCATAATATAAAGATCGGCCCTTGGCCGTGGATATATTAAATCCGATAGCACGGAGCCATCCGTATACGACGATGATGGACCATGCAACATCAATAGGGCCCAATGATTTAGGTTAACCCACTAAGAGAATGATGAGAATGGGCCTAATAAGGCCTAAGGGAAGGTCACAATGTGGACATTTAACCATCATTGCCCATCAATGTGGACATTTAACCAACATTGCTCCCAAGGAGTGACCCACATAAAGCCTAAAATATAGTTGGGCCCATGGCCTCACACAGGGGCCAAATATACATCACCATGAGCCTCACTTAAGGGCCTCATACACATCACGATGGGCCTCACTCATGGGCCACATATGCATCACATTGGGCCTCACTCATAGGCATCATATTCATCATATTGGGACTCACCGAATGGGCCACAATTACATCACAGTGGGCCTCCTCACATGGGCCATATATACATCACATTGTGCCTTACTCATGGGCTCAAATATATCATAGTGGGCCTCATCGTATGGGCATCGAATATATCACGATGGGCCATGTCCCACAGGCCTCAAATACATCACAACGGGCCACATCCATGGGCCTCTCATAAATCACATCGGGCCAATATATATCAAGTGGACCGCATCACATGGACCACACCATAAATAGCAGTAGAGATAATGATCGAAAGATTATTTGGACCATACCACAAATAGCAGTGGAGATAATGATTTTTGACTGTTAAACAAATCACAGGGACACCATAACGTTTATTTTCCATCCAATCTGTTCATAAGGTCACAAAGGCTTGGATTAAGAGGAAAAAAAATTCATATTGATCCAGAACTTTTGTGACCCCAAACGGTTTTAATGGTGGACGTTCAATCCTCCACTCATTTTTACAGTTTAGTCCACCTAATAGGCAAGTCTGTCTTACTTTTAATCTCAAGCCTTAAAATGAGCTCGCAAGTGGGTGGACGGTTTGTATCTAACACATAACTCATGATCAGGCCCACCAACAGATGGACGGTTGATAAAACACTTACATTATGGTGGGGCCACGTACTGCCAGCATGTGCACCAGTTGGATCCCCACCATCCAAAATCCCCTGGACGGTAGAGATAAAACATATACATCATGCGGGACCCACAGGACTTGCTGACGTTGGGGGGGGGGGGGGTTCCACCGTCCAGGCAATGGACAGTGTAAATGGCACATGTGGGCCACCCAAGAAGTTTTAAATCAAGCAGATATTTGTATTTTCCTTCACCCAGGCGTCTGGACGTCCAGTAGACGAACGACCTGGATGAAACTCATCATCAAGGTGGGTCCACACAAATGGACGGTGAATATAACACATATATTATGGTGGGTCCCACGTCCGTGTATTGGACGGACGGTGGGGATTAAACCCATACATCACGGTGCATCCCACACAGCACCGTCCAGATGGATGGTGCAGATATAAAATATATACAACAAGGTGGGTCCCATCCTACACGTGCAATATGTGTATAAAACACATACATCATGTGTGTATAAAACACATACATCATGGCAGCCACAGAGCTTGCAGACGTCACTTGCAACAGCTAAATGCTGCTGGGCAGCAGATGGACGACTGGAAGAACATATACATCATGGGATCCATGGAGCTTGTTGATGTCAACCGGCAGCTGATAACTGCATGGGACCCACCATCCCTGCAATGGTTGGACGGTGTGGATTTAAGGCTCCTGCCTCACGTGTGGGTCCCACGTGCATGAGGATGGATGGTTGGTATAACACATACCTCATGATCAGACCCACATAGCTGACGTCAACAACAGCAGCTAATAGCTGGTGTGGGGTACTCTAGCCAATCCAACCTCCCATTTAAGGTGAGTCCCACGTGCTGGAGGTGGCACGTCATCTCGGTGTGCCCCACGTTTGCATCAAGCTGATATTTATTTTTACTTCATCTAGGCATGTCCAAATGGACAGGAAGTGAGGTGGGGCCCAACACATGGACGGTCTAGATCAGGTGGGCCACATTCCATCACAAAGAGAGATAGAGATAGAGATAGAGATAGAATCGACGTGCAATGGAGGGCTCCGCCACTATGAGCCCTCCCTTCCATGCATTACAACATGTACATCAAGTGGGTCCCAATACATGTGGGCCCAGCGATAGAAATCAATGATAGAAATGCTAATATCACACACCTATATCACTCCTTCTTTAGCACCTTGGACTCCTTGGCTCTTAAGCTAGATCTTTAAGGTGGATGATGAAGGTTGAAGGGTTGGATGATGAGATTGGGTGATAGGGAGTGGGCCTTCTCTTGATTTCTTTTCTCCTTAGAATTTTTTTCTCTCATGGAAGCTTGGGATGGAATGAGATGGAGAGAGAGGGTGATGGGATAAAAAGGATGGAACGAATGGATGTTGTAAGAAAATGACATGGAGGGTATGGGCTTGGTTGAATTTTGGATAAGAGAGGGATGGGTGGAGAGAGAGAGAGGGAGAGGGCGAGAGAGAGAGAGAGAGAGAGAGAGTTGATTTTGGGTAAGGCTTGTGTAAGAGAGGGATGTGTTATGTACTTGACTTGTGATTGATTGATTGATGTGATGGGTTGTAGAGATTCTCTTGAAATTCGTAACGCACGCGGCGTTTTCCTCGAAATGAACGTGAGCCCACAATTCGTGGCCTGAGTATCGCATCAGCGCACGAGACGCGGCGATGGCGCGGTCACTAGGGTACAAGTCTTGGGTCGAGTCGACTCAGATATATAGGATGCGACTTAGGGTCGCACGTAAATGTCAGTTACAGGCCGCAGGTCGCTGGAATTTGATTGGGAGGACTGCGGGATCTTAAGGAACGGTACGGACTAGGTTACGGACCTTACAACTCTCCCCTCCTAATAAAAATTTCGTTCTCGAAATTTACACTATCGTACAACTAGTCATAACTAATAAGGAAAGAGGAAACATAGCATCATCATATAAAATCGGAGACAACATACAAGATACAACAAATAATTAATCATCAAAGAGATGGGGATAGCGCTCTCGAATCTCGGCCTTGCGCTCCTAAGATGCCTCATCAACATAATGATGACCCCACTGCACCTTCCCCAAGGGAATTACCTTGGTTTAGAGGACCTGCTCA
The DNA here is from genome assembly GCA_021015155.1 of Magnolia officinalis. Lineage (NCBI taxonomy): Eukaryota > Viridiplantae > Streptophyta > Magnoliopsida > Magnoliales > Magnoliaceae > Magnolia > Magnolia officinalis. Next base: position 35,844,517 of record JAJHSJ010000007.1, read on the forward strand.
TTCCGATCAAGGATGCGAACTAGCTGCTCAATGTAAGAAGCGTCCTCACAAACCTCTAACGACTGCCAATCAATAACAGAAATGATGTCTGACTCACACTTCCTCAACATAGAGACATTGTCACGCCCCAGACTCAGAAGCTGGGCCTACAAAATTTCTGATCGCTGAATCCGGTGCTGACAGCCTCCATAGTACCCCATTCTCGGCTTCTAACGCCATACGCCAAGTTCCGATCCTGGGATCCTACAAGGAGAATTTTCAACATACATTTGTCTCATAAGAAGCATAACCATAAGTATACCCAAATCACAAAGGCAACATCACCATCACATATCCACTAATATAAACATTCGAGTACAATGCTGAAAGGAAAATACATATGTTAAAACCAAAGCTTCAGAAGTCAGCTACATACTTCAAGCTCCACGCTGCTGCAACCTAACATCACCTACACGCATCTATCGTGCATAAGCTTATAGAAAGCTTAGAGGGTGGTGTAAGTATGTGCACAAGGTAAGTGTCAAGTATTCAACGCAATGCTATAATCATACAATTTTGAAATAGGCGTAAGATCATGAATCATACGATATCAGAGTAAGCAAAAATACTGATAAGTCCATGAGTCAAACTATATCAGATTACGTAATACAGATCAACTATACAAATGAGGAGTCCTAAAGAGTCAAATATCAGATGCCGAGATTGCAATGCAATATATAATTCCTGATGAATTCACAAATACTGTCAGTCGTATCTAAATCATATAAATTCAGAAACACAGGTAACCCAAAATGCCATATGCTGCAGATGTATTGCAATATGTGGTGCGAATAGAATGACCATGCTGGAGTGTGAAGTCGGGATGATAGTACGTAGTATCGCAGGCTATGAGGTCCATCACAAGAGACTTATATCCAAACTAGTCCCATACCTAAATTTGGATAGTCAGACTCAATGTGGTAAACTCTTAATCTCAGGTTAGTCGTGCGCCCCAACCAAAATCCTGGCCATTGTGAAGGTATACGTAATAAATAGTTGCGGACCACCAGCCCGAGTGGATAGTGAATGAATGAGTATATAACTCCTGCTCAATAAGTCCACATATCAGTACTGTTCATCTTTGGGATCATCACCGAGGTTTAGTATACTTCAAATGGCACTGTCCCTCTCCCAGCAGCACAGTCCAAGTGAGCGTAAGAAACCTCACTATCCGCCTGGCCAATAATCTGCCAATATTTATCCAGTACGTCAATAGCAGACCCATTTACGAGCTGGTCAAACTCAGCCTAGCTATGCCCCCTACCCTCGGGTGGGTAAAGGCCACACCCCCTCCCAACCGACCACGACACAGTGGGAGACACATCCTCCTGGTATTCGGCACTCGGGCGCTCATATATCCACTCGGTCTCGATGTTGGGGCGTCCTCTGGTACCAAGAGGGTTTAGGGATTTTCACCTAGGGCCATTTATGGTGGCCCGATGCTAGAACAAATTTTCGGTGCCCCGTCTGCCCATTCACGATATGCCTGTGGAGGCTACGGCCCTGATGTTGCCAAGGCGTACAGTAATCATAATGCAAGATGCATGAGTCATACAATCCAGTCATGCATCAATTCTACGCATACCGTGTGCTCATGTGAGATAACCTCCGCCTATCAGGGAGTCTCATAACAATTGCTCAGTGACATATGCAATGATCAACCACATCTCATAACAAACATGCAGATGATGCGTATGGGTATGTATCATGATGCTATGCTATCACATACTCGTAATCAGTATCAATAACCAGCATTGACAATCGACCTCGACAATGTGGACATTTAACCAACATTGCCCCCAAGGAATGACCCACATAGATCTTAACATATAGTGGAACCATGACTTCAGAAGAGGGCTAAAAAAATACAACACCATGGGCCTCACTCAAGAGCTTAATACACATCACGATGGGCCTTTCACATGGGCTTAACATACATCATAATGGGCCTTGCCAAATGGGTCGAAAATCCATCACAATGGGCCACGTCCCATGGGCCTCAAATATGTCACAATGGGCCTCTACCCATGAGCTCCAAATACATCACAATAGGCCTCAACCCACGAGCCCTAATACATCACAATGGGCCTTAAATACATCATAATGGGCCTCAACCCATGGGCCCCAAATACATTACATCTGGCCTCATCAAATGGGCCTCATATATATCAAGGTGGCCCTCAACAACGGACCTTATACACATCAAGGTGGGCCTCAACAATGGACCTTATACACATCAAGGTGGGCCTCAACAACGGGTTGCATATACATCATATAGGTCTTGACAATCGGCCTTGACAATTGAAATCGGCCTCGGCCTTAACAGTCGGAATCGACAAATCGGTCACGTTAATCAGAATCGGCGATCGTTCACGACAATTGAAATCGATTGATAATCAGAATCGGCAAATCGGTCACGTCAATCGGAATCGGTAATCGATGATGATAATTAGAATCGATTGATAATCAGAATCGATAAATCGGTCATGTCAATCGGAATCGACAATCGGTCATGACAATCAGAATCGATCGATAATCAGAATCGGCAAATCGGTCACGTCAATCGGAATCGGCAATCGATGATGACAATCGGAATCGATCGATAATCAGAATCGGCAAATCGGTCACGTCAATCGAAATCGGTAATCGGTCACATCAATCGAAATCGATCGATAATCAGAATCAGCCTTGATACTCAGCCTCGATAATCGGAATCGACCTCGATAATCGGCCGAATAAGGCTTAAGGAAAGGTCATAATGTGGACATTCAACTACCATTGCCCATCAATGTGGACATCTAACCAACATTGCTCCCAAGGAGTGGCCTACATAAGGCCAAACATATAGTGGGCCCATGGCCTCACACAAAGGCCTTATATACATCGCAATGGGCCGCATGGCAAGGGCCTAATACGTCACTGTAACATCCCGGATTTTTGCCAACCTGGGATTAGACGTTCTAGGGCAATGGGTCGATCCTAAGACCTTATCAACTTGTCAAAACTAAATCCCACAGTCTAAAATCGCTCCTGAACCCATTTCCTTCACAAATCCCACCCCTTTACTACCTTGTGCTTTCAATTTTTCAAAGCACTTTCGCCCTAGACACTAACTTAAACTAGCTAAGTAGTAAAACTTGGATCACTTTATATACAAACTACAAAGGCCTAAGTACCATCTCAACCAGAAAACAATTAGGATTAAATCCTTTAGAAATTTAACAAAGTTAACTAAGTGCAAACTCGACTAGCCATGAAATCCGTTGGGATCGCTTTAAATACGATCTGCAAGACCCAAAACTTGTAAAACATGTGACTCTAGGTTACCCTAAAGTTTAGAACCGAACTCATTACCCGTCTGCTCTCGGGACTGAAACGAAACTTCGTATGAGGGCTAGATCGCACATCGGGAGTCCGATTACACGAAGCTAAGGAACCAGGACCGCCCCACTGGGCTTGACAATCATCTCAAAAATCAGATGATTCCGATGTCCCACGGCCATTGTTTTCACTCCGGAGCGAGGGAGTGTGAAAAACACTATTCCCATCCAAATGAAAATATCTGGAATAGTGATCTGGCATCTTTTGGTTGCGTGTCAGTATTAAGCAACCTGACCGTCGGAATCAGACCAAATTACACCCTCGGATTAAGAAAAATTTCAGGAACATTTACATGTACTCAGAAATTCTGATCGTGGCCCACGGACCGTTGAACTGAAAGTGGTCCGCCACGTGCGATCTGGGAATCCGATCGAGCCGAAAATGTAATCCCACGTAGATCCGCAGAGGGTGAGCTTAAGTCTGACGTTTGGCTCAAAGAGGGCTACCAGAACACACCTTTTGAGCTTAGGATGTGGCGAACTGCCTATATATGCAGCCACCCTTGAACCTGAGTCTATTTTGGACATGTTCTAGGCTATAAAAGGGGCTTAGAACAGCCCCTCTCACAGCCATACGAATTTGGGTCCAATCCCTTAGAGAGAAAGAGAGAAAAGAAGAGAAAGTTTTGGAGATCGAGGCCGATCTTCCTCCTGCTGCTTCCACTCCTCCCACGGCCTACACCGCCCTATTCCAGGGGATTTCCCGGCGGTTTCCACCCCATTTGAAGGTAAGAAACCCTAACCCTAGGTCTGATTTGAGCTTGATTAGTGATAGGTTATGGGAAGACTAATCGAATGCGCTCTTTAGGCTAGGAAACTCCCGTATACGGAAGCTCCAACACCCTTGCTGATTTGTTGGAATTCCAAGGGCTGAGGTGAGGACTTTAAGCGTATAAGTTACGTTTTTCAACGCTTTCAATGTCAGATAATGATAGATTCATGATCTGCATGCAAATGCACATGTACAAAGTGCTTTCCGTTTCCTGTTTCGATTAGCGATAAAGAATATGGATTTTCACATACTCTAGATATACGTAGAATACCATATACGTATTTTTCTTGGGAAAATGTTTGACATGTTTATTTAATGTTTGATTATATCATGTGTGGATAAAATGCTAGTTTGGCGAAACGGATCGCAAAATACATGTTCATGTGTAAATGTCATGTATGTTGAAATTGCGCATTCTAGAAATTCCGCATACGTGCGGATTTTGGAAATGTAATTGTCATGATTAATTGTTGTATGAATACGGTATACGCGGATAAAATAACCGCTTAGCAAAAGAATAGCCCTAATACATGTTGCTAACATACACTATGTATGTTGGAATAGTGTATTCTAAGTGTTTGTGAAAATGGCTGAATGAGTATAGAATTCTCATTCGTGCTCGCCATGACTAATTGTCATGGATATATGATTGTTGTAATGGCGATATCCCTTTGACGAAAGGATTTGCCCTAAATCACGCCACGGCCAGTATTCACTATATGTGCTAAAATGTGTGGCCCAAGTATTTGTGAAAATAGCTGAATGAATATGGAACTTGGGTTCCTGCGTGCCATGACTATCCGTCGTGGGTGTACGCGTGTTATGATGGGGCAACTCCCTAGCGAAAGGATTTGGCCTAATGCCTATGTGATCGACATATGTCATGTATGTTGATGTATGTTTATTTAAGTGTTTCTTGAAATGTCTGAATGTGTAGTAGTTGGCAGATTGTAATATATGAGGGTGTTGAGATATGATTCTCACCTCTTTTCACTATGTGTATGATCTCCTTTGATAGTTGTGTGATTAGGATTTGAACATGTACAAACTCATGCTTGTGTTGTGCTTCATAACATGCTCAACTGTTTTATGATTTTAACTATGTAATGCATATGTTTAAATTTATATTTATGTTGTATGATCCGTCATGGGTGATGGGGGAGCGGGGCAACGAGTGCGTGCAACGCCCTGGCAGCCCTAAACGGATAATACCAGACTGATTGTATGATTTGAATCCTGATCCATTACTGCTTTATATCTCTCTAATTGATTGTGTTTGGGGCTATGATTATAGTCCAGGCAATCGGTAACGAGATTGAACTCGTGGCTGAGATTCATTTGCCACGTGGGATGTGTTCGACGAACTCGAGTCGTGCGTTGCCTGTCGGCAGTGGCTAGGCCACACGAAGTTGTTTATGCACTTCATGTCGTGCAGCTCAACGGGCGATCGTGCTAGTCGAGCTCATCAAGTAACCCGATCTGCCTTATGCATGTTCACCCTGTTTGGTCGCTACTGCTTGAACCTAGGGTACCAAACTTACCAGTGGCGATCCCCGTTTAACCATGGTACCTAGATCCGCTAAGTCGCATGAGCCGGGCATGGTGGTATGGGACACCGTGGTCGAGCTGTCGGCCTACGCTGGGGCCATGTGCCTCCCCGTAGTGACCATTGCGCAATCAACTCGTGAGCCGAATATGGTGGTATGGGACACTGTATTCGAGCTGTCGATACTTCGGCGAGAGCCGAGTACGGTGAGATCTGTGCTCGTGCTGACGGGCGACGAGTCCTCCGTGGTATCATCGAGTACACTCCAAGGGTCTGTGATTGGCGACGAGTCTTTCACAGCAACTAGAGTGTGAGTTGAGCCGAGTACGGTGAGACCTGTACTTGAGCTGATGGCTAGTGATTGAGCCGAGTATGGTGAGACCTGTACTCGAGCTGACGGCCAGCAATTGAGCCGCATACGGTGAGATCTGTATCCGCGCTGACGGGTGACGAGCCTTTTGCGATGCCTTCACTAAGCTTCTCAAACTATAATATCGTATGAGAATAACTAGGATTGACGACCCTAGAATGGATCATGTTTGGGAATGATACAAGGGAGGTACCTTAGTTTTCCAATACTGCTGTTTGAAATGGACTAATAAAAACTTGGTAATCATGAGCATCATCGCACCGCATGTGCTTTGTAGATGTGGCGCACTGAGGGAGTAAGCATTCGCTAACGTAAGATGATGTCGCTTGAGAGTGGTTTGGCAAGGGCATACAGCATCATGTCATTTAATTTTCGCACTTAACAAGAGTAGTTAGAAATGTTTGATTTGTACTGCTTTATCATTACTGCTTGATTGAATTGATAACATGTTAACCTATGCTTTACTGTTCCACTGAGTTGATCACTTACTCCCACGTTACGGGACGGTGTTCCGAACACCCACCAGATTTGTTGAGTTTCAGGTGATGGCGATGCTTACGAAGCAGAGCCGGACTTCTATGATGTGGAGGAGGAGTTCTCCTACATGTAACTTTCTGACAGGCCAATGACGACCTGGTATTGTATTGACGGGGTTATGGTTCTTGGGATAGAAGGCATTACACTTCCTCACATTTGGTAAATTTTAGAACTGCACTTGTATTTATTTAACCTGGTAATGTTATCACACTCTGGAGACTCATCATAAGTTTTATATTTTATCTATCTATCACAGTCTTCCGCTCGCAAACTTAACTGTCTCTGGAGTATGATATGCTGTTTTGGCTTAATCTCACTCATGTTCAATGCACGAATATAGTCAACATTCAATCATCATTCATTTTGTTGCATAAGTGATGTTCTGGAACTCGGGTGTTGAGTTTATGCTCGACCCCCGATTTTCAGGGCGTTACAGTCACATCAGGCCTCGTGTACATCAAGTCGAGCCTTATCATATGAGCCTCATTTACGCCAAGTGGGTGGCATCAACGGGTCGCACGAATGGACCTCATACACATAATAGGTGGGCCTTGCACCTGGGCCTCAAATACATCACATGGGTCTCTCATATACATCACGTTGGGCCTCGCCAAAGGTCACGAACACATCATAGTGGGCCTTCTCACGTGGGACACACACACACATATATATATATATATATATATATATATATATATATATATATATATATATATATATATATATATCAACGTGGGCCTCGCCAAATGGGCCACAAATACATCACAATGGGCCTCGACCTATGGACCCCAAATACATCAGATTGAGCCTTGCTCATGGGCCTCAAATACACAATAAGTGGGCCCTACACATGGGCCTAATATATATCACAAGTGGGCTCTGCACATGGGCCTCAAATACATCTCAAAGGGGCCACATCACATGGGCTTAAGGGTCAGCCCATGATCTAGAAAATGGATGAACGGTACATACATAACACATACATCATGGTCGGCCTCACGTTTAAGGGACGGACGATGTGAATATACAACGCATCCATCGAGGTCGGTCCCGCCTTCCAGCCATCTGGAAGGTGTGGATAACATATGCATACATTAAGGTGGGCCCCACCCCAGAAAAATAAATGGATGACGTGGAGAGACACATGCATCATGGTGCGCCCTATTCAACACCATCCAGATGAATGGTTTGGATACAAAATACATCAGTGTGGGCCCTGCTAGTCTAGAACGGATGGATGACTTGAATAAAACACATGTATAATGGTGAGGTCCCACTGTCCTGCCCAATGAACGGTGTGGATATCAGAATACGTACATCAAGGGACCCACTATACCTGGCAGATGGGTGGCATGAATATAGAATACATATATCAATGTGGGCCACGTCCACATATCTCCCTGACGTCAAACATCAGTGCAATGAGGTACACCAGCCAATCAGCATGGTGGGTCTCACGTGCTGGAGGCAGCACGCCATCAAGGTGGGATCCACAGCTCATTGGCGTCAATGCACAAGTAGCAGCATGCTGCGTGGAAACCACCATCCGTACCAATGTACGGTGTGGATATAAGGTGGGTCCACATGTGTGGCCCACCATAACGTTTATCTTCCATCCCATCCTTTGATAAGGTCACACAAACATAAATAAAGAGGAAAAACAAATCTCATATTTATCCAAAACTTCTGGAACCCAAAAAAAAGGTTCAATGGTAGACGTTCAATCCCACTGTTCCTTGTAGTGTGGTCCACCTGAGTCACGTACACGGCTGATTTTAAGGGTGGCCCACGATCAGAAGGGGGCCCACCCAATGCATGGTGTGGATAAGAAACACATAACATGGTGGGGGCCCATGGCTGGGACCCACGGTCCCTGCCCGCCCAGCGTCCAGGACGCTGTTGCGTCCTTGTATCAGTGGCAGCAACAGGAGCTGCTGCCTATTGTTGGTTTTTTTTTTTAATTAGTAATCCTGCAGTTTTTCCCATGTGGGGCTTGCATCAGGTGAATCCACTCCGTCCACTCGCTCCTATGGCTCAAGATAAGCTAAACAAGCCCAATATCCGATGTATTTTGGTGTATAGGAACATCAGGTGGATTTTAACAGTAAAGACCACCATTTTCCAAGATACGGCCCACTTGATACTCGGATTAACTTCATTTTTCGGCAACGCCTAAAATGAGTAGGGGAATGGGATGGATAGCATGGTTTATGTTCATACATCAAGGTGGGGCCTGTATAGGTGGCCTACCTAAAAACCTTTATATATATATATATATAATATATATATATTACTGTTAGTACACCCCACCGCCTTTTCACACTTTACTGGACCTCGTCCAGTGTCCAGGGACGCTGGACGGTGTGAATGTTACCAAGGTGGGTCCCACATAAACGTGGCCCACTTGATTTAGATTAGTTGATATTTGTGTCTTCCCATTGCCATAAGGTAGGGCCCACATGGTTTGGACGGTGTAGATCTAACACGTCCATCAAATGGGTCCCATGAAAGTGAATGACGTGGATAAAATATGTGTTTCATTGTGGGACACACACGCACTAGATGGGCCACACACCCCTTCATCATCACATCATCATGCAAAGAAAGAGAAAGAGAGACAGAGAGAGAAAGAGAGGGGAGGGACCCCGCCACTATGGGCCCTCCATTTCTCACATTACATACTTCAAACGGGTCCCATCACATGTGGCCCAAAAAAATGAGAAATAACGGTAGATTACGCACCTTATTGGCCTCATTCTTGCTCCCTTAGGCTTGTATGCTCCTATTCTCAACTTTTGATGGTGGATGATGGAGTTTTGATGGTGGGGATGAGAGATGAGAGGGTGGGCCACACTTGTCGATTTAGGAGAGCTTAGGAGGGCTTGGGCGTTGGAACCTTGTTGCTTGGGAGTGAAGAGAGAGAATGAGACAGAGAGAGGAGTGTGATAGGTGAAAAGGGATGGGATGATGTGTGATGGGTGATGGGTGGAGTGATGGGGTTGTAAGAAAGGGATGGGTGGAAAGAGAGAGAGGGTTGACTTTAGGAATGGGAAGGGATGAGTTGTTGTACTTGGGGTATGGCTTGTACTTGACATTGATTGATTGATGGGACATGTCGTAGAAATTCTTTCGAAATTCGCAACGCGCGGCATTTCTTGGGAATGAATGCGGGCCCGCAACTTCTAGCCGGAGTATCGGATCAGTGCGCGAGTCGTGGCGTTAGAACCGCGGTGACGACGCGGTCGCTAAGATACAAGTTTCGAGTCGAGCCGACTTTGGTATGCAGGACTCGATGTAGGATCGCGCACAAACGTCGGATACAGGTCGAGGGTTTTCAGAATTCAACCAGGAGGACCGCGAAGGCCTACAGAATGGTACAGACTAGGATACGGGTCTTACAGACATGGAAAATGTTGTGGATGCCAGACAACTGAGGTGGCAAGGTAAGACAATAAGCCACGGCGCCAACGCTCCCAGTGATCTCGAAAGGTCTTATGAATCTCGGGGCAAGCTTGCCCTTCACTTCGAAACGAACCACACCCTTCATGGGCGAGACCTTGAGATACACTCTGTCCTCTACTGCAAACTCCAAGGGACGACGCCGGAGATCAGTAAAACTCTTTTGCCGGCTCTGAGCTGTGCACATCCTCTGCCTGATTATTCGATAGCCTCTGACGTCTACTGCACAAGCTCGGGACCTAGGAGACGCTTCTTTCCAACCTCAGTCCAACAACTCAGAGATCTACATGGTCTACCATATAGTGCCTCAAAAGGAGTTATGCCAATAGTAACCTGATAGTTGTTATTGTATGCGAACTCAGTCAATTGCAAATGCTCATCCCAGCTACCCTCGAAGTCAATCTCGTAAGCCCAAAGCATATCCTCAAGGATCTGGTTGACCCTCTCGGTCTGCGGATGATAGGCGGTGCTGAGCTGCAAAACAGACCCCATCATTCTCTAGAAGCTCTCCCAAAACTGAGACGTGAACCTCGGGTCTCGGTTAGAAACAATCGAGACTGGAATGCCGTGCGGTCTCACAATCTCCTCGATGAATAATCTTGCAAGTCGGTCCAAAGACTGGGTTGCACGAATCGTAAGAAAATGTGCCGACTTTGTCAGGCGATCTATGACAACCCATATGACATCATGACCCCGCTGAGTCCTCGGCAAACCCATAATGAAATCTTTCGGCAAGTGTTCCCACTTCCATGTCGGGATGCTCAACGGCTGCAATAGACCAGGGGGTCTTTGATGATCGACCTTGACACGCAGCATGTGTCACACTTGGCCACAAAACTAGTGATCTGACGCTTCATCCTCGCCCGAAAATACTATCGCCTCATATCTCGATACATCTTCGAGGAGCCAGGGTAAACCGCGATCGATGTGCCTCGGTCATAAGATCTCTGCGCAACTCAGGAATATCCGGGACACATAATCGGCCTCTGAAGCGAAGTCTACCATCAGAACCAATCTGCCAATCTGACTGACTCTTAGATCCTGCCTCTGCTTGGTAACCCTGTAACGACTCATCTGCTTACTGAGCCTCAATCACCCTTGTGACAAGAGAGGGTTGAATCGACAGGCTCGATAACTGCACAATGGAAGACTGCAAGCCGATCTCGAAGTCGAACAATGACACATCCTCAAACATCTTCCACTCCTGAATCATCATGTGTGCCACCAGGCCTCATGGCTGACGGTTAAGAGCATCCGCCATCACGTTCGCCTTACTCGGGTGGTACTGAAGATCAAAATCATAATCCTTTAGGAGCTCCATCCAACACCTCCGCCTTATGTTCAGTTCGGACTGAGAGAATAGGTACTTCAAGCTCTTGTGGTCAGAGAAGAGCTTGAACCTAACCCCATAGAGATAATGCTTCCACACCTTCAGTGCGAAGACGACTGCTGCCAGCTCCAAATCATGTTGGGGTAGTTCAGCTCATGGACCTTGAGCTGATGACAAGCGAAGGCCACCGGTTTCCCATGTTGCATCAGGACAACACCCAAACCAATATGTGAGGCATTGGTAAATACAACAAATCTATCACTCCTAGAGGGAAGAGTGAGGACATGAGCGGACGTGAGGCGGTCCTTCAGCTTCATAAATGCTCACTCACATGTGTCACTCCAAATAAACTCTATGCTCTTCTGAGTCAACCTGGTCAACGGGGCTGCAATACGGGAGAAGCCCTCAATGAAACGACGATAGTAGCTTGCCAAACCAAGAAAACTACGGATCTTGGATGCGTTTTTGGGCTGGCCCCACTGACGCACTGCATCAACCTTCGAGGGGTCCACTGCGACACCTTCTCTTGTCACCACGTGATCGAGGAATTTCACCTCATCTTGCCAAAACTCATACTTCTCCACTTCACATAGAGCTAATGTGCGCGAAGGGTCTACAATGTAATCTTCAGATGCTGCTCATGCTCCTCATGGGTTCTCGAATAAATTAGAATATCATCGATGAACACCATAACATACTGATCGAGATACGGAACGGAAGACCTCGTTCATTAACTGCATGAATACTGCGGGCGCATTAGTTAGTCCGAAGGACATGACCTAGAACTCAAAATGACCGTAGTGTGTCTTGAATGCTGTCTTCAAGATGTTCTCCTCTCGGCCCGAATCTGATGATAGCAAGACATAGGTCAATCTTCGAAAAGAACTATGCACCCTGAAGCTGATCAAATAAATCGTTAATTCTCGGAAGGGATACTTGTTCTTAATCGTAACCTTGTTGAACTCACGGTAATCCACGTAGAGCCTCAACGAGCCATCCTTCTTCCTGATGAAGAGTACCGACACTCCCCACGACGAAGTACTTGGACGAATGAAACCTAACTCACGTAACTCGTCCAACTGCAGTGGCACAAGGTCAATCTAAAACTCAATATGCCAGCGCGGTGGCAGCCCCGAAATCTCCTGAAACACGTTGGGAAAACCGCAAACCACAGGCAACTAATCAACGCTCACTGCTATGGGCTCCTCTATAGCACACGGCATCAAACAAGACAGCAACTCTCCTCTGGTCTCGACAATGAACTGGAACTGAGGCAAGCCAGGTATACAGAACGTGACTGTCCTTACGGACCAGTCCAAAACGGCGTGGTACTCGGCAAGCCAATCCATACCCAGGATGACATCAAACTCGGACATCGGTAACACGAACAAATCAGCAGGCAAAAAGATATCACCAACCAGAATGGGAAAAGACGAGCAAAATTGGCCCAACACTACGGTCTTCCCTAAGGTAGTCGATACGGTCAACTCCTCACAAGCAGACTCTATCGGCAATCCAGTCAAACGACAGAATCCCTTGGACATAAAAGAAAATGAGGCACCGGAATCAAACAAAACTCGTGTAATGCATGCAAAGACGGGAAGAATACCCTCAATGACTCCTCCAAATGACCGCGGGTCCTGCTGAGCCGCGTAAAACCTAGCCTGAGCTGGATGGGGAGGTGCCTGTCCCCTCTGAGGGTGCTACTGCTACTGTTATTGCTGAGGCAGTCAAAAATACTGCCTCTGCTACTGAGGTCTCGGAGGCTGGTGTTGGTGCTGCTGCTGAGGGGACCTCGGTGGTGGGAACTGCTGTTGCGGTGCTCTCAGCTGCTGCTGTGGAGGCTGATGCGGTGCTCCCGATTGTTGCTGCTGTGGTCGAGGACACTCCCACCTACGGTGTCCTATCCCATCGCATTCATAATAGGTACCGGAAAGCTACCTCTGAGGTGGTGCTAGGGGTGCCGTTGGTGCTCTAGCGGCTGGCGGCCTGTGCAGCTTTGCTGCTGACGATGCTGCTGCTTCTAGGAGCTACCAGAGGGGGGCCTGCCTCTTCTGGTCTCTCCTCTGATCACGGTCGCTCTACGTGCCAGCCTACTCAGTCTCATAAATCTGAGTCATTCATACTTTCGCCTGAAAAGTTGAAAGCTCATGCCCAACAACACGGCCTCGAAGATCGTAACATAAGCCGTTCTCGAAATGGCGGGCCTTCCGCTCCTCATCATCAACCAAATACGGCGTGAACCTCGATAGCGCCACGAAACGATCCGCATACTGCGCCACAGATATGTCTCCCTGCACCAAGGTCTTGAACTCTAACGCTCGCTGCCGACGAATGTGGTCGGGAAAGTACTGCTGGTCGAATCGGTCAATGAAATCCTCCCTTGTCCAGACGAAGTCAACTCCTGCAACATGGGTGATGGAGGTCCACCAGTGTTCGACCTCACCCTGGAGAAGAAATATAACTAACCGGACCCGCTGCTGGGTCGTACATCCCATCGTATAAAAAATATTCTCCACCTCGGAGCGCCATCTCTCTGCTGTTGTCGGGTCTGACTCGCCCTGGAAATGCGGGGGATTGAGCTGTCAGAACTCTCGAAGAAGGGCGCTCGCGCGCTCCTGCTCTACTTGGGCTAGCGAAACAGCGGGGTGCCCGCCCTACCCATGGGGGGCGACTGTCACAGCCTGCAACATCTGTTGTAATTAGGAGGCACTCACGGGTACGATCTGATCCGTTCCAGACTTGGGTAGAGGAGCAGCATCCTCAGGTTGGGGAGCAGGGGTCTCTGGTGGCGGAGTGGGAGTCGTACGTGGTAGAGCGGGAGTCGCAGGTGGTGGAGCGGGAGTCGCTCAGGGCGCTCTCCTGGGCGGCATGTCCTATAGGGAAGAACAAAGGCGCCTATCAACCTTGAGAACCCTTGAAGTGTCGCGCCCTAAACTCAGAAACCGGGCTCACAAAATTTCTGATCGCCGAATCTGATGTCAACAGCCTTCATAATACCCCATTCTCGGCTCCCAGCGCCTATACGCCAGATTTCGATCCTGAGATCATACAAGGAGGATTTTTCAACGTACATTTATCCCGTAAGAAGCATAAAACAAGTATACCTAAATCACAAAGACAACATTATCATCACATATCTACTAATATAAACATTTGAATACAATACTGAAAGGGAAATATATATATTGAAATCAAAGCTCCAGGAGTCTGCTGCACGCTCCAAGCTCAATGCTGCTGTGACATAACGCCACCTGCACGCATCTATCGTGCATAAGCTTATAGAAAGCTTAGAGGGTGGTGAAAATGTGTGCACAAGATGAGTACCAAGTTTACAATACAATGCCATAAATAATACAATATCGGAATAAACGAAAATACTGACAAGATCATGAATCATACGATATCAGAGTAAGCAGAAATATACTGGTAAGTCCATGAGTGCCATCAGCCGTACCAAGGCTATGCGATGTAAGGCATGAATGCTAACGACCATATCAATGCAGAAGCATAGTAACCCAAAATGTCATATGCCGCGGATATAATGCAATATGCGGTATGAATGGAATGACCATGCTGGAGTGTGAAATCGGGTGATAGTACGTAATATTGCAAGCTATGAGGTCCATTACAAGGGACTTCTATCCAAACCAGTCCCATACCTAAATTTGGATAGCCAGACTCAATGTAGTAGACTCCTGATCTCAAGTTAGTCGCGTGCCCCAACTGAAATACTTGTCATTACGAAGGTACACAATAATTAGTTGCGCGCCACCAGCCCGAGTGGATAGTGAATGAATGAATGAATGAGTATGCACCCCCTGGTTAATAAGTCCACGTATCAGTACTGTACATCTCTGAGATCATCACCGGGGTCTAGTACACTCTACTCCACTTGCCGCCCCATCAAGCGCACAACTAGATAAGTGGAAGAGACCTCACTATCCGCCTGCTAGCAGCATACCAATGCCTACCCGGCTTGTCGATAGCGGCCCATTTAGGAGCTGGTCATACTCAGCCTAGCTATGCCTACTCCCTCAGGTGGATAGGGCCACACCCCTTTCCAACCGACCACGACATAGTGGGAGACGCGGCCTACTGGTATTCGGCACTCGAGCACTCATGTATCCACTGTCTCGACGTTGGAGCATCCTCTAGTACCAAGAGGGTTTAGGAATTCTCACCCAGGGCCATCTATGGAGGCCTGATGTTAGTAACAAATTTTCGGTGTCCCATTTGGCCATCCACGACATGTCTGTGGAGGCTATGGTCCTGATGTCGCTAGGGCGTACAGTAATCACAACACACAATGCAAGATGCATAAGTCATATAATCCAGTCATGCATCAATCCAGCGCATACCGTGCACTCATGTGAGACGATCTCCGCCTATCAGGGAGTCTCATAACAATCTGCCCAATACCATATGCAATGGTCAACCACATCTCATAACAAACATGCAGATGATGCGTATGGGTATGTATTATGATGTTATGCTGTCACATACTCATAATTGATATCGGATGATATACTCGTAATCGGTATCGATAACTGGCACCGATAATTAGCCTCGATAATCGGCCTCGATAATCAACATCGGCAATCGGAATCGGCCTTGATAATCAGCCTTGACAATCGAAATTAGCCTAGATAATCAGCTTTAACAATCCGAATCGGCCTCGATAATTGGCCTCGACAATCAGAATCGGCCTTGACAATTGAAATCGGCCTCGATAATCATCCTTGACAATCAGAATTGGCCTCGGTAATCAGCACCAATACAACATCGATAATCGGCCTAACAAAGGGCTTAAGGGAAGGTCACAATGTGGACATCTAACCATCATTGCCCATCAATGTGGACATTTAACCAACATCGCTCCCAAGTAGTGGCTCACATAAACATCATTACATACATTATAGTGAAATCACACATCACATCGGTCCGTACATTCATCGCATTGGGCCTTACTCGAGGGCCACACATACACCACATCGGGCCTCGCCATACGGGCCACAAATACATCACAATGGGCCTTATCAAATGGGCCATAAATACATTACAACGGGCCACATACCTGGGCCAAAAATCATCACAATGGGCCTTACTCAAGGGCTTAATACACATCACGACGGACCTAATATACATCACCATGGGTCACGACCCATGGTCCTCAAATACATTATAATGGGCTACGACCCATGGGCCTCAATATACATCATAATGGGTCGTAACCCATAAGCCTCAATATACATCAAGTGGGCCGCATCAATGGCCACACCAATGGTCCTCATATACATCAAGTAGGTCGCATCACATGGGTCGCACCAATGGGCCTCATATACATCAAGTTGGCCGCATCAATGGGCCGCGCTAATGGGCTTCGTACACATCGAGAGGGCTGCATCAATGGGCATCACTAATGGGCCGAAAATACATCATAATGGTCCTCATCCCATGGGCCTCCAACATATCACAATGGGCAGCCTCGGATACATCACAATGGGCCTCATCCCATGGGCCTCCAACATATCACAATGGGCCTTGTGTACATCAAGTCAGGCCTCATCATATGGGCTTCAAATACAAAACAAGTGGGCCCCATACAATCACAATGGGCCACATACAAGTCTCAATGGGCCTTACACAAGGGTCTCATACATCAAGCGGGCCGCATCGCATGGGCCTAATATACATCACTATGGGCCGCATCACATGGGCCTAATACACATCACTTTGGGCCGCTCACACGGGCCTAACACACATCACTATGGGCCACATCACATGGGCTGCATCACATGGGCCTAATACAAGGCAGGTGGACCCTATCACATGGGCCTCAAATACAAGGCAAATGGGCCCTATCACATGGGCCTTAAATATATATCATGATGGGCCTCATGGATGGGCCACACCAATGGGCCTCAAGTGGGCTTATACCACACCAAAATCATTTCAATAGTTGTAGGTGTAACATGTGTATCACTGACACTATCATTCCATGGGGCACATCACCCACTAATGATGATTAGCACTGTCCAAACATTGACCAGGTAAATCAGTACCATCCAAACATTGCCTATGTAAATCAGCACCATCTAAACATTGCCTATGCAAATCAGCACCATCCAAACATTGGATAGCACCGTCCAAACACTGTCCACTATCGTCCAGCACCATATGGACAGTATGGATGTAATAAATACATCATGGTGGGGTCCCACAGAACCTGGTGACGTCAAAACAGGTGGGACCCACAGAACTTGCTGACGTCAGTCCAGCGGTGGGTCCCACCATCTAGACGGCTTGGATATAACATATACATCATGTGGGACCCATAGAACTTACTAACGTTAATCAGCAGATGGGTCCCACCATCTAGACGGCTGAATATATTATGAATAAATAAATAAATAAATCACGGTGGGTTGTCCTACCACTGTACAAATTCGGACGGTGAGGATGTCAAATGCATACATGGAGGTGGGTCCCATGCCACACATGTCACACGTGTGGGATGGGCCCTCATCTTCAAATGGATGGATGGTATGTATAAGATACATACATCATGGTGGATTTCCACAGAACCTTGTGACGTCAACGCAACTATGTTGCTGGTGTGGGGTCCACACGTGTGGATGGTGCAGTTACAACACTTCCATCAAGGTGCGTCCCACGTGTGGATAGAACGTACATCATGGTGATCCCCACCATCCCCAAGCATTTGGACGGTGGAGGATATACAATTCATACATCATTGTGGGGTCGCATCCCACGTGAACGACCACCCTAATAGGGCCCCACCGTCCCTATGTGGACGGTGTGGATAACATAGATGAAACACATACGCCGTGGTGGGGACCCACCATCCAAGTTGCTGGACGGTGCGGATGCACCACATACATGAAAGTGGGCTCAACGTGATGGATGGCGTGGATATATCACATGCATCAGGTGGGCCACACGACATCAAAGGGAGAGAGAGAGAGAGAGAGAGAGAGAGAGAGAGAGAGAGAGAGAGAGAGAGAGAGAGAGAGAGAGAGAGAGAGAGAGAGAGAGACGGTTAGGGGAGGGACCCCCGCCACTATGGGTCCTCCCTATATAATACATACATCAAGATGGGTCCCACATATGTGGGACCTCAAATCATAAAATCAAATAATAAAATCACCCACCTTTGATCTTCTCTTCCTTTTTCCGCCAATACGATTTAAAGCTCTAAGGGGTGCGATTCAGCGGTCGAGATGGACTTTGGATGGTGGAGATGTGAGGTAGGAAGGTGGGCCACACTAGCTTCTCTCATGGAAGCTTAGAAGATTGTTCTTATGGGTGTTGCTTGAAAATGGAGAGAGAGAATGAGAGAGAGGTGATGGGAGAGAGGGATGGTGAGTGATGGATGGGTGTACTTGATGGGTGGAGAGAGAGAGAGTTGACTTTAGAGGTTGCTTGGAGATGGGTGTTGTACTTGACATGATGGGATGAAGTACTTGACATTTGATGTGATCGATGGGACATTCTCTTGTGATTGCAACGCGTGACATTTTTCTTAAACTGAATGCAGGTCCACATCTCCTTGCCCAGGTATCGCCTCGACGTGCGAGACATGACGTCGGAACCGCGGCGACGACGCGGTCGTAAGGGTATAAGTTTCGAGTCGAGTCGAGTCGACTCTGATATACGGAAGACGACTCAGGATCGTATACAAATGCCTATAACAGATCGCAAGTCGCCAAAATTCAACCAGGAGGACCGCGAAGGCCTATAGAACAGTATGGGCTAGGATACGGGTCTTACATGAAGGCTTAGAAGTTAGGGAACTAAACCAGAAGGTTACGCACTTGGTACCTAATTGTCTTAAGCTCATAACAGACATGTGATGTTGTTCTTAGTTATTCCTAAGTTATGCTCTAATACCAACTTTTGTCACGCCCCAAACTCAGAAATTGGGCTCACAAAATTTTTGATCGCCGAATCCTGCGCCGATAGCCTCCGTAGTACCCCATTCTCAGCTCCCAGTACCCATATACCAGGTTCCGATCCTGGGATCGTACATGGAGGATTTTTAATATGACTTTGATTCGTAATAAGCATAACCATAAGCATAACCCACAAACAACAATCAACAACATCATCACAAATCCACTATGATTAAAAACTTTAAGGTACAATGCGCATAAAGGGAAATACACTGGTAATAGTAACAGAAACTCCTGAAGCTCGACTGCATGCTCCTGCTCCTACTAAGTTACGGCTGCATCCTCGCGTCACCTGCACACATCAATCTTGCATAAGCTTATATATAGCTTAGAGGGTGGGGGGAGTGTGTGCACAATATAAGAGTGCTCAGAATGCAATATCAGAGTAATGCAGAATATGCTGGTGAATTCATGAATACTATCAGCTGTACCAAGGCTATGCGATCCAAGGCATGAATGCTATCGGCCATATCAAGGCCATGCGATACGAGATGCAACTCAAGCATCTAGTCCTCATCTGAATCCACATATCAATGCAGCTCATCACTAGATCATCAAATATCAGTACAGTTCTCACGCTGGATAATCCCCGGGGTCTAGTACACTCTACACTAGCTTGCCGCCTCTATTCGAGCATACAACTGGATAAGTGGAAGAGATCTCACTATCCGCCTACTAATATCGGGCTCGGCTTATCGATAGCGGACCCAATCTCCAAGCTAGTCAAAATCAATCTAGATATTGCCCCCTCACTTAGGTAGGTAAGGTCACACCCCTTTCCAACCGACCACGACATAGTGGGAGTCGCGACATACTGGTATACGGCCGTCGTGTGCTCATGTATCCACTTGGTCTCGATGTTGGAGTCATCCTCTAGTACCATCGGATTTAGGTATTTTCACTTAGAGACATCTATGGCACCCCGATGTTAATAACAGTATTTTCGGTATCCAATCCAGCTCTACACGATGTGCATGTGGAGGACATAACCCTGATGTTGGTAAGAAGTATAGTGACCACATCATACAATGCAAGATGCATGAGTCATACAATCCAGTCATGCATCAATCCTGCGTGTATTGTGCGATCATGAGGGATAACACCGCCTATCAGGGAGTCTCATAAACAACTTGCCAAAAGGCATATGCAATGGTCAACCTCATCTCATCATAAGCATGCAGATGATGCGTATGGGCATGTATCATGATGCTATGCTGACACATACTCATAATCGGTATTGATAATCGGCATCGATAATTGGCCTATATGCAAGGTGGGGTCCATAGATGAACAACCGATCTAAACCATATATAAAGATTAGCCCTCGGCCGTGGATATATCAAATCCGATAGCACGGAGCCATCCATCTATGGTGATTGGACCATGCAACATCAATGGGGCCTAATGATTTGGGTTAACCTACTAAGAGAATGATGAGAATGGGCCTAACAAGGCCTAAGGGAAGGTCATAATGTGGACATTTAACCATCATTGCTCATCGATGTGGACATTTAACTAACATTGCTCCCAAGGAGTGACCCACATAAAGCCTAAAATATTGTGGGGCCCATGACCTCACACAGGGGCCTAATATACATCATCATGAGCCTCACTCAAGGGCCTCATACACCACGATGGGCCTCACTCATGGGCTACATATGCATCACATTGGGCCTCGTTCATAGGCCTCATATTCATCATATTGGGCCTCACCGAATAGGTCACAATTACATCACAATGGGCCTCCTCACATGGGCCATATATACATCACATTGGGCCCTACTCATGGGCCTCAAATACATCATACCGGGCCTCATCATTGAAAGTGCACCTGTTAGTGCCCTGGTTTGTCAAGTTACGTGAATGGTAGGTCAGACTGTCTACAAAGCTCGATAGGAAGATCGATTCAAGCGTTTGCCTCATCTGGATGTGTGGAAGCTCGCCATAGGTAAATCATAGCCTCACATCTCATGTCCCAAAACACCAGGTGATTAAAACCCTTAAAACAAGATAGACATCTTAGGTTTTTAAGGTGAGAAAACTTTTTGCAAATAGGAAAATCTGTAAGTTTTTCTCGCCTTGTCGATTTTATCGATATACTCTCGATATGATCGACCTGCACTGTCGATGTCCTTGATACCTTAACGATATTATCGATAAGAGGACCAAAAATGTCCAGCAACTAAATATTCATCTGGACGAATTTATCGATGTATCGATACACCTATCGATATCATTGATAAAAGCACTAAATATGTCAGTAACTTCACAACATATCTGGACGAATTATCAATGTATCGATACACCTATCGATATCATTGATATTCAAATCTCGAGTCCATCGGGAGTGGCTCAATAAGATTGACAGGCAGATTTTCGGCGCCCCTATTTTTTTAATGAAAATCTCAAATTTCTTTGATATATCGATGACTGTACGATATGATCTGAATTTAAATATCGATAAGATCGGAGGTCCATCGATGATATCGATAGTGGGCGCGCATTTTTTACGGCAGATATTTCAGGTTATTTTTAACTATGATCGGGGGCCCTTCGATAGAATCGATATTCAAATATCGATGATATCGGCACCAGGTCGATTGCATCGAACAAGGACACAAATCGTCCAGCAAGCCTAAAGACAAATCCGCTGGATTTATCGATGCATTGACTCTTATCTCGATATCATCGACATTCAAATTCCGATGATCTCGACGGTTCCCCTGATCATTCATGAAAACCTGAAATATCTCGAAGTCAAGTCTCTCTCATTTTTCAAGTGTCAATTAATCGAACCTGTCATCGATGGAATCGGAGTTTGAAATTCGATGACATCGACAATAGTTTCAATTCATCGACCATTTGACAAAGAGTTTCAAAAGCGTATGACATTGAGTCCGAGTCATCGAGCAGACCATTGATGCTATCGAGAGTATACGCTCGATGATATCGAACCTGCTCGATGATATCGAACTCTGTCATAAATGTGACTATTTTATATCCATTGGAACTTTTTGCCTATATATAGGGGACTTGTCTTTTGTTGCTGTGAGAGAAAGAAGAGAGAGCTTTTGAGTGTTTCAACTTATATCCTATATCTAAAGCCCTTTCTCTCACGGGAGTTCATCCTGCAATCCACCCTCACCATTGACATTCAATAGAGTGGATTGGGGAATGAACTTCCGCATTCAAGGATCCTCCAGCTACTACCTTAATGGCAAATCATTAACCTGGGATGCCTTGAATGCATAAGATTGAAATTGCTCTACATTCCTGATAGGAAAATATTTTGAGAGTAGGATTCCATCTTCACCTTGACCCAACCCGAAGCCTAGTATATGTATATTATCTTGTGTTGAGGATCAAGGGAGCAGAAGACTCTTCGTCAACAAGGAGGAGATCTTCGGCATTGTGCTGAATGGGACTCATCAACTTATATGTAAGTATCTAGTGTCCAGAGGACACTTGTGATCATTCCATTCTATGATTAGGTCTTAAGTGGTTCTCACCCTTTGAAGTCCTCAAGGAGGCCTCCTGTAACGCCCTGAAAATCGGGGGTCGAGCATAAACTCAACTCCCGAGTTCCAGAACATCACGTATGCAACAAAATGAATGATGATTGGATGTTGATTGAATTTGTGCATTGAACATGAGTGAGATTAAGCCAAAACAGGATATCATACTCCAGAGACAGTTAAATTTGCAAGCGGAAGACTGTGATAGATAGATAAAATATATAACCTATGATGAGTCTCCAGAGTGTGATAACATTACCAGGTTAAATAAATACAAGTGCAGTTCTAGAATATACCAAATGTGAGGAAGTGTAATGCCTTCTATCCCAAGAACCATAACCCCGTCAATACAATACCAGGTCTTCATTGGCCTGTCAGAAATTTACATGTAGGAGAACTCCTCCTCCACATCATAGAAGTCCGGCTCTGCTTCATAAGCATCGCCATCACCTGAAACTCAACAATCTGGTGGGTGTTCGGAACACCGTCCCGTAACGTGGGAGTGAGTGATCAACTCAGTGGAACAGTAAAGCATAAGTTAACATGTTATCAAATCAATCAAGCAGTAATGATAAAGCAGTACAAATCAAGCATTCTTAACTACTCTTGTTAAGTGCAAAAGATATGACATGATGCTGTATGCCCTTGCCAAACCACCCTCAAGCGACATCATCTTACGTTCGCGAATGCTTGCTCCCTCTGCGCCACATCTACAAAGCACATGCGGTGCGATGATGCTCATGATTACCAAGTTTTATTAGTCCATTTCAATCAGCAGTATTGGGAAACTAAGGTACCTCCCTTGTATCATTCCCAAACATGATCCATTCTAGGGTCGTCAATCCTAGATAATCTCATACGATATTATGGTTTGAGAAGCGTAGTGAAGGCATCGCAAAGGGCTCGTCACCCGTCAGCGCGGATACAGATCTCACCGTATGCGGCTCAATTGCTGGCCGTCAGCTCGAGTACAGGTCTCACCGTACTCGGCTCAATCACTAGCGTCAGCTCAAGTACAGGTCTCACCGTACTCGGCTCAACTCACACTCTAGTTGCTGTGAAAGACTCGTGGCCAATCACAGACCCTTGGAGTGTACTCGATGATACCACAGAGGACTCGTCGCCCGTCAGCACGAGCACAGATCTCACCGTACTCGGCTCTCACCGAAGTATCGACAGCTCGAATACAGTGTCCCATACCACCGTATTCGGCTCACGAGTTAGTTGCGCAATGGTCACTACGGGGAGGCACAAGGCCCCAACGTAGGCCGACAGCTCGACCACGGTGTCCCATACCACCATGTCCGGCTCATGCGACTTAGCGGATCGAGGTACCATGATTAAAAGGGGTTTCACTGGTAAGTTTGGTACCTAGGTTCAAGCAGTAGCGTCCAAACAGGGTGAACATGCATAAGACAGATCGGGTTACTTGACGAGCTCGACTAGCACGATCGCCCGTTGAGCTGCACGACATGAAGTGCATAAACAACTTCGTGTGGCCTAGCCACTGCCGACAGGCAACGCACGACTCAAGTTCGTCGAACACATCCCACGTGGCAAATGAATCTCAGCCACGAGTTCAATCTCGTTACCGATTGCCTGGACTATAATCATAGCCCCAAACACAATCAATTACAGATAGATAAAGCAGTAATGGATCAAGATTCAAATTATACAATCCAAGTCTGGTATTATCCGTTTAGGGCTGCCAGGGCTGTTGCACGCACTCGTTGCTCCGCTCCCCCATCACCCATGACGGATCATACAACGTAAATATAAATTTAAGCATATGCATTACATAGTTAAAATCATAAAGCAGTTAAGCATGTTATGAATCACAACACAAGCATGAGTTTGTACATGTTCAATTCCTAATCACACAACTATCAAAGGAGATCATACACATAGTTAAAAGAGGTTGAGAATCATATCTCAACACCCTTATATATTACAATTTGCTAACTACTACACATTCAGACATTTCAAGAAACACTTAAACAAACATACATCAACATACATGACATATGTCGATCACATAGGCATTAGGCCAAATCCTTTCGCTAGGGAGTTGCCCCAATCATAACACGCGTACACCCACGACGGATAGTCATGGCACACAGGAACCCAAGTTCCATATTCATTCAGCTATTTTCACAAATACTTGGGCCACACATTTTAGCACATATAGTGTATACTGGCCGTGGCGTGATTTAGGGCAAATCCTTTCGTCAAAGGGATATCGCCATTACAACAATCATATATCCAGGACCATTAGTCATGGCGAGCACGAATGAGAATTCTATACTCATTCAGCCATTTGCACAAACACTTAGAATACATTATTCCAACATACATAGTGTATGTTAGCAAACATGTATTAGGGCTATTCTTTCGCTAAGCGGTTATTTTATCCGCGTATACCATATTCATGCAACAATTAATCATGACAATTATATTTCCAAAATCCGCACGTATGCGGTATTTCTAAAATACGCAATTTCAACATACATGACATTTACACATGAACATGTATTTTTGCGATTCTTTTCGCCAAACTAACATTTTACCCACATATGATATAATCAAACATTAAATAAACATGTCAAACATTTTCCCACAAAAATATGTATACGGTATTTCTACGTATATCTGGAGTATGTGAAATTCCATATTCTTTATCGCTAATCGAAACAGGAAACGGAAAGCACTTTGTACATGTGCATTTGCATGCAGATCATGAATCTATCATTATCTGACATTGAAAGCGTTGAAAAACGTAACTTATACGCTTAAAGTCCTCACCTTTTGTCGTAGAATCGTAACGGAGTTGATAAGTTCGCTAAGCTTCCGTATACGGCAACTAGGCGACCTAGAGAAGGAAATAGGTTAGCTATTTCATAACCTACAACTATCAAATCCCCCAAACAGGTTAGGGTTAGGGTTTCTTACCTAGAAACGGGGCTGGAATCGCCGGAAAAGCGATGAGAACGAGATGGTGCAGCAGCCCTGTGGTGGCAGGGAACGACGGCAGGGAGTTTCTCCCACTTCTCCCTCACATTCTCTCTCTTTTCCCTCTCTCAAATCCAAATTCGTATGGCTGAAATGGGAGAGGGTTTAAGGTCCTTATATAGCCTCAAAACTCACCGAAATAGACTCCTGTTCAAAGTTACTGCTAATATAGGTATTTCGTCACTTTTCCAGCTCAAAAGGGGTGGTTCTGGTAGCCCTCTTTGAGCCAAACGTCAGACTTAAGCTCACCCTCTGCGGATCTACGTGGGATTACGTTTTCGGCTCGATCGGATTCCCAGATCGCACGTGGCGGACCACTTTCAGTTCAACGGTCAGTGGGCCACGATCCGAAATTCCAAGTACATGTAAATGTTCCTGAAATTTTTCTTAATCCGAGGGTGTAATTTGGTCTGATTCTGACGGTCAGGTTGCTTAATACTGATGCGCAAGTGAAAGGTGCCAGATCACTATTCCAGATATTTATTTTGGAATGGGAATAGTGTTTTTCACACTCCCTCGCTCCGGATGAAAAGAATGGCCGGTGGGACATCGGAATCATCTGATTTTTGAGATGATTGTCAAGCCCAGTGGGGCGGTCCTGGTTCCTTAGCTTCGTGTTAATCGGACTCCCGATGTGCGATCTAGACCTCATACGAAGTTTCGTTTCAGTCCCGAGAGCAAACGGGTAATGAGTTGGCTCTAGACTTTAGGGTAACCTAGAGTCACTAATTCTGCAGGTTTTGGGTCTTGCAGATCGTATTTAAAGCGATCCCAACGGATTTCATGGCTAATCGAGTTTTGCACTTAGTTAACTTTGTTACATTTCTAAAGGATTTAATCCTAATTGTTTTCTGGTTGAGATGGTACTTAGGCCATTGTAGTTTGTATATAAAGTGATCCAAGTTTTACTACTTAGCTAGTTTAAGATAGTGTCTAGGGCGAAAGTGCTTTGAAAAATTGAAAGCACAAGGCAGTGAAGGGTGGGATTTATGAAGAAAATGGTTTAAGAAGGAATTTGAGTCTTTAATTGAGCGTTTGGGAAGTTAAACCTGTGTTAGGATTGACCCATCGCCTAAGGATGTCTAATCCCAGGTTGGCAAAAAATCCGGGATGTTAGACCTCCGGCGGGAGTGTACGTGGTGGGTGCGTTGTGTGGACCCTTGCTCTGTGGAGAGCATAAACATCTGGTTAGGAGTGAACTAGTAAAACTCACGGGTGTATTGTGTGGACCCTTGCTCTATGGAGAGCATAAACATCTGGTTAGGAGTGAACCAGTAAAACTCTAGGGCCGAGTAGAAACTTCGGTGTAAAGGTTGAAGGTGAACCTGATTTAAAACCTTAGGTTTGAGGTGAACCGTGGGAAACCTCCTTAATGAAATCCGGTACACTCAAGGGTTGAGTGCGGCAGGCGGGAGTGGAGTACACAAGTAGTTGAACCACTATAAAAATGACTGTTTTGAGATTGCTATTGTCTTTTCAATTGTGTGATTTCCTTATATGTTCTTATATCTGATTGCCTGAAATCACACCTCATACACACACACAGTCATATCCATCACAATCTTGCTTACAATTTGTTTATCTTTCAAGAAGTTTGTGATTGGATCCTCTACAAGGCTTGGAAGCCAGTAGATTTAATTTTGAGTAATCCTAATTTGTACTTGTTATTAGGATTAGTGTAAGGAACTTTGATAAATCTTAAATCTTAGAAAAAGTCCTATTCACCCCCCTCTAGGACATATTGACATATTCCAACTTCAACTCAAGCGGTCTTCACCGCTATTTTCAATTGGTATCAGAGCGGGTCTCTCTTTAAGGGCTTCACCGCCTAGAGAGTAATCTTGACTGAAGTTGGGAATATGGCCAAAGGAGAGGGCTATCAGTCACTAGACCTCTGGTATTTGACGGCTCAAACTATGCATACTGGAAGGCTCGGATGCACTACTTTCTGAGATCTTTGGATCATGATGTTTGAGATATAGTTGAAAATGGATATGTGCCACCAACAGATCAAGTTGTACTAGATAGTGGCTCAATTATCACAAAACCCAAATCCAAAGAGATGTAGACGGTGGTTGATAAAGATAAATAGACTTCTGAAGCTAAAGCTATGAACGCTATCTACTGTGCCGTGTCCCAGGATATTTTTAATCAGATAAGTATGTGTGGGACATCCAAAGAAGCATGGGATCTATTGGAAACAACCCATGAAGGCACAAGTACTGTGAAGAGGTCCAAACTTCAACTATTGACCTCACAGTTCAAAAGTCTCAGAATGGAGGAGCATGAGACATTTATAGAGTTTTTCACCAAATTGAACATCATTTGCAACTCCATGGGTGGATTGGGAGAGAAAGTTCTGGTACCAAAAATTTGTAGGAAAATTCTAAGATCCCTACCAGAGCGTTTTAATCCCAAGGTTACAACAATAAAGGAGTGTAGAAACATAGATGAAATGAAAGTAGAAGAACTGGTAGGTTCCCTACAAACTTTTGAACTACACTTCACACAATCCCAAAAATCCAAAAACACTGTCCTAAAAACCTTTAAGAAAACATTACATGAGGACAGTGAGAGCAAAAATGAAAATGAAGATGAAGAAGTGGCTTTGCTGGCACAAAAATTCAGAAGATTCTTTCAAAAGAATCGTGGCCATCCTTCTAGAGGAAGAAAGGTGAATTATAAACCTTCTGCAGGCAAATTTGGTAAAAGAACCAAAGAACCTCAATGCTATGCCTGTTACGAGTATGGACACCTATCTACCGAATGCCCAAACAAAGAAACCAAGGGCAAGGCTATGGCCGCCACGTGGATGATACTGAGGAGTCAAATTCAAATTCTAGTGACTCAGAAAGCGACGGAGACCAGAAATCATTGAAAATACTCATGGTCTCCACTGCTTCAATCATCCCCACTGAATCTGAGAATGAGAAAGAACAGCTAGCCACTGAATCATTTTCATCTGACAATGACGAAACTGAAGAAAAAGAAGAAGAAGAAATCGAAGAGGATAAACTGCAAGATGCCTATAATCAACTTTATATTCATAGCATCAATATCCTCAAAAGACTCGGAATAGCGGAGAACAAAAGCAAGTTGCTGCAGAAAGACTTGGATAAAGCGTTGGAAATCAACACACATTTGATAAATGATCTGCAGCAATATCATATGGATAATGATAGACTTGAACAAGTTAATACTCTTCTTAAAAATGAGTCTGAAAAACTGAACAAACAGGTTGAACAATTAGAAGACGAAAATATGCTTCTCCAAAATGAAAATCATTCACTCCTATTTGATCTAGAAGAATCCAAGAAGATAGCCAAGATAAACTACAAGTTTTCCCAGAGTGGCGAAAAGCTATAAAAACTGTTAGGAATGGGAAGACCTGGAAAGGATAAAAGCGGGCTTGGATATGAAAAATATAAGATTGGAAATGCAGCCCCCAGAACTGAAAAATTTGCTGCTTCTGGAAGCAAAACCATAACAACTCCAGCATGCTATTTGTGTGGTGATCTAGGTCATTTTAACTCTGAATGCATAACACCTAGGAGGACTAAATCTAACTCTGGTCAGAATCATGTTAACAAATTATCAACCAGAGAAATACAAAAATTCAAAAGTCTTCTTGGGAATATGGATAGAAATGCCTGCGCATCACCACCCAAATTGGTTAACAAAAGTAAATGGGTAAGAAAGAATTAGTTCAGATCATGTTTCAAGATCTGAGCATGTGCTAAAATGAGATTTTTGTTTGAGCTTGCAATGATAAATCTGAGGTCCCTTACCTCAATCTTTTGTATATAAACATTTTATATGTTTATAATTTTGCTGTGTACAGTGATTGTACATAATTTTGCCAAGTATACTGTTGTTTCATAGAAATATTAAGAGCATACTTGAAGGTTCGTCTGAAAATATAGAATCATTCATCGGCGATTGGACTATTGATAGGACATTTTTGATTAAATCGATAGAGAGTCGATACTATCGACGACTCCTTAGAATATGAAAAGTAACATAATCGTGGATGACATCGGAGACATACTCGATAGAATCGATCGGCAACTTCTCGATAACATCGAAACAATGATTGATATGATTGACAGATGGCGCCCGATAAAAGTCTGCGGAGCGAAAAAGGGGTTTTTTTTGGTCTATCGGTCATCTTCTTTGCTCGATCCACTCGGCCAAATTACTAGGAGCCACGACGGACTAACCGAAATCCCTCCACAAATTGGGTAATACCTTTCTATACTACAAAAGGTCAATTCCTCTTTCAGGTATTTTCAATTTTGTCAAGTTTTTGTCGTGTTTCCCAAGTCTTTCAAACCCTCTTTTTGTCTATATGGGAAAAGACAAAGGGATAGCGTCCGGACAGGGGGAATCTTCAAGAGCTACCCAACAAAAAGTCCTCGCATCTAGAGAAAGAGCGAGGGCTCCGGAAAGTGGGATCCCCACTTGACAAAGATCATAAACGTCGCGAGGTGGGTCCCAAACCTAATCGCCGACACCACCTCCTCCAACTGGAGCGAGCTTACTACCACCCAAATACACGGGCAAGAAGCTTATTCAAGAAAGAAGGGTAGACATGGAATGCCTCAAACCATACAAATTGGAACCCCTGTTTGCCGCAATAGATTGGCTGCCTGTTCTGAACTTTGGTGGGCCATGCCAACTTGAGAGAACACGCAACTTCCTTGCTGCGTGTCATTCACCAGTGGCTGACCCTCCTTCGTTCATGGTATCTTTGGGTGGTGATGATGCGTTTATCACACCGGCTACAATAGCTGAAACTATCAGACTCAACATGGTCCCAGAAGGTATCCTAGAGATGAATCTTGATGACATGGACATTCGATCCAGGGTTACTAAGTATCTGTGCAATGGTAGGAACAACCCCTAACATCAAGGGAATGCTTTAAAAGCCAGGTATATGGATCCCAAATTTTGAATCTTGCATGGTATCTTCGCTACTAACATCTATCCCCGAAGTACCAACAGATCTGATCTCACCGGGCTCATGACCATGATCGTGTACTCTATTGCCAAAGGTTCAAAGATCTACCTGCCATCTATAATTGTTT
The DNA here is from genome assembly GCA_021015155.1 of Magnolia officinalis. Taxonomy (NCBI): domain Eukaryota; kingdom Viridiplantae; phylum Streptophyta; class Magnoliopsida; order Magnoliales; family Magnoliaceae; genus Magnolia; species Magnolia officinalis. The sequence goes on from JAJHSJ010000007.1 coordinate 35,875,537, forward strand.
CTCAGTTGGTAAATGCCATTCACACATCTAGGGATCTCCATCTGTCGTACCCCTGGATTATCAACATGATATGCAACAAAATCGGGTTTCCATCAACTACTGATCCAGTATTCCTGCTCCAAGTTTTCAATAAAAGAAATATTCAGAGAATGGATTTGTAGTTTCACGAATACAAGGAGAACCCGGAGGAAGAAATCCAGGCGGAAGAAGTTGAAGGAGAAGGTGGCGATCCCATGGAAGGAGCTGCAATGGGTGAAGATGCACCTCCTAGTGGGCGCGCATTTCTTACGGCAGATATTTCAGGTTATTTTTAACTATGATCGGGGGCCCTTCGATAAAATCGATATTCAAATATCAATGATATCGGCACCAGGTCGATTGCATCGAACAAGGACACAAATCGCCAGCAAGCTTAAAAGACAAATCCACTGGATTTATCGATGCATCGACTCTGATCTCGATATCATCGACATTCAAATTCCGATGATCTTAACGGTTCCCCCGATCATTTATGAAAACCTGAAATATCTCGAAGTCAAGTCTCTCACATTTTTCAAGTGTCGATTAATTGAACCTGTCATCGATGGAATCAAAGTTCAAAATTCGATGACATCGACAATAGTTTCGATTCATCGACCATTTGGTAAAGAGTTTCAAAAGAGTATGACATTGAGTCCGAGTCATCGAGCCGACCATCGATGCTATCGAGAGTGTACGCTCGATGATATCGAACTCTGTCATAAATGTGACCGTTTTATATCCGTTGGAACTTTTTGCCTATATATAGAGGACTTGTCTTTTGTTGCTGTGAGAGAAAGAAGAGAGAGCTTTTGAGTGTTTCAACTTATGTCCTATATCTAAAACCCTTTCTCTCAAGGGAGTCCATCATCCATTCCACCCTCACCATTAACATTCAATAGAGTGGATTGGGGAATGAACTTCCGCATTCAAGGAGCCTCCAACTACTACCTTAATGGCAAATCATTAAGCTGGGATGCCTTGAATGCATAAGATTGGAATCGCTCTACATTCTTGATAGGAAAATATTTTGAGAGTAGGATTCCATCTTCACCTTGACCCAACCCGAAGCCTAGTATAGGTATATTATCTTGTGTTGCGGATCAAGGGAGCAGAAGACTCTTCGTCAACAAGGAAGAGGAGATCTTCGACATTGTGCTGAATGAGACTCATCAACTTATCGGTAAGTATCTAGAGTCCAGAGGACACTTGTGATCATTCCTTTCTAGGATTGGGTCTTAAGTGGTTCTCACCCTTTGAAGTCCTCAAGGAGGCCTCCGACGGGAGTGTAAGTGGTGGGTACGTTATGTGGACCCCTGCTCTGTGGAGAGCATAAACATCTGGTTAGGAGTGAACGAGTAAAACTCCTTGGTGCGTTGTGTGGACCCTTGCTCTATGGAGAGCATAAACATCTGGTTAGGAGTGAACCAGTAAAACTCCAGGGTTAGAGGTGAACCGAGTAGAAACCTACATGTAAAGGTTGAAGGTGAACCTGATTTAAAACCTTAGGTTTGAGGTGAACCCTGAGAAACCTCCTTAGTGAAATCCGGTACACTCAAGGGTTGAGTGCGGCAGCCGAGAGTGGAGTAGACAAGTAGTCGAACCACTATAAAAATGTCTGTGTTTGAGATTGCTATTGTCTTTTCAATTGTGTGATTTCCTTATATGTTCTTATATCTGATTGCCTGAAATCACACCTCATACACACACACAGTCATATCCATCACAATCTTGCTTACAATTTGTTTATCTTTCAAGAAGTTTGTGATTGGATCCTCTACAAGGCTTGGAAGCCAGTAGAGTTAATTTTGAGTAATCCTAATTTGTACTTGTTATTAGGATTAGTGTAAGGAACTTTAATAAATCTTAAATCTTAGAAAAAGTCCTATTCACCCCCCTCTAGGACATATTGACATATTCCAACTTCAACTTAAGTGGTCTTCACCGCTATTTTCAATCATATGGGCCTCAAATATATCACGATGGGCCACATCCCATGGGCCTCGAATACATCACATCGGGCCACATTCATGGGCCTCTCATACATCACATCAGGCCCATATACATGAAGTGGGCCGCATCACATGGACCACACCATAAATAGCAGCGGAGATAATGATCGAAAGATTATCTGGACCATACCACAAATAGCAGTGGAGATAATGATTTTTCACTGTTAAATAAATCACAGGGCCACCTTAACGTTTATTTTCCATCCAATCTGTTCATAAGGTCACAAAGGCCTGGATTAAGAGGAAAAACAAATTTCATATTGATTCAGAACTTCTGTGACCCCAAACGGTTTTAATGGTGGGCGTTCAATCCTCCACTGATTTTTGCAGTGTGGTCCACCTGATAGGTAGATCTGTCTTATTTTTAGTCTCAAGCCTTAAAATGAGCTCACAAGTGGGTGGACGGTTTGGATCTAACACATAACTCCTGATCAGGCCCACAGGCCTTGCTGATGTAGTATAGTAGCCATATAGCTGGTGGGTTGCTCGCCCACCAGCAGATGGACGGTTGATAAAACACTTACATTATGGTGGGGCCACGTGCTGCCAGCACATGCACCAGGTGGATCCCCACTGTCTAAAATCCCCTGGACGGTAGAGATAAAACATATACATCATGCGGGATCCACAGGACTTGCTGACGTTGGGGGGGGGGGGGGGTCCGACCGTCTAGGAAATTGACGGTGTGGATGGCACACGTATGGCCCACCCAAGAAGTTTCGAATCCAGCAGATATTTATGTTTTCCTTCACCCAGGCGTCTAGATGTCCAACGGACGGATGACCTGGATGAAACTCATCATCAAGGTGGGTCCACACAGATGGACGGGGAATATAACACATATATTATGGTGGGTCCCACGTCCGTGTATTAGGCGGACGGCGGGGATTAAACCCATACATCACGGTGCATCCCACACAGCACCGTCCAAATGGATGGTGCAAATATAAAATATATACAGCAAGGTGGGTCCCATCCCACATGTGCAGTATGTGTGGGTGGGCCCCACGTCCAAACAGATGGACAGTGTGTATTAAACACATACATCTTGGCAGCCACAGAGCTTGCAGACGTCATTTACAGCAGCTAAATGCTGCTGGGCAGCAGATGGACGGCTGGGAGAACATATACATCATGGGGTCCACGGAGCTTGCTGACGTTAACTAGCAGCTGATAACTGCGTGGGACCCACCGTCCCTGCAATGGTTGGATGTTGTGGATTTAAGGTACCTGCCTCACGTGTGGGTCCCACGTGCATGAGGATGGATGGTTGGTATAACACATAACTCATGATCAGACCCACATAGCTGACGTCAACAACAATAACTAATAGCTGGTGTGGGGTACTCTAGCCAATCCTACCTCCCATTTCAGGTGGGGCCACGTGCTGGAGGCGGCAGATCATCGAGGTAGGCCCCACATTTGCATCAAGCTGATATTTGTGTTTTTACTTCATCCAGGCCTGTCGAAATGGACAGGCAGCGAGGTGGGGCCCAACACATGGACGTTCTAGATCAAGTGGGCCACATTCCATCACAAAGAGAGAGAGAGATAGAGATAGAAATAGAATCGGCGTGCGATGGAGGCTCTGTCGCTATGAGCCCTCCCTTCCATTCATTACAACACGTACATAAAGTGGGTCCCAATACATGTGGGCCCATTGATAGAAATCAATGATAGAAATGCTAATATCACCCACCTATATCACTCCTTCTTTAGCTCCATGGACTCCTTGGCTCCTAAGCTAGCTCTTTAAGGGTGGATGATGAAGGTTGAAGGTTTAGATGATGAGATTAGGTGGTAGGGAGTGGGCCTTCTCTTGAGTTCTTCTCTCCTTAGAATTTTTTTCTCTCATAGAAGCTTGGGATGGAATGAGATGGAGAGAGAGGGTGATGGGATGAAAAGGATAAAACGAATGGATGTTGTAAGAAAATGACATGTAGTGTAACGTCTCGGAAAATTCCGTGCAAAGACCCGAGTACCACCTCAGGCAGAAATCACTCAGGACCAAATCCTTTAGAACTTAGACATGTTTAACTAAGTGCTAAACTAGATTAGCTACGAAATCCTCTTGATCCACTTTAAATACGATCTGCAAGACCCAAAACTTGGAGAATCATTGACGCTAGGTTACCTAAAATCTAGGATCAATCTCATTACCCAGTTGCTCTCGGGAGGAAACTCTGTATTGGATCTGGACCGTACGTCGAAAGTCCGATGAGCACGAGACTAAGCGCTTAGGACCGCCTTGCTGGGCTTGACAACCATCTCAGAAATCAAATCCAGATAGTGTCCCAAGGCTATTCGCTTGAGCCCGGAGTGAAGAGTGTGAGAAAACGTGGTTTTCTAAAGACATAAAATCTAATTTAAGTAATCTGAGACTTGTCGCTTGCGAGCCAAATATAAGGATTCAGACCATCATAATCTGACCCAAATACACCCTTGGATCAGGAGAAATTTCTCATGCATGGTAGTGTACTTGTAACCCTGAACGAGTTTCGGTGACCGTTGAACTGAAACTGGTCCGCCACATGCGATCTGGAAACCCGATTGGAATGAAAACTTAACTCGACCTAGATCCATGGTCAGGGAGCTTAAGTCCGACCTTTGGCTCAAGGGGGGGCTCTGGAAGTGCTCCGTTGAGCTGAAACAGATACTCTTTGGACATAACCTAAGTATACCTTGGCCCTGGGGTCAATCCCATCAGTTTTAGGCCTATATAAGGACCTTAAACCCACTTCCATTCACTCCATACGAATTTGAGAAAACCTAGGAGAGAGAAGAGAGTAAAGAGAGGGAAAGTGTGATTGAAGTGGGAGTCACTCCTGGGAATCGATCCCTGACATTCTGCATGCTTATCCATCACTACCAAATCACTATTCCGGCGATTCTGACTTCGTTCTTAGGTAAGAAAACCTAACCCTAATCTGTTCTAGGGTTTCAATTGTCACTAGTAGCGAAATAACTGACTCAACTCGTGCTATAGGTTGTCATTCCATTGTTGACGAAGACTTGGAGTCTTGTCGAATTCGTTACGCTTCTACGATGCAAGGTGCGGACTATAGACGTATAGGTTATGGTTTTCAAAGCTTTCAATGCCGGATAATGATAGATTCATGATGTGGGTGTTATTTCACATGCAAAATGCGATGTTCGTTTTGTGATTCAGTTATATATGAAATTTGTGGAGTTTAGTGTATTCTGTGTCTGTGTAGAAAGTACCGTATACGTACGAAATATAAAAGTGTGTTTGCCATGATGAATTATTGTGTGTATATGTTAGTTGTATGTGTAACAACTCCTCGGCGAAAGGATTCACCATAACAAATGTTTTGGCCAACATACGTTATGTATGTTAATAAGCGTAGTCTAAGTGTTTGTGAAAATGCTTGTATCAGTAGGTACTTAGGAGATAGTGCTTTAGGTGGGTGTTGAGATAGGATTCTCAACTACCTTAGAGATGTGTATGATTTCTTCCATGCAAGTTGTTTAGTTTAATCGCTTACTTATGAAATGTATGTTTGGATTCCCTGTTTGCATTGTGTTTTATAACATGCTTGTTAATATGTTTGAATTACTTGTTTAATTCTGCTCTGATTACTCTATATGCTTACTGGTTAAGGATTGAATGTGTTTGAGACTACAGTATAGTCTAGGCAATCGGTAACAGGTTTTGAATTCATGGCTGAGATTCATTTGCCACGTAGGACGTGTTTGACGAACCCGAGTCGTACTAGAGTTGTTGGCAGTGGTTAGGCCACACGGAGTGTTTACGCACTCCATGTCGATCAACTTCAGGTGTGCTCGTAATAGTCGAGCTCGTCCAGTAACCCGATTTATCCGATGTATGTTCACCATGTATTGACGCTATTGCTTGAACTTAAGGTACCAAACTCACCAGTGAAATCCCGTTAACCTTGGTACCTCGATCCGCTAAGACTCATGAGCCGGACATGGTGGTATGGGACACTATGGTCGAGCTGTCGGCCTACGCTGGGGCGATGAACCTCCCCGTAGTGACCATTGAGCAACCAAGACTCGTCAGCCGAATACGGTGGTATGGGACACTATATTCGAGTTGTCGACCTACACTGATTTGGTAACGAGCCCTTTGTAGTGACCTCGAGCATACTCTGAACCTGCGTAGAGGCGACGAGCCTTTTCGTAGTAATCAGAGTATACATTAGGCCTGTACTGGTTTGGCGATGAGCCCTTTGCAGCTACCTAAAACCGCAACATTGTATGGGATTTGTTAGGACTGACGACCCTAGAATGGATCCTTGTTTGGGAATGTTATAAGGGTGGTACCTTAGTTTCCCAATCCTGCTGTATGAAAAGGACTAATAAAAACTTGGTAATCACGCTCATAATCATCGCACTGCATGTGCCCCAGGTTGAAGAGCACAGAGGGAAGAAAGCATGCCGCGATCGTAAGATGGTGTCGCACGAGGGAGTGTAGGCGAGGGCATGCATCATGACTACATTTAATCCTTGCATTAATAAGAGTATCTAGGATTGTTTGATTGTACTGCTTTATCATTACTGCTTGACTGAATTGATAACATGTTAACTCTTGCTCTATGATTCCACTGAGTTGATCACTCACTCCCACATTACGGGACGGTGTTTTAAACACCAACCAGACCCTATCTTGATTTCAGGTGATGATGTGCCCCGAGAGGCGGAGCCTGATTACTATGATGATCAGGACGAGTTCTCTTATATGCAGTTCTCCGGCGGCTTCGCTTAGGCCATTCGGATCGACGGGGCTACAGGGATTATCATTGTAGTTGTACTATTTGGACATTTTGAATTTGAGACTATTACATGTATATGGTGACTCAGTGATGTATTCATACTCTGGAGACCGATCGTGATCTTTTGACTTATATACGTTTATTTATGTCTTTCAGTCTTCCGCTTGCGTTTTACAACTTGATCTGGAGTATGAATTACTGTTTTGGTATAATCCCACTCATGATTAATATACTGACACAGACAACATTTAATCATAAGCATATATGTTACATAAGTGATGTTTTGGAACTCGGGAGTTGAGCTGCTACTCGACCCCCGATTTTCAGGGCGTTACATGTAGGGTATGGGCTTGGTTGAATTTTGGATGAGAGAGAGATAGGTGGAGAGAGAGAGTTGACTTTGGGTAAGGCTTGTGTAAGAGAGGGATGGGTTGTGTACTTGACTTGTGTTGATTGATTGATGTGATGGGTTGTAGAGATTCTCTCAGAATTTGCAACACGCGACATTTTCCTCAAAATGAACCCGGGCTCATAACTCCTGGCCTGGTTATCGCATCGGTGCGTGAGATGGGACGTTGGAATCACGACGACGGCGCAGTGGCTAGGGTACAAGTCTCAGGGTCGAGTCAAGTCTCAAATATATGAGATGCGACTTAGAGTTACGCTCAAACGCTAGTTACAGGTGGCGGGGCGCGGAATTCGACCGGGAGGACCGTGGGATCCTAAGGAATGGTACGGACTAGGTTACGGGCCTTATATATTTAATATGTGTAACACCCTGGTTCTCAAAACCCGAGGATAGTCGTTCCTCATTGAGAACTCGAGTATTACGCTACGAAGTGGACTAACATACATCTAAATAACGGTAAATTCCATAACATGGAGTAAGGCAACATTGCACAAACTACGGATATCAAGAGTAACAACAAGGAAGCTTAATACATGTAAATGAAAGAAGAATGAAATCTTACAGTAGGGAATTATTATTACAATTTAAGCAAATACAAAATCTAAAGTACAATGCAAGTGAATCCTAGAGCTCCAATGACTCAACAACATTCACATAGAACTCTTCTTCGCCAAATTCCACCTCAGCCGTCCCTGGAATCCCATCATAGGGGTCTCCACCTGTTATTAATCCTGCATCTATTTGGTACAACCGCACTATTGGGTTAGTGAAAACTCAGTGGGAATTTCCCTTATAGATTCGACTATAACACATCATTCCAAAATAGATTAACAATTATATATAATTCACAGGGCAATACAAATACATATACAACATATTCAAATTACAAGGAGACTGATCATAAAATTATAAATGAATATATGTGTATATGAATGTATGCTCAAGTCACAGATCTGGGTATGCAATCCCGCTGTCAAAATAAAAGACTGCCTGTGGTATGTAGACTACCTAGAAAAGGCCATGAAGGTGAGTGCGCCCAAGGACGACCTCCTGAAAAAATACCCAGGGTATGCCCGAGGAGGTATAAAATCCCGGAAAAGCCTCATGTAAAGAAAGAGCGGCCCAAAGTGTACAAGTACACAAACCTGATGGTTGGACTTAGGTAATAGGACCTTGCACAACCCAACAAGATGTGACTTACGATGAACACTCTTTTCATGCGTGGATGTTATGCACCATGACACATACATACATTACTTTGATAGAATAGTAATAACCTTCAACTTCCAAATAGGAAATATCCAACCGTGCGTTCCACATGAATTCTTTACATTCAAAGGAGGCCTCACCAAGAGTCATGTGAATTTTCAAGTGAGGTCATATCATTTGAATTATCTAAGAGTCCCTCTAAGTCCCTTAAGGACTCTTCCCATAATCATTCTTCATACTACTCACAATGTATAATGAGTAAGAGTTCGTGAAGCTCAAGTCAAGCACTTTAGAATTATATTCATGATATAATGATAACAAGAAGAATTTCGTCTCACGGCAACAGTAATAATGATGGAAGATGAAATCCCAATCATCCCTTTATACACTATATGTAAACACCTTCATATTTGCCATATCTTAAGAACTACCCACAAGATAGGGTCACTAAATTAGAGATTAGAGAATATAGAAAGTTAGGAAGATAATGTTTCACTACACAATTCGTAGCAATTCTTGTATGGAATCTTTCTTTTATTAACATGTCTAACAAAGATATATTCATAGGCAAGTGATTCTAAATGTAACATGGAGTTTATAAGGTAATACATCACATACATAATTATAAGGAAATGTGACATTAAAGCAATTTCTTCATGAAAATCAGGGTAATTAGGAATTAATAATCCTCTAAAATTCCCTACATTAGAGATGTAATCTACATGGAAATCAGTAAAAGGGAAGAAGCTATAAGGGATGCTCCTCACCTTGATTGGATGGGGTGCGTCTATGAACACCTAGTTTGAGGTTGCTTGAAGGAGAATGCCCTTTCAAGGATATCTGTTGCAAACAGTCCCTGATCAGAGTTTATAGAATCTCCATGAGTCAGTACCGAGTTGACTCGGTCGGAGTTTTTTAACCAACTGTTAGTCGATCTAATTATAGGATTTTAACCTACAACAAGGTCCTATTTATGGTCCAATTAAATCCAATACTCGTCAGATTCAACATAGGTGATTGGGGTCATCCTGACTCAATCGGAAAACTAACTGAGTCAGCTTGTTAAAGAGGATAGAGTCAACTCAGTCAAGTAACATGGTCGATTGAGCCCCTAAATGGGCAGATTTGGGACGACCATGATTGGGCTACTGGCTGACTGGGGTGAGTCAGCCCCATTATAAGCCTGTAACTGCCCTGAGTTATTGACTCAGTGCTGACTCGACTCAATCGAGTTTTCTTTTGGCTAGTAGCATGCAACCAGGTGAGGATATCTGAGATCGGTTTGCTGTTCTTAGCATTGCACAAGCCAGACCGATCATAGCTGTGAAACTATATCGGGGTTTTGTACTCCAAAATGTTGATTAGTGATACTGCTCTTGTGATCGAGTTAAGCCGACTGTGAGAATCGATGGTCGGGTGGGTGGAAATCAAATGCAATTACCTTAACTGAGGCCATTTTCGGAGGTTGGAAGAGTCGGGATAGGATGCGGCAGAGATGACAGAGGTTTGAATCGGGCTAGAGTAGACGGAACAGGGTCTGTAACGAGTCTGAGAAACTCCTGACGGTCGGCTGAGGATGGACGGTCGAAATCTCACACCAACGACATTTCTTCACTCTGATTCCCTTCTTCCTTCTTCTTCTTCACTCTCAACCTTACCTCTCTCTCTCTCTCTCTCTCTCTCTCTCTCTCTCTCTTTTCTCCTCTCTACTGCAACAGGTCCCCTACGACCAGAGGTAACCGTGAACTTGGCCAGACTTCGAACCGAGTCGACTCGACAGGGTACAGCGACTAGTGCGGCGCCCTCTCCTTACTCCTTTCCACCTTTTCTTTCTGGAAATAGTGGCCCTAAAAACAACCTTTATAGACTCTACTAATCCTCTTCTAGAGGATTCCAAGACGCTGCTAATCTAAGGGATTAGTTATGTCTTAACGGCTCTAACTCGTGGGAAATCCTTTGATGATACGCCTGGATTTGATTATGTGGCTGAGATCGGATGTTATGGATGGACATCTAAGACCATGAGTTACCAGATGGAGGGCTTAGATTAAGTAATGGGGTTCACATGAAGTAAATGGGTTTTTCGGATGGATGGGGAAGATGATGGCCATTATAATGGCAGATTCCGATCGTAGGGCTTATCCTATGATCTGGGACTTACGGATGGTCCAGATTGGATCATTGTATACTGTGGGGTCCCTATTTTTAAAGGGTTATTAGTTCCCTAAACGTGTCCGAGTGCAACATGCGGCTGTGGAAGGAAAGTTTAAACCGCAACCAAAGGAGCCCTAAAATGAAGGGTTTGGATTCTCCTGACGTACGGTTAGGATGGGAGAATTTCCCACACATGGTTGCCAGACTGGGATGCCAGCGAAGCAAACAGAAAGGAGTAATAGAGCTTTCCGTTATCAGAAATGTGTCACACGCAACCAGTTCGTGCCAGAGATCGCGTGCGTGGACACGTGTTTTAGCACGTAGAAATGATCAGGGTTAGGTTGAAATGGACCTGCATACATGATAGATGGTCTAGATCATCCATTCACCCTTTGATGGGGGCCCATGATCAATGCCAGCGAGGAAACGGTTCCCGTTACAGAACTTTCACCGTCAACGGTTCTTGCTCTGAAGTTGCATGCTCGGTGTAACTCTTTCACACCCAAAGTTACCATGGTTCTCATCAGAACCATCATCTGAATTAGATGGACGGCTCAGATCATTCACATAGGTGTGTGGTGGGCCACAGATCGCACCCACGAACGGCATCCGTTCGAATTCCGCCTGGTGGGAAAAATGGGAGAAATCCCACCTTTTTCTGATTTTATCGGGTCAGCCCCGGTTTTGACCAACCAATGGTCCCATGCACTGTGGGAGTGCATGGCTTCGTGCTCATGCACGACGTCAAACGTGGGGTCCTTGTGTTTATCAGTGTGACCCACGCCGTTCATTCACTTTGGAATTCTCATACAAGGTCTTTGACCAAAGATGAGGCAAATCCAAGGTTCAAGTGGGCTACACTAAGTGGTTTGAGTGTTTTTCAACGGTCAGAGTTGTTCCAAGTCTAATTTACACCGGAGTACCAAGCTTTTGGAATTTGTTTAAAGGGTAATTAGTGGTGGATTCCTATATCAAGTCAGTCTAATGGTAGATGGATTTAGTGATCTATGCCACCAATTCCATGACAATTACATTCATTGAAGAGTACCTATAGTACGAAATTGTGGATTTTAAACAGTGATGTTAAGCAGTCTAATAGTTGGATGGTTTCACGGCTTGGTTATCGACAGTAGAGTTTTCTAATTTGATCTGAGTTAGAATTTGTAGTTGATCATTTGGTTTACTTAAAGTGTCTAGGTGATGATTGAGTGTGGATTATAAATCTTAGTTATTGTGCCTTAATGAACGACGGGTTTGATGATCAGGGGTTAGTCATTGATGATGGATGACAATTGACGGTTGGATCATCATTGTTAATGTAATCTTAGGTTGAAAGGTCAAGGGTCAGCTCAAAGTACCTTCCAGATACGTTGTGGCTGTCATAGTCTAAATCTAATGGTTAAGATGGATAGATTGAGGATAGTTGGATGGAGGTATGCGATGCTAATTACATGTGTTCTCACGCAAGTATAAAGTTATTTAGATCTCTATAGCAACACCCAAATATAGGAAAATTCGGGCTGTTACAATATGTCATCTGTTGATTGGATCGAACACACTGTCAATTGAATCGACTTGAATCGACGACCCATTGATGGAAACGTTATTGTCAAATGTCGAATTGACAGTCTTTTGACTTGATTCGATTTTGACGAATTGAATTAAAAAAATGGAATTTTTCTAAATCTTAGTTTTAGAGTCTATTTATGCATACAAGTTAGATCCATACTGACCATTAACCCTCGCATGATTGATTAGGGGAGAGGTCCATTAATCAGCTTGATCTGAAACCTCCATGGTCCACATCATTCAGAATTACATGATTTATTTAGATTTGTCATCTGATCAGTGTGGCCCATCTGATGGTCGGATCGATTTGATATTCGGGCTCCTAACATATTTTAACTTTGAAAGCAGATGATTCGTGTGGATATAATTCCACATAAGGTGGCCCTACACGATTCTCTATGTCAATTCACAAAAACGATTGCACAGAGAATTTTGTTTCTTTATTATATATACCCAACACATCAATGCAATGAACGTACGACTGATCCGAACTGTTCAATGCATATATCTAATGGAGATAATCTAAGTTATAAAAAAGAAAGAAAGAAGAACATCATATTGTCTACCTAAATGAGCTTTTCTCTAAGGTCCCTCCCTCTTCTCTCTTTTTCTCTTATTTATTTAGGGTTTCTCTTTATAGAAGGGGATTTTTACTGTATCCGCCCTTAAGAAGGGAGTTCAATTAAGATAAAGAAGAGAGGTTGCAATTGTGGCTCTCTTATCTCTCCTCTTATTTAATAATTCCATTTAAATTCAAATTTTAAATAATTAAATATTAATTAATTATTTATTTATATTTATTTAGGGTCGTTACATAGGCCCCACAAACATAAACATAAATGCCTGAGCATTTATTCGTTAGAGTAATATTAATTAAAAAAAATTATCATCCAAAAATATAAAAACATATCATGTGTTTCATCTATCACCAAGTTTAGAAGTTCATAACCCAAAAGATACCATTAACTGAAAAGATCAATGATTAAAAATGAATGTGGATCTAATTCCATACATCAAGGTGGCCCTACACGATTCTCTATGCTAATTCGCAAAATCAATTACATAGAAAGTTGTCTCTTCACTGTATATACCCAATATATCAATGCAATGAATGTACATCTGATCCGAACTATTCAATGCATAGATTTGATGGAGAATTTAAGTTATAAAAAAAATAAAAGAAGAACATTAGATCACCTACCCGGATAAACTTTTCTCCAAGGTTCCACCCTCTCTCTCTCTCTCTCACTCTCTCTCCTCTCTTTTTCTCTTATTTCTTCGGGGTTTCTTGATAGAAGGGGATTTTACTATATCCTCCCTTAAGAAGGGAGTTCAATTGAGATTAGAGATAGAGGTTGCAACCATGGCCCTCTTATCTTTCCCATTATTTAAAAATTCCATTTAAATTCAAATTAAAAAAATATATATTATTTTTTAAGTTAGTGCCGTTACATGGGCTCTACAAACATAAACATAACATGCCTAAGCATTCATTCATTAGAGTAATATTAATATATAAAAAATTACCATACACAGCTATAAAAACATATTATGTGTTTTATCTATCACTAAGTTTAGAAGTTAATAACCCAAAATATACTATTAACTGAAAATTTGATTAATTAAAAAAAAGAAATATATAAACTCCATAACCACCACTTATAGCATCCTTGACTGATCATCAATAAGAAAGTAATCTAAATAATTTATTTTATATGAAAAACACTGTATGTACTTATTATTCTTTGATAAGATTGGGCTTGCTTTCAAATATTTCTCTTCAGTAAGTTAGAGCCCTTTCGAACTTCTTCTACCATTTTTATAATTGAAATATTCACTTGCCTTTACACCAATGCTTCAACTATCTTTCCTACTTGGCTTGATAGATGGTCTAATAAACTCATCAATCCTTTTACAATCTTCTTCTTTTTCTTCTCAAGAGCTTATCGTCACCTTGAATGAAGCTCTAGTAAGTGCATTTGAGTAGAAAGCATTTAAGTAATCTTATAGAGTTTCAGACATAGAATGGGGTTACTCTTGATTAAAAGAGTGGATATAAACTTTCTCATCCTCAAAATTTGAGCTTAGTAGTGTGTGTTGCTCAGAGGCATTGGATAAAAGCTCCCATCAATCTAATCATTGCTAATGATCTCAACCAACTCATCAACATGGGTAACTTGCATCCGAAATTTATTGTGTAAGAATGTGATTATCAATACTAGATATTATAATTACATAAACATGCATAAGATAAATGGAGTTAATTTGAATGTTAATAGTTTACACTTCTATACTCTTTCCAAACCTCATTAATTTGTAGGTATTACTCTTTTCATGCTTTCATCCCACTCAAATCCACTAACACTTCTTAGATCTTTTAAACATGTATGCCTTCATTCTATTTTTAATATTATCCATAGATAATTCTATGCATATTCTATCCTTAAAGTTAGTTGCTACATTTAACATTGCCTTCTTCTTTATACCATTATTTGCTTTATGACACAAGTAAACATAAACCAATAGTTACGTATTTGGATTTGATTTTTCTAAGTGTAACATTCTTTCTGTTACTGTCTTCTATTTCTAATAGATGAAATGAATAATAATATTTATATACTTCTGTAAGTTGAGCTATCGATGTCCTAAAGAGTGGTGAACAGGGCTTAACCAATTTTTTTATAATTAATCTTAGAAAATAAATTCAGAACAATAATTAATATTGAAATATTCATTTCAATTGAGTCGAAGGACAACCTTCACCTAATCTCTTACATAGAAAAACCTTATTTCATGACTTCATTCATTTCAATATTTCAAAATAATAAATACAAGGAAAAGATTATCAATCACCATAAGACAAATAGAGTTACAATGATTCGATGTTAACACACACCTACTCCACTCCAAAAATTATTTATCCACACAATTTTGGCTTTTCACTATACATACACTTTAATATGCTTACCTTAACAACCTCTTATAATTTGTGATTTTCACAAGTTATCACAACTAACCTCAAGTGATTTTAACGGGCTTATCACTTCTCAATCTGATGAGATTTTTTCAGAAAATGTCGTTCAACCCAAGTAAAAGTAATTTACCAATAAAATACGTGTCTTCTTAAAGATGTGAGTCGAAGCAAAGATATCTATGAAGCCTTTGAAGATGAAGCTTCAGTAGATGCAATGATCCTTTGTTTTCTCAGATGAAGATAAACCAATGTATCCACAACCAAGAAGGATCTTGGGATTGATAATTTTTCATACAGAAAAACCCTAAAAGCTGCAGATTCAATCTTCTATTCTCAAGTTGAGTATATTATACTCTCTATTTGAATTTAACAAGGCTTGAGAAGAGAATTGAATGAGGTAAAAAAAATATATGAAAGACAATGCAAATAGCTTGAAAAAGAAAAAGATTTTTCACTTTTATTTTATGTAATTTTCTCTCTTTTTCTTCTTATAAAATCGTGAGAAATGAGCTCTACTTATAGCAAAAAAGTTGGAGCTTCGGTCAACCTAAGAATCCCTTCGGTTGGTCAGATTTTCACGATTCTGTTTCAACAACTAGTAGATTTCGTGGGATCTAATTTGAATCAATTTTAAGCTGACCTGAAACAGAATTCGGCTGGTCAGAGACAGGGTTTGGCTTGCCTAAGATTCATAAAAGTCAAAATCATGCATTGCTGGAAACTTAACCTAGGTCACTTTCGAGCTGACTTGAGATGGTTCGACTGGGCAAAGACAGGGTTAGGCTAGTCGAACAACCCTAAAATTTAATGAAAATGCAATAAGTTACAACTTAGAAAACCACTAAGATATACTTTAACCTAGGGTCTTTCCTAAGGTCTTCTTTACCTGAACATTGACATACAATTGATTCTTCTCTTAAAATTCTTCCAAGCCTTCTAATCTTGAGATGTTGAGCCGTGCTCTAGTATTGAAATGTTGAAGTGAGCTAAAGTTCCATACACTATATTTTGTCTATGAAATTTAACAATCTACTTGTGTGCTTAAAACATTAGCACTTACAATCTCCCCCTTTATCAATTTTGTGACAAAACATAACACATTATATATTAATTACATTCCATATTAATCAAACTCATCATATTACAAATACTCAAGATCACATAGACTCAACAACCATATTCAAAATAATGAAGGCCTCGAATAATGAACTTTTAGTAAGACTTCACATGAAGAATATGATGTCTGCTCCCCTAAAAAAAATACTAAAAAGAACTCGTTTCCACATAAAATGAGTCATCTCTCCATATAAATTCATCTCTCCCCCTTTTTGTGACAAGTTGACAACGGAAGGTGCAGTTCATTAAACATTGAGGAAGAGTGAATAAGATATATTAAGAGAATTTACATCAAACATAGCAAAGTACAATTTTTAAGAGTTTCATGAGTTTGAAAATATTTAACAAGATATCAAAATCATCAAATCAGGGAAATAAAAACATCATTCAGATTTAGAAGAAAATGGAGCTTGCATCTTAGGATTAATACTTTTCAAGCTCTTACACATACGATGAAAGTACTTTTTCATGTACTTCGTATTAAACTATTGATGTAGAATAAGAGCTTCCTGAGAAATATGCAAGGTATCAATCCGATGCTCCAAAGTAGATAAGCACTCATCAAAATTAGAAGGAAGATAATCAGAATCATCGTCATCTTTAGCTGATTCTTCCTCTAATTCATTGAAAATATAATCCATGTTAACATCTTCTTGCTTTCCTTGCCTATCGCCACGTACACCATGTTGTTCAAGTAGAAGAGTTAAATTCATTATATGTAGATTAGAAGAGTTAAAAGCAAGTTCGGATTACAGTGCCTCAATGGAAGAAATTTGGACTCGAAAAGAAAAAGCTGTAGATGTCATGAGATAACTAAATGGAACAGAACCATGTTTTTGGTGCATCCGATAATGAATAATGGAGCAATAAATAAGAGTCACAAGACAAATTTTGACTCCGGTAACTATCGCATAAAGGATACGAACCATAAATGGAGTGAGATTAGTTTTGTTACCGACCCTTGGATAAACATTAGACGTAAAACTGTGATGACGAATACAATACTTAGGAAAATGTTTCCCAATTGGTAGGGCATTACCAGATCTCCAGTCCGCATTAAAACCATACAATACTCAGTTAATAGATTCTCTTTCAGAGTTTGACATCTTTTCCATCAAAGGAGGAATTGAAATTCCATCCTCTGCCAAGTCTATGTTCATTAATGAAACGGTGGATGGTGTAATTGAAATAGTCTCCTCTAAAAAATTATTTTAAAGAAAATGTCATTCTTTAAAGAAAGTTATAAGATGGAGGAATACATCCATTGGACTATAGATGAGTAAGCATTTCCTCCCCATTGGAAAACCTTTTCCCAACCAACCTCAGACAGAAGCTCATGAAAACCATACTTAGCAATATGATTAAGATTAATGACCGTTCAATAATAATACTTTTGGATCTAAAATCTTGAAGATTTTCGAGGTCATCCTTCAGTGGACGGATGGTCTGAATCTCACGGGAAACAGACCCTTTATGAGGAACTAGCTTGAACTTTTTTGCATAATATGTTTAGTTCGATGTTCCATTACTCTTAATCAAGAAAGAAATATAAGAATCTCAATGAGATCTGAAAAGGCCGAGCTTAAAGTCCTAGAGGGGGGGGGGGGGGGGGGGTGAATAGGACTATGCCAAATTAAAAAATAAATACAGAATACAAAGATAGATAGCATAATCAAATAATAAAATAACACAAGTAAATAGCAACCTCAAATGCACTAGTCTTGAGAGGTTGATACAAACTGAGTTCTAAGGACTACCTAACACCAGAAATCAAAGGCTTATGGCAGGACAACCTTACTAGAATGTTTGTAAGTATCAAAAACCCAAACCAATAAAGAGGTAAAGGAAATAAACTAAGTTATTACAACATTCACGACAAGTGCCCAAAATAAATTACACCAATCACCACAAGTGTATAAAGTAAATTACAACATTCACACACATAAACAAATACTATCATCCACCACAACTCCAGGAATTATAGTGGTTTGTTTGTGTGTACACCAACTGTTAGCAAACAGCCACACAACTACTCCACTCCAAATTTCCACACCCACGGGATATTGGCTTTCACCATGAAAAAGGTTTTTCAAGGTTCACCTTAAAACCTTTACAATTGTGTCTTTAGATGGGCTTACACAATTACAAAAACCCCACACTCTAAGATTTTCTAGATTACCTCAAACAAAACCAAAAATGAGATACACAAACATTAAATGGTACTTATCTAAAAATTCTCTTTCTGATGAAGCCTGGTAGAACCAATCTGATGTAGACGAAGATGTTCAATGTCCAGTCTCACAAATGAAAGGTTCTAGGTCTAAATGATTTTTAGATTAATTCAGCCTGGGCTAGCTTGATTTGATATTGATCTCAAAGAGGGTAAAAATCATACTTCCCTTCTTTAATGAAATTGAGTTGAATAGAGATCACAAAATCAAATGCAAAAAGCTATTTAAGAGAATTTAAAATGAAAACAATATAACTTAAGAAATGCAGAAACTTATCTCTCAGAGTGATGGCTTGATATATCTTGGAATCAATGAAAAACTCTAAAATTCGTCCTCTATTTATAGGTAAAATACTGTTCACTCGGCTGGTCGAAGGACCAACCAAAATTTAAAATTTCTGGCGCGATAAGATAAGGCTGTTACTCGAATGGTCGAATGGGACCAAAAAACTTTGCTAAACTTTGAGTCGAGCTTGCACGACTGGTCGAGTACTATTCACTCGACTGGTCGAGCTGTCTCCACGACTGGTCGAGGGTCCAACAGAAAATTCTGAAAATTCACAACAAATCTTGGACTAGTCGAGCCAGAGCTTGAACTAGTTGAACAAAGACTAGGACTACTCGAGGAAATGACCTACAAAACATATGCAATGAATATGACCTAGCTTATGGTCAATCTAGGGTCATCCATACCTTGTTTGTGAGTTTGAACAATTGAAACATCATTTGCTCTGCTAAACCATACACATGAAATACTTGAAGCTTGTTTTCAAAACTTGAACTGGAGCTTGAGTAAAGACTTGAGTTCTTGAGATTGTTTAAGGTACTGATCTTGAAGATTAAACTCGAACTTGAGCCTTGAACTTGTACTTGTACTTGAGCTTCTTCAACTTCAATACATAGAGAAGTTCGACGAAGACTTGGACAACTTTAAAGTGCACGAAGTCGATCAATTCATCTCATCAACGCATGATACAAATTCTAAATGATTTGGCACAACAAAATTTGACAACTCTGGGTGCTAGATTTACAATATAGCATTTACAAGATCAACTCTAATTGAAAGAACCGAACACAAGGATTTGAAATCTTAAAGAAAAATGGTTGAATCACAATGGTTGAATTTTCTACCATTTTCAAATACAAACCTTTTAACTAAATTTTGTGCATACTTAGTTTGGGAGATGAAAATTCCATCTTTGAGCTGCTTTACTTAAAGTCCAAGAAAATATGTTAGCTCATCAAGCATACTCATTTTGAATTCAGACTTCATAAGTTTTGCAAACTTAGATGATAAATTAACACATGTAGTGTCACGCCCCAGACTTGGAAACCGGGCTCACAAAATTCCGATTGCCGAATCCGGAACCGACAGCCTCCGTAGTACCCCATTCTCGGCTCCTCGCACCCATACACCAGGTTCCGATCCTGGGATCCTACAAAGAGGATTTCTATAACATAAGTCTGTTTTATAATCAGCACAACCAAGATCATAACCCATAAATAACAACCACAAGAGCATCATCACAAAATCCACTAAGAATAAAAACTTTTACAAGGCGCATAAAGGGAAAGATACAATGGGTATAATAAGGAACTCCAAAAGCTCTATGACACGCTCCTGCTCCTGCTCTGCTACTACCTAGCGTCACCTGCACACATCAATTATGCATAAGCTTATAGAAAGCTTATAGGATGGTGTAAGTGTGTGCAGGACAGGTGCCAAGTATGCAATATTAGAGTATGTAGAATATGTTGGCAAGACCATGAATACTATCAGCCGTAACAAGGCTATGCAATACAAGGCAGGAATGCCATTAGCCATACCAAGGCTATGCAATACAAGGTAGGAGTGCCATCAGCCATCCCAATGCTATGCTATATAAGGCAGGAGTGTCATCAGCCATCCCAAGGCTATACTATACTAAGCATGAATGCTATCAACCATCCCAAGGCTATGCGACGCGGGGCCTATATAGCCAAATGCCATATGCAATATGCAGTGTGATCATGCCAATCCTCATATCAAGTCCACATATCAGTACTGTTCCTTTCTGTGAAATCACCGGGGTCAAGTACACTCCACACAAACTGCCGCCTCCCTAGCCATGCAGCCCAGCAAGTGGAAGAGACCTCACTACCCGTCTATAGTCTGCCAGTACCTACTCGGCTCATCTATAGCGGACCCATTTGCGAGCTGGTCAAACTCAGCCTAGCTTACACCCCCTCACTTGAGCGGGTAAGGCCACACCCCCTTCTAACTGACCACGACATAGTGGAAGACGTGGCCTAATGGTATTCAGCAATGGCGCTCAGGTTTCCACTCGGTCTAGACGTTGAAGCATCTCTTGGTACCAAAAAGGTTCTGAGACTTTCACCCAAGGACATCCTATGTGCCCACAGTGCTAGAACCATACATTTTTGGTGTCTAAATCTGGCCATCCACGATGTGCCTGTGGAGGCTACTGCCCTGATGATGTTAGGGCGAATAATAATCGTGTCATGCAAATGTGAGATGCATGAATCATACCAATCAATCATGTATCAATCCTGCGCATACAGCGCGCTCATGTGGGGAAACTCCATCACTCAGGGAGTCTCATAAACAACCTTCCCAATGGCTCATACCATAATCAACTACTCCTCAACCAAGTAAACATATGATGCACATGGGAATGAATCATGAAGATAACTAAGCATAACATGCGATGACGTTATACTTTCCGCTTAGCAAGGTTGAGTCTAGGTACTTAGACAATTCTACGTGGTATGGAAGAAGCATAACCAATAATGGGGGCCCAACAATTTGGGGGTAACCCACAAAGTCTAGGTAAGCAATACTACGGGCCCAATAGATGAGAATGGGCCTGTAAAAGGGCTTAGAGGGGTTCACAATGTGGACATTTAACCACCATTGTTTCCTAGAAGGCAGCCCAACAAGGAACCTAACTAAAACAAGGCCCAAGGCCCGGATACAACCATGAAAAGAAAATGGGCAGCAATCCATAACATCTCATACCACATGATGGGCCTCAAGAAACAGCCCGAAGCTTACATACATCAATGTGGGCTCAATGGAGCAAATCATGGCCCAAGTATCAATGAATACATACATTACGATTGGTCTCATGGGTAGTCCATATGCCCCAAAACAAATGGCTAAGGTACTTTTAACATTCACTTTGTGGGCTGTATAGGTCAGCCCAAAAGTTGGTAAATTGGATGGGTCATAAAGATACAATCACATACACCATAGTGGGCTTACAACTAGCCCACAAGGCCCAACACAATGGATGGGCAGCACTTGCATTGGACAAGTACTGAGGCTGGACGTCCAGCCTTTTTGGGCCTGCCTGGACATCCAAAAAAATCTGGGCAGCAAGGTCTAAATTCAATCAAATGAGTAGTGGGCCGTACAAGACACAAATGGGGCTCAAAACCTCAGAAAAATATAAGCATGGTGTGTATACATAACACCCTCAATCTAGTGGGCCTCACAACTCTAAAACATACAACTATATGCAGCAATTTCGGGTCCTTGCTGGAAATCCAGCCCACCTAACTTCCTAGGCCTGCTGGAGTCCAGAAAAATAGATTATCTGAATAAAATAAACACTCCATGGTAACCCATACATGTTACAATGGGCCCCACCAGATGGAAGGTACGAATACAACTCATAAATCAAGGAGGGGCCTGCTGCTGGACTGCGAGTCCAGCAGCGCCCAACCCAGCCTGAACGTTTCAAGGGGGCCTGAATGGCCTTGCAAAAATACATACAAGGTGGGCCCCAACTCTAGACGTTCCACCAGGGGTGGGCCATGTCCAGGTGGGCTACATAATGGAGGACGGTTGGGATTTAACGCATCATCAAGGTGGGCCACAAAGGAGGGTGGACGGTCAGCCCCCCCTTGCTGGACGTTAGCCTAGTTGGGGCGTCCAACAGGTGGGCTGCTGGTGCAGTTATGGTGTCCCATAGATGAACAGCCTGAATATTCTACCAATGACTAAGGTGGGTCCTAGTAACGTGGGTCACAAGGAAGGTAAGGGGAGAAGCCATACATGCATATAAACAGAAATAAAAAAATCTGGACAGCAAGGTTTTTAAATAAAAAATCTGCTGCTAGATTATTGTTATCCCCATCTTGTACACCCAACAGAGTGGGCCCAGGCCTGCCCAATCAAGGGGGAAATAGGTGGATTACATGCACCCATGAATGAACAACAAGTGGGGTCCACATGAGTGGCCATCATCCCCAAAACCAAGCTGATATATATGTTTTTCCTTCATGCAGGACTGCTGGACGATCCAGAAACTTGGACCGTCCAGCCCTCTTGGGCCTGCTCGATGGGGCTCCAATCAAGGGTGGATGGTGTGGGTTTCATCATACATCTAGCTGGGGTCCACACCTCAGAGAAACACCTAAAAGAAATTAGGGAGAAAAGAATTATAAACATGGCTTACAACTTCATACAAAATCATACAGCAATGGGCCAGAAATCTGGACAGCAACATGTTGCTGTCCATTCCAGCCCAATGTGTAATATATTGGGGGATTTATCTCAGATTCATCAAGGTGGGGTCCACCTAGATGGGTCACACATACTCCAGACCAAAGCCCCCTTTTAATACAACTATATAATCAGGCTTAATGGCCATCCAAACCATGCAAACCATGATGGGCCTGGACGTCCAACAGCTTGGGCCTGGACATCCCTACAGCTGGACAGTTTGGAAGCATGGACACATTAGGTGGGCCACACACATCAGAAAACTAGAGAAAGGAGAGAGAAAAGGGGAGAGAAGGAGATCTCGGCCATAGGGAGGACTTCGCCACTATGAATCCTCATCAAGCAATCACAACCACATGATCAAATACACATGGGTCCCATGCATGCATGGGCCCTCAAATAAAAAATCTTAGGTGGGGATACCATCCCAACCATGGATCTAGGGTCTAGATGACCCAACAAACTATAGATCAAAGGAAAAACCTCATGATGGGGTCCATGAAGAATGGCCCCATCATGGCAACATGCATGCACAAAGTGGGCCATTGGCCACACTCATGGAGTCATGTAGGATGTCCACCATTGATTGGTGGGTCCTACACACTCCCAAGCAAAGGAAAGAAGGATCCATGCAAGAGAAATGAAAGAACTAAACTAGAAGAGCACCCACCTCAAAGCTTATCCTTCTTTGTAACACCTCAGATTTTTACCAACCTGGAATTAGACGTCCTTAGGCAATGGGTCAATCCTAACATCTGATTAACTTCTCAAATACTAAATTCAAAGGTCTTAAATCCCTTCTTCAAACCATTCGCTTGAAAACCTCATCTTTCCTTCACAAATCTCACCTTTCACTATCTTATCCTTCAAACTCGTCTAAGTGCTTTCATTTTAGACACAAATCTTAAAGTCTAGGTGATGCTGATCATTCCGTACAAAGACCCGAGTCCCACCTTGAGTAGGTGTCACTCAGGATTAAATCCTTTATAAATTGGACGAGGATTGACTAGTGTTAAACTAGAGTTCATACAAAATCCTCACTAATCACTTTAAATACGATCTGCAAGACCCAAAACTTATAGAATCATTGATGCTAGGTTACCCTAAAAGCTAGGATCAATCTCATTACCCGGCTGCTCTTGGGAGCATTACGAAACTCCGTTTCAGATCTGGACCGCACATCGAAAGTCCGATTAACGCAAAGTTAAATGGTTAGGACCGCCTTGCTGGGCTTGACAACCATTTCAGAAATCAAATCCAAATAGTGTCCCAGTGCTATTCGCTTAAGCCCGGAGCGAGGAGTGTGAGAAATGTGAAATTCATTAAAAATAAAAGACAAATTTAAGTAATCTGGCACGTGTCGCTTGCGGATCAGTTATAAGGATTCCGACCGTCAGAATCAGGCCAGAATACACCCTCAGATCAGGAGAAAATTCATACACATGGCAGTGTACTTGTGGCCCTGATCGAGTCTTAGTGACCGTTGAACTGAAACTGGTCCGCCACGTACGATTTGGGAATCCGACCGGAACGAAAACTTAACTAAACCTAGATCCAGTGTTAGTGAGCTTAAGTTCGACCGCACACAGAAAAGGGGCTGCTAGAAGTGCTCCGTTGAGACGGAACAGACCCACTTTGGCTATAACCTAAGTATACCTTGGCCCTGAGTCTAATTGGTGAGTTCTGGACCTATATAAGGACCTTAAACCCTCACTCTCTCATTCCATACGAATTTGAGAAAACCTAGGAGAGAGAAAAGAGAGAGAAAGTGTGAGAGAAGTGGGAGGATCTCCCTGATGCTCTACCCTGCCCCTATGCAAGCTCAACCATGTAAGTGCTATGTCTCATGCTCCTTTGGTTGTCAAATTTTGATGTGTCAAAACATCTATCTGTGTCTTGTGCTTGTATGGTGATTTATATGTATTCAAGACACTGCATAAACACTTCATGACATTATTGAAGTTCAAGAAGCTACAATGTTGAAGTCTCAAGAAGCTACATTATTGAAGTTCAAGAAGCTACAATGTTGAAGTTCAAGTCTTAAGAAACAACTCAAGAAATGACTTCAAGACTAATAAGCAACGCATGAAGTAGTTTTTATGCTGATGAAGATCTCAAGTTTAAAGCTACAACAAGTTCAAGATCTCAAGCCTGATATGGTTCAAAAAAATCTACATTCGTTGAATGGTTGAAGTTCAATGTCCATACGACATGGTTCAGGTTTGAATGACCTTAGGTTGACCCTTTAAGTAGGTCACTTTGGATACATAAATCAAATGTTTATTTTACATAAGTTTGGTCTATTCTACGACCAGTCCTAGCTCTTGTTCGACCAGTCCTAGCATTGGTTCGACTAGTCCAAGAAATTCCACGACCAGTCCTAAGTTGTTGAAGATTTTTCAGAATTTTTTGGTACACCCACGACCAGTCCTGGAGGTCCTTCGACCGGTCGTAGGTGTGGCTTCGACTCGTCCACGACCAGTCGTAGAGCTACGACTCAAAGTCCAGCAACTAATCTATGGTCCTACGACCAGTCGTAGAGATCTACGACCAGTCGTAGGTGACCCACGACCAGTCGTAGGCTTCTCACGACCAGTCGTGGAACGACTTTCAAAGATCGCGCTCAATATTTCAAATATCCGTTAGAGCTACGACCAGTCGAAGGTTTCTAAGACCAGTCGTAGGAGCGATTTTTGCTTCTATAAATTGAAAACGAAATTCAGAGTTTTTACACTTCAACTCGATTCAATTCAAGAAATTTCAAGTGATCACTCTGAGATAAGTCTGTGTTTATTTTAAGCTACATTGTGCTTATTTAATATTCCTTTTTGCTAGCTTATTTAGTTTGATTTTGTTTCTGTATTCCAATCTTTTTTTTTTTGAAAAGAGGAATTATCTTATTCCTTCTTCTTGGAATCAAAATCAAATATAGCTACGCCCAACTAGTTAAAATCTAAAATCAATTAGAATTTAGAACCATATGAATGTGAGTATTGGAAATTGAACTTTGACATTCAATCATCTACTCTGATTGGTTCTACCGGGCTGCTACGAAAAGGAGAAATCCAGGTATTTTACAATTCTGTAAAATTTATTTACTTTTGGTTTTGTTTGAGGTTAAGCCAGAAAAATCTCATTGTATTGGTTTTGTTTGAGGTTGAACCAGAAAAAATCTCATTGTATTGGTTATCTGAGGAGAGCCAGAAAACTCAGAAAAGAGGGGTTTTTGAATTGTGTAAGCCCAAGTGAAAAAGACACAATTGTAAAGGTTTTTGGTGAACCTGTGAAAACCTATTTGATAGTGAACGCTAATATCCCCTGTGTGAGGATATTAGGAGTGGAGTAGCTTTCTGTGTGGCTGTTGAAAGACAGTTGGTGTACACACAGGCGAACCACTATAACTCTTTGTCTTGTGGATTGAATGCTTGCTTAATTTTCATATCTTTTATCATTCAATTGTGTGGAATGTACAAGTGGATGTGAATGTTGTAACTATTTACATTTCAAGCAAGTGTGGGGATTGTTGTAATAATTTAGATCTATACTTCTGCATTTAATTTCAATTCCTTGCTATTTCATTTACTTCTATTAAAATTGAGTCCTTGATCCAAAAGATGTTCTAGAAATAAGGTTGTCCTACCATAAGCCCTTGTTATTATGGTGTAAGGTTGTCCTTAGAACTGAATTTGTATCAATCTCTCAATACTTATTTATCAAGGTGATTTAAATTTAGCATTGTGAATTGATTCATAATTGTAAGGCTATTGGTTTACTTTATTTCCGCTGATTTTATTTTAAATTTGGCATAGTCCTATTCACCCCCCCTCTAGGACATATAGCTTGGCCTTTTCAAGTGGTATCAAAGCCTAATAGCTCATTTTTGTTGCTTTTTATTTGGATTTATTTCCTGAGCTAACGATCTAAGCTATATAAAAAGATGTCAAATTTTGATAGCCTTTCAGTTACTAGGCCTCCACCCTTTGATGGCTCCAACTATGCCTATTGGAAAGCCAGAATGAGGATCTTCCTCAAATCAATGGATGAAAGTGTGTGGCAAGCCACAGTGACTGAATGGAATCCTCCTATCATGGAAGTAACTGGAGTTGATGGTTCAAAATCTATGAAAATTACACCGTATTTCCAATGGACCACACTTCAGAAAAATGAGAGTAGTGCTAATGCTAAAGCACTAAATGCAATCACTTGCGCACTATCACCGGATGAGTTCAAAAGAATCATATCCTGTGATACTGCAAAGCAAGCCTGGGATATTTTAGAAATGACACACGAAGGTACATCAATTGTCAAGAAATCTAAAGTCCAACTCCTCACAACTAAATTTGAAGAAATTCATATGGAGGAAAATGAAATGTTTATGGACTTTTACACTAGATTGAATGACATTGTAAACTCAATGTGGGGTCTTGGCGATAAGATCCAGGAAAGTAAAGTGTGTGCAAAAATACTACGCTCTCTTCCTGAACGGTTCAATTCTAAGGTAACCGCAATCCAGGAACTTCGTGATACGGATAATATGAGGGTAGAAGAATTAGTTGGTTCTTTACAAACCTATGAATTAAGTTTTAAAGCTCCTAAAGGTAAATCTATTGCTTTGAAGTCATCTAAAAGTATTACTCAAGAAAATTCAGATTCAGAAAAGTCTGAAGATGATATGGCCCTTTTGGCGAAAAAGTTTTATAAGATTTTCAAAAGTAAGAAAAGAGTCGACTTTCAAAAGGCAAATGAAAAGAAACGTTCTAAACCTAAGTCTAAAACTTGGAAGTCATTGAAAGATAGTCAATGTTACAACTGTCAAGAATATGGGCATTTAGCAAACAAATGTCCTAAAAAGGACAGATCCAAAAGGAAGGGTATGTTGGCTACTTGGGATGAATCGTCTGATTCTGAAGCCTCTTCTGAATCAGAAAATTCAGAAACCGAGTCGGGCAGTGAACTTAAGGCCCTTATGACTCTAGCCAAGTTTACTTTTTCAGATCACGATGATTCAACAAGTGAAGAAATTTGGATAGTGATCATGAAAATGATGAAGATCTTCAAGATGCTTACAATGCCTTATATAAGGAAAGTTGTAAAATTGCTGTCAAACTTAAACTTCAAAAAGAAAAGTTTTTTAAACTTAAAGAATGTTTTGAAACCCTTGTTTTAGAAAAATCCCAAATTTCAGATTGTTTTGAAAAATCAAAGTGTGATCTGGAATTCAAAACCTCCCTGATTGAAAATTTGAAATCTGAAAATGAGAAACTTAAAAATGAAGTATCTCTTCTGAGTTTGAAGGACACATGGAGATATGCCCAAGGTGATCCAAAATTAGAAAAATTATTATCCGGATCAAGAAAATGTGGCGATCGATCCGGGTTGGGCTATGATAAAAACACATCTCCTAAACAGAAGAATACTCCTTCCAATTTTGTGAAAGGAGAGACTTCTAACTCAAAAGGAAAAGGTACTAGTCAAGTTTTTTCTAAAAATACAAAAACTTTTCAAAAACCCAAAAGCAGCTATATAAATTTCAAAAATCAGATTCGAAACCCACTAGCTGAAAAAATTGTTGATTTACTTAAGGAACTATTAAAATCTAACTCTGTAGGACACTCTTACAACTGTAAACAAAAGAAGACCAACTATTCTCCTAAACCCAAAACAGTTCTAAAATGGGTTCCTAAGGTTGCCTGTTTGGTTGCTCACACTGCTTTCAAAGCTACAAGCCATTCGAAATGGTACCTAGATAGTGGATGCTCCAGACATATGACAGGCGAGAAGGCACTATTCACCGATCTTAAAGATATGACTGATGGGTCAGTCACATTTGGTGATGGTAGCAACTGCAAGATAATTGGCAAAGGTACGGTCCAACTCTATAACCTTCCCTTATTTAAAAATGTTTTATATGTTGAGGTTTTAAAACATAACCTGTTGAGCATATCTCAAATATGCAATAACAACCATAATGTTAAATTTTCTAATCAAGGTTGTGAAATTATAAACGAAAAGGTTTCTGTAATATTAACTGGTCGCAGAACTTCTGAAAACTGCTATATAGTAAGCAATGGTAGCTCATCTAAACAAACGTGCTACATGGTCCATACCGATGAGACAGAATTATGGCATAAACTTCTTGGACATGTACACTACTGAAATTTATACAGATTGAGCAAAAGTGAACTAATTAGAGGTCTACCTAAGATGTAAAAAGTAGACAAGATTTGTGGTGAATGCCAGTATGGTAAACAAACTAGGAGCTCTCACAAAAAGGTGAACTCCAATACCACCACAAGACCACTCGAGCTTCTCCACATGGATCTTATAGGACCAACAAGAACGGAAAGTCGAGGTGACAAAAAGTACATCTTAGTTATTGTAGATGATTATACAAGATACACTTGGGTTTCATTCTTGAGAGATAAATCAGAAACCCTTGATGAAGTGAAAAAGATTATAAAACGGATTCAAACTGAAAAATGTTCTCAAGTCAACAAGATCCGTAGTGATCATGGATCCGAATTCGAAAATAGCGGTTTTGAGAAATTCTGTAGCGATCAGGGAATATCGCATGAATTCTCTGCACCTAAAACTCCTCAACAAAATGGAATTGTCGAGAGGAAGAATAGAGTGCTTCAAGAAATGGGAAATGTTATGTTAAATAGCATGAAGCTCCCTAGGAATCTCTGGGCTGAAGCAGTGAATACAGCCTGCTACATTATTAACCGTGTTTATATTTGTAAATCTAATAATAAAACGGCTTATGAAATGTGGTTTGAGAAAAAGCCTTCTGTCAAATACTTTCGAGTTTTTGGCAGCAAGTGCTATATTTTGCGTGACCGTGAAAATTTGGGAAAGTTGACACTAAAAGTGATGAAGGGATCTTTTTAGGATATTCTTTAAACAGTCGTGCATATCGTGTTCTGAACAACAGGACCGGTGTGATTCAAGAGTCAATAAATGTTGTGATTGACGATCTTTTGAATACACCTGTCCCTAGTTCAGATAATGATGAAGTGCTTATACTTGAAAAACAAGAAACTTCATCAAGTGAAACTAATTCTGAATTAAGGACTGTTAAAGATCATCCAACTTCTCAAATACTTGGAAACCCTCTCACTGGTGTGCGCACTCGTAGACAATTAGAGGACATATGTAACTACGTATGCTTTACATCCCAGATTGAACCGGTTAACGTAAAAGAAGCACTTTCGGATGAAAACTGGATTCTTGCGATGCAAGAAGAACTTAATCAGTTTGTCAGAAATGATGTCTGGTACCTTGTTCCTAGACCTAAAGATAAACATATTATTGGAACAAAATGGATTTTCAAAAACAAATCTGATGAACTTGGAAATATTATTCGAAATAAAGCAAGACTAGTTGTACAGGGGTATACACAAATTGAAGGTATTGACTATAATGAACATTTGCCCCTGTAGCTCGTCTTGAATCAATCAGACTTTTTATCTCCATTGCTTGTTTTAGAAGATTAAAATTTACCAAATGGATGTAAAGAGTGCCTTTCTGAATGGTGATTTACATGAAGAGGTATATGTTGAACAACCTACAGGGTTTGAAGATCCTAAATTTACTGATCATGTGTATCGTCTTAAGAAGGCTCTTTATGGTCTGAAACAAGCTCCCAGAGCATGGTACGAAAAACTGACTAAGTTTTTACTGAGTCATAATTTTCAGATGGGATGTGTTGATAAGACGCTCTTTGTTAAGAAACATAACGATGATATTCTAATGGTTCAAATATATGTTGACGATATTATTTATGGATCAACCTGTACTAACATGACTGTTGAGTTTGCAGATTTGATGAAGTCTAAATTCGAAATGAGCATGGTTGGAGAATTAAACTATTTCCTAGGGTTGCAAGTAAAACAACAACCTGATGGAATTTTTATCTCTCAAACCAAATATGCTCTGAATTTAATTAAGAAATTTGGATTTGAGAAAGGTAAAAATTTTGATACTCCTATGAGTACAACTTTGAGACTCTCAAAAGACTCTACAGGTAATGATGTGGATCCTAAATTGTATCGTAGTTTGATTGGTAGTTTGCTTTATTTGACTGCTAGTAGACCAGATATCGCTTTGAGTGTTGGTATTTGTGCTCGTTATCAATCAAATCCTAAAGAATCTCACTTAACTGCTGTTAAGCGGATTATGCGATATGTCGTAAGTTCTACTAAACTGGGTCTCTGGTATCCACATGAGACTAATGTTCAATTAGCCGGGTACGCAGATGCTGACTGGGCTGGAAACATTGATGATAGGAAATCAACCAGTGGTGGTTGTTTCTACATTGGAAATTGTCTTGTTTCTTGGTTTAGCAAAAAGCAAAGTTCTATATCGCTATCAACAGCTGAGACTGAATACATTGCTGCTGGAAATGCATGTACTCAACTTGTTTGGATGAAACGTATGTTAAGCGATTATGGAATTACTCAGGATTCTATGATTTTATTTTGTGATAATTCCAGTGCAATAAATATCTCTAAAAATCCAGTTCAACATTCACGTACTAAGCATATTGACATTAGATTTCATTACATTCGTGAATTAGTGGAAGAAAAATTAATATATTTGGATTACATTCCAACCGAGACTCAACTTGCGGACATTTTCACTAAACCGCTCGACAAAAGCAGGTTTAATAAATTAAAGTTTGATCTCAGTATGTGCAATTTGAATTGAATTTGCATGATTTGGTGTATCATAATGTACATAAGTTTGATGTTTTATTTGCTTAAATTTGAAAATTATTTGAAAAAATTCTAAATTTTGAGTCGGTACTCGACCAGTCGTGAGTGTACACGACCGGTCGTGATACGACCGGTCGAACACTTACACGACCGGTCGTGAAACTCGTGATTTCACTTTATTTTGGGGATTTGACTCTTCTTCTTCATTTCCTTTTTACTCTCCAACGGTCCTAGCTACGACCGGTCGAACCCACCTTCATGGTACTTCAAGGTTAGTGGTTCTTTTGCAATTTTCTTGTAGATTCTTGTTATTGGTGTTTCAAATCTCATTCTTGTAGAATCTATTTGGTCGTTCATTGCAAGTTTGGGGTTTTATCTTGAAAAATCTGTTCTATCAAAACCCCATTTCTTCTATCTTGCATCTTTTTGTTTCCTTGAGTCCTCCTTTGAAAATGGATGCTAGAGGTAAAAAGAAAACTACACGAGGTCCCTCTTCATCTAGATCAGCATCTATTGCACAACGTCATCTTCGCTCTCCCGAAAATGATCCTTCTAATGCTCGGGATTTGCGTATGCGCAATAATATTATTGTTGAGCATCCTGTTAATGTTAATCACATTGCTTCATTTGGTATCCTCCTCTGTTGGAATCTGTGGGATGGGATAACATCTTACATTGGGGTGGAGCTGCATACCAGTCCATTGCCCAATCCATGTTTGCATGTATCTGTGATTTTTCTCTTGAGAATTTAACTTTTAAATTGATACTCAAGAAGGATTATTTTCAGTGGATCGACATTTGATTGCTCACATTATGGAAATACCTGTCAATGATGAGGGCATTCCAATTCATATTTTACATGACAGACTCTCAGAATCTGAACGAAAAATGCTTACTAGAGATTTATGTAATTTGGATGTTCACTGGACTCATAAAGGTCATGCACTTCCCTTAAGGTACTTGTTACCCAGACACAGAGTACTTCATAGGATTTTCATCTCAAATCTTTATCCACGTTCTGGTAATAAAACCGAACTCACTGCTTTCATGGTTCGTGTTTTGCATTCTGTCATCTCTGGTGCAAAAATATGTCTACCTTCTTTAATTTGTCATTCCATTATTTTGTCTCGTCACCATCCAGGACATAGTGATATTCCCTTTGGTTATTTGTTGACTATGCTGGCAAATCATATGCTCGTGGCTATGCCTGCTAGAGAAAAACCATCCATCATCTCCCTTTTAATAATTCCAATATTAACAAGATGAATTTAGAATTGGCTGATGGCCAAGTGGATGCTGGTAGCAGTGGTGCTGAAGCAGGAAATGCAGATCAAGCTGGTGATCTTCCTGAAGACGTGAATATGGATGATTTATTTGAAGAACTTGAGTCAGACTCGGCTGATGATCCTGATTTTCAGCCTTCTGATTTTGATGAGAGATTGAATTCCCTTCAAGAGCAGGTGGCTCAAATTCGTGTTACCCAAGACACGCAATTTTCTTATTTACGCAAATATATGAGGCGGGTTGCTAGGGGTTTACACAAAATTGATCCATCTAATCCTGCTCCCTCTTCTGGTTCTGACTAAATTTTGATGGGTCTGTAATAATTTTTTTTTTAGTCTGAACTTTACATGCTTACTGACTTTTTGAATTATGCACTATGCTCTCTTGAATCAACTCCTATTTTCATTATCATTGTTGCTCTTCTTCCTTTGTCATTTTGTGTCAAAAAGGGGGAGAAGTTTTGGGAGGCTTTGGCTTTATTTGAATTTAATGATTATGATGTGCTCCTATTACTCAGGGGAGTTTGATTTAATGATTATGATGTGCTCTATTACTTAGGGGAGTTAAGCTTCTCAGGGTAGTTATGGGAGAATGATGCTAGTTATTACTTATCATATCAATATAACTGTGCATGCTTCTCTATTTTGAACCTGTTGTGCTTTTTGTACTCTTATTTCTATTGGAAGTATTATTATTTGGGTGTTTTGTCACAAATTTGACAAAGGGGGAGATTGTAAGTGCTATGGTCTCATGCTCCTTTGGTTGTCAAATTTTGATGTGTCAAAACATCTATCTGTGTCTTGTGCTTGTATGGTGATTTATATGTATTCAAGACACTGCATAAACACTTATGACATTATTGAAGTTCAAGAAGCTACAATGTTGAAGTCTCAAGAAGCTACATTATTGAAGTTCAAGAAGCTACAATGTTGAAGTTCAAGTCTTAAGAAACAACTCAAGAAATGACTTCAAGACTAATAAGCAACGCATGAAGTAGTTTTTATGCTGATGAAGATCTCAAGTTTAAAGCTACAACAAGTTCAAGATCTCAAGCCTGATATGGTTCAAAAAAATCTACATTCGTTGAATGGTTGAAGTTCAATGTCCATACGACATGGTTCAGGTTTGAATGACCTTAGGTTGACCCTTTAAGTAGGTCACTTTGGATACATAAATCAAATGTTTATTTTACATAAGTTTGGTCTATTCTACGACCAGTCCTAGCTCTTGTTCGACCAGTCCTAGCATTGGTTCGACTAGTCCAAGAAATTCCACGACCAGTCCTAAGTTGTTGAAGATTTTTTAGAATTTTTTGGTACACCACGACCAGTCCTGGAGGTCCTTCGACCGGTCGTAGGTGTGGCTTCGACTCGTCCACGACCAGTCGTAGAGCTACGACTCAAAGTCCAGCAACCTAATCTATGGTCCTACGACCAGTCGTAGAGATCTACGACCAGTCGTAGGTGACCCACGACCAGTCGTAGGCTTCTCACGACCAGTCGTGGAACGACTTTCAAAGATCGCGCTCAATATTTCAAATATCCGTTAGAGCTACGACCAGTCGAAGGTTTCTAAGACCAGTCGTAGGAGCGATTTTTGCTTCTATAAATTGAAAACGAAATTCAGAGTTTTCACACTTCAACTCGATTCAATTCAAGAAATTTCAAGTGATCACTCTGAGATAAGTCTGTGTTTATTTTAAGCTACATTGTGCTTATTTAATATTCCTTTTTGCTAGCTTATTTAATTTGATTTTGTTTCTGTATTCCAATCTTTTTTTTTGAAAAGAGGAATTATCTTATTCCTTCTTCTTGGAATCAAAATCAAATATAGCTACGCCCAACTAGTTAAAATCTAAAATCAATTAGAATTTAGAACCATATGAATGTGAGTATTGGAAATTGAACTTTGACATTCAATCATCTACTCCGATTGGTTCTACCGGGCTGCTACGAAAAGGAGAAATCCAGGTATTTTACAATTCTGTAAAATTTATTTACTTTTGGTTTTGTTTGAGGTTAAGCCAGAAAAATCATTGTATTGGTTTTGTTTGAGGTTGAACCAGAAAAAATCTCATTGTATTGGTTATCTGAGGAGAGCCAGAAAACTCAGAAAAGAGGGGTTTTTGAATTGTGTAAGCCCAAGTGAAAAAGACACAATTGTAAAGGTTTTTGGTGAACCTGTGAAAACCTATTTGATAGTGAACGCTAATATCCCCTGTGTGAGGATATTAGGAGTGGAGTAGCTTTCTGTGTGGCTGTTGAAAGACAGTTGGTGTACACACAGGCGAACCACTATAACTCTTTGTCTTGTGGATTGAATGCTTGCTTAATTTTCATATCTTTTATCATTCAATTGTGTGGAATGTACAAGTGGATGTGAATGTTGTAACTATTTACATTTCAAGCAAGTGTGGGGATTGTTGTAATAATTTAGATCTATACTTCTGCATTTAATTTCAATTCCTTGCTATTTCATTTACTTCTATTAAAATTGAGTCCTTGATCCAAAAGATGTTCTAGAAATAAGGTTGTCCTACCATAAGCCCTTGTTTATTATGGTGTAAGGTTGTCCTTAGAACTGAATTTGTATCAATCTCTCAATACTTATTTATCAAGGTGATTTAAATTTAGCATTGTGAATTGATTCATAATTGTAAGGCTATTGGTTTACTTTATTTCCGCTGATTTTATTTTAAATTTGGCATAGTCCTATTCACCCCCCCTCTAGGACATATAGCTTGGCCTTTTCAAACCACCCCTATCTAATCGCTTTCCTGACGATTGCTCGGCTTCGTTTCTAGGTAAGAAACCCTAACCCTTAATCTGTTTTGGGGTTTTGATAGCATTGATTTATGAAATAACAACCTAAAGCATGCTATGGTTGCCAAATTACCGTATACGAAGATTAACCAAATCTATCGAGTCTTTAACTTCTACGACAAAAGGTGCGGACTTAGATGTATAGGTTATGTTTTCAACCTTTCAATGTCAGATAATGATAGATTCATGATCTCATGCTAATGCACATGTACAAAGTGTTGTCTGTTTCGTTTTTCGGTATACGTTAAACTATGTTGAATAACTGTACTCTCCGTATTTTAAAAAAATACAGTATACGTACAAATTTTGAAAGTATGTTAGCCATGATTAATTACTGTATGAACATGCTAATATGATAATTACTCACTCGGCGAAAGGATTCGCCTAATACATGTTTTTGCTAGTACACGTATAATGTTAAAAGAGTGTATTATAAGTGTTTGTGAAAATGACCGAATGAGTAAAGAATTCGCATTTGTGCTCGCCATGACTAATTGTCATGGAATATGATTGTTGTATAGCGATACCTTGACGAAAGGATTTGCCCTAAATCACGCACGACCACTATACGCTATATATGTTAAAATGCCTAGCCCAAGTGTTATAGAAATGACTGAATGAATATGGACTTGGATTCTTGCTTGCCATGACTATCCGTCATGGGTGCACGCGTGTTATATTGGGGAACTCCTTAGTGAAAGGATTTGCCTAATACCTATGTGATCAACATACGTCATGTATGTTGATGTATGTAGTCTAAAGTGTTTGTTTGAAATGTCTGAATGAGTAGTAGTTAGTAAATTGTAATGTAAAAGGGTGTTGAGATATGATTCTCAATCCTTTAACTATGTGTATAATTTCTTAGATATCTGTGTGATAGGAATTGAATATGTACAAACTCATGCTTATGTGTACTTCATAACATGCTCACTGATTGTATGATTTTATCTATGTAATGCATATGTTTAAATTCATATTTAAGTTGTATTCCTAAGTGCCGTGAAGGGTGATGGGGGAGGGGGGTAAGATTCTGTTAAACAATTCGTGAGCTGTACGATTCAGTGCAATGCCCTGGCAGCCCTAAGCGGACAAATTGGATATTGATTGTATGATTTGAAATCTTGATCCATTACTGCTTTAACTGTTCCATATTGAATGTGATTGGGGCTATGTATAGTCCAGGCAATCGGTAACGGGATTGAATTCGTGCTGAGATTCATTCGCCACGTGAGATGTTTTGACGAACCGAGTCGTACTTCGGTTGACGATAGTGGTTGGCCACGCGAAGGGCTTATGCACTTCATGTCGTCCAACTTGTCGTGTGCTCGAGCTAGCCGAGCTCGTCAAGTAACCCGATCTGTCTAATATATGTTCACCATGTTTGGACGTCACTGCTTGAACCTGAGGTACCAAACTTACCAGTGCAACCCCGTTAACCTTGGTACCTCGATCCACTAAGACTCATGAGCTGGGCATGGTGGTATGGGACACCGTGGTCGAGCTGTCGGCCTACGGTGGGGCCACGAGCCTCCCTGTAGTGTCCATTGAACAACCAGACTCATGATCCTGGTATGGTGGTATGGAACACCATGGTCGAGCTGTCGGCCTACGCTGGGGCCACGAGCCTCCCCGTAGTGTCCATTGAGCAACCAGACTCGTGAACTGATTATGGTGGTATGAGACATTATATTCATGCTGTCGGCCTACATTGATAAGGTGATGGGGGAGTGGTGCAACGATTGCGAGTAACAGCCCTGACAACCCTTTGTAGTGACCTCGAGCATACTCTGAATTTGCGGTGAGGCGACGAGTTTTGCCGCGGTGAATAGAATATGAACTAGGCCTGTATCAATTTAGTGATGAACCGTTAAAAAGGTAGGGGATGGTGTGGGGTGGTGTAACGATTGCGTGTAACAGCCCTGACAGCCTTTGCAGTACCCTAGAACCACACTATCATATGAGATTATCTAGGTTTGACAACCTTAGAATGGATCATGTTTGGGAATGATATAAGGAAGGTACCTTAATTTCGCAATACTGCTATTTGAAATGAACTAATAACAACTCGGTAATCATGCTCATCATCGCATTGCATGTGCCTGGAAGATGTAGAGCACTGAGGGTGCCAGCATGCCGCGGACGTAAGATGGTGTAGCACGAGAGAGTATGTTGGTGAGGGCATGCATCATAATCGCATCTCATCCTTGCATTAATTACAGTATTTAGAAATGCTGATTATACTGCTTGACTGTTTTGATAACATGTTAACCTATGCTTTATTGTTGCACTGAGTTGATCACTCACTCCCACTTTATGGGATGGTGCTTGCAATACCAACCAGACTGTCTTAGCTACAGGTGATGGCGATGCTTATGAAGCAGAGCCGGACTACTACTATGATGTTGAGGAGGAGTTCTCCTACATGTAACTCTCTGACGGGTCTATGAAGACCTGAAATTGCATTGACGGGGCTATGGTATTTGGGATAGAAGACATTACACTTCCTCAATTTGGTATATTTTGAAAATGTACTTGTAAATAGTTAACCTGGTAACATTATCACACTCTGGAGACTCACCACAGTTTATATAGTTTATATATCTATCACAGTCTTTCGCTTGCTATCTCACTTGTCTCTGGAGTATGATATGCTGTTTTGGATTAATCTCACTCATGTTCAATGCACTAATATATACAACATTCAATCATCATTCATTATGTTGCATAAGTAATGCTTTGGAACTCGGAAGTTGAGTTTATGCTCGACCCCCGATTTTCAGGGCATTACATTCTTCTTCTGTACTTGGGTTCTCTAGCTCCAATGGGGTGGTTTCAATGGTGGGGATGGGTTTTAGATAGTTGGATTGGGAGAGATCTAGCTTGTAAGAGGCTGGAAGGATGGGTTCTCATGGACGTCCAAGGTCTCTCTCTTGGTTTGTTAGAGGAGAGAAATGAAGGAAATGAGAGAGAAGGAAGGGTAGTGATGGGTTGTAAGAGTAATGATGGGTTTGTAAGAGCATAGGGAAGGGAAGAAAGCATGCTTGTACTCATTACATGTAAGGCATGCTTATAGGGGTGATGCCATCATCCTAGTCTAGATGGGCTAGGGTGATGATGTCATACATTGGAGGTCGTGTAGAGATCTCACTCCACCTGGAATCCCACGGCCCTGCAACATGCAGTCTATGGTCGAGATTATGCGCGGGTCATATCTCTCGATCTTCACCTCGGATTGGCACATGAGATGCGGCGTTGGAACTGCGGCGACGATACGGTCACAATGACATAGGTTTCAGGTCTAATTGGTTCGATTTTACAGGGCGAAACTTAGGGATGAACGCAAATGCTACCTATAGGTCACGGGTCGCCGGAATTCGACTGGAAGGACCGTGGGAGGTAATGGAATGGGTACTAGGTTATGGGTTTGACAGCTCTCCCCTCAAAATAAAAAATTTCATCCTCAAAATTTATCAGGACAAAACAAAAGAAGAAGAGAAAACATCATCACATGTATAACAATCAATACAAGGCAGTGTTGAGGTACAAAAATATTCCATTGCATGTCCATTACGTTGGTCAGAGAATTCCATGGTGCAGATCCTTCCTGGGGTTGTCTACTCCTTATTTTGGTAAAATTGAGTGATTGGGGGTATTTTAGTAAAATTGATTGACTAGGGGTATTTTGGTAAAATTGAGTGACTGGGGGTATTTTGGTAAAATTGAGTGATTGGGGGTATTTTAGTAAAAATGAGTGAATGGGGATATTTTGGTAAAATTGAGTGAGTGGGGGTATTTTGGTAAAAAGGAGTGAAGAGGGTTATCTTGGTAAAAAAATCTGGATGGACATTGCCTTGTATTAAGGAAGAGGTTGGTGATCACCACTATTTAAGAAAGAGGTTGGTGAACACCACTGTCTAAGAAAGGAAGTTGAAAGTTGTGTGAAGGAAGAAGTGGTGGTGATCACCACAGTTTAAGAGCTTGGTAGCCTATAAATACCCCCTCCCACTATTCATTTGGGAGGATGGAAGTCAGGAGAGCGTTGGGGAGAGAGAGTTGCATGGGTGAATAGTGCCCGCACAACAGATGAACAGTGCCCGGACAATGGATGAATAGTGCTCGCACAACAGTGAACAGTGCTCGCACAACGGATGAACAGTTCCCGCACAATGGATGAACAGTGCCCGTACAACGGATGAACAGTGTCCGCACAACGGATGAACAGTGTCTGCGCAACGGATGAACAGTGTCCACGCAATGGATGAATAGTGTCTGCGCAAGGGTGAATAGTGTCCGCGCAATGGATGAATAGTGTCGCGCAATGGTGAATAGTGTCTATGGAACAGGTGAACAATGTCCACACAACGGATGAACAATGCTCACACAACAAATGAGCAGTGTCCACGCAACGGATGAACA
Organism: Magnolia officinalis; assembly: GCA_021015155.1. NCBI lineage: Eukaryota > Viridiplantae > Streptophyta > Magnoliopsida > Magnoliales > Magnoliaceae > Magnolia > Magnolia officinalis. The sequence goes on from JAJHSJ010000007.1 coordinate 35,915,734, forward strand.
GTGTCTGGGCAACGGTGAATAGTGTCCACGCAACAGATGAATAGTGTCCACGCAACGGATGAACAGTGTCCACGCAACAGGTGAACAATGTCCGCACAATGGATGAATAGTGTCTGTGCAACTCATGAACAGTGCCCACGCAACTCGTGAATAGTGTCTGCGTAACGAATGAATAGTGTCCACGCAATGGGTAATAGTGTTGTGCAGACCTCTACAGCTCCATGCTTTGCAATTTTGTGGGTTCCTCTTGGATCCGCACAACTCGTCTCCCCTAGAGATTGGATGAAAAAGCATCGAAATGCTGCATGCCAAAATTGCAATCAGATATCTTCTATTTCACTCATTATGTTGCATTGATTGTACTCTGTTTTTTAGAATCAAGGGAATCAGAGGATGTAAATGAACTTGGAAATAAGATATCTTGTGATCATTGTTCTTTCATTGAATTCTTTGTTATCATTGAATAAATCCTCCAAATCAAACGCATTTGTTTTCTTGTAGAAACGAAATGGCGACTCTGCTGGGGACTCTTTTGTAAGTGTTATAGTTGATAGCTTCACTATATTGTCAAATTTGTGGTGCCAAAGACACTGTATGTATCTTGTTATGAAGCTTGCATATGTAAAGAACAAAGCTCTACACATGATATGTCAAGTCAAGATAAAAGTCTCACAAGATCAGCTTCGATAGACAAGCAATGTTCACAAGTCAAGAAGACTCGAGAATGTGAGAATGTTCGACTTAGTTCAAGACTCAAGATCTCAAGAAGCTTTTAAGTTCAAGCTACACCAAGATCTCAAGTTTCATTATGCTTAAGGTCACTCATCTTTAAGTTTCAATGTCCTTACTTCACTATTGAGGTATGACTGACCTTAGGTTGACCTTTAGAGTAGGCCATTTTGGATACATAAGTCATATCTTTTATATAAGTGAGTTTAGTCTGTTTTAAGACTAGTCCTGGACTTTGTTCGACTAGTCCTAGCACTGCTTCGACCTGTCCTAGAATTTCCTGGACCAGTCGTAAGTTTGTTGCAAAAATTTAAAATTTTTTATTAAGCTTCGACTAGTCCTGGGGTCTGTTCGACTAGTCGTATGAACAGTGACGACTGCTTCTTCGACCTGTCATAGTCCTACGACTCAAACTACAGCGATGAAATTCGACTTACTTCGACTAATTGTGAGCAACCTTTGACCAGTCGAAGGTGTCCTTCAACCAGTCGTAGACTACCTACGACCAGTTGTGAAACTGCTTTATCTTATCGCGCTTGAATTTTCAAATATCTGTTGGTCCTGCGACCAGTCGTAGTGACTTAAGACTAGTCGAAGACGTGATTTGCTCACCTATAAATAGAACACGAATCTCAGAATAAAATATGAAATTCAAGCTAATTTAATTCGGCCTTCTGAGAGATAAGTCAGTGCTCTATTTAAGCTAAGTGTGCATATTTAATATTTTCTTTCTTTAGCTTTTTAAATTGATTTTGTTTCTTGTATTCCAATCTGATATGAAAAGAGGAAGTGTTGTTTTCCTTTTTCTGGAATCAAAATCAATTAAAGCTAGCCCATTTGTTTTAAGTTAAAATCTATTAGAACTTAGAACCATTATATAGTGAGTATTGGACACTGAACTTTGTCATTCAAACCTCTACTCTGACTTGGTTCTTCCGGGCTGCTACAACAAAGAAGAAAAACATGTATTTTACATTTTGTGTAATTTACTGTATTTGGTTTTATTTGAGGTTAAGTCAGAAAAATCTCATAGTTGTTGGTTATCTGAGGAGAGCCAGAAAACTCAGAAGTAAGGGTTTTTGAATTGTGTAAGCCCTTTGAAAAAGACACAATTGTGAAGGTTTTGGGTGAACCTGTAAAAACCTATTTGATAGTGAACGCTAATATTCCCTATGTGAGGATATTAGGAGTGGAGTAGCAAGCTGTGTGGCTGTTGTTTAACAATTGATGAACACACAAGTGAACCACTATATATCGGTGCATTTTGTGATTTGAATGTTCTTTTAATTTCTATATCTTTAATCGTTCAGATTTGTGGAATGTATATGTGGATGTGAATGTGGTAATATTTACATTTCAAGCAAAGTGAGGAATGTTGTAATAGTTTAGAATTTATTTCTTGCTATTTCCTTTTTGTTTGAGTTTTGATATTCATTTTGTTCTAGTAAGGTTGTCCTGCCATAAACCCTTGGTTTTTATGGTGCAAAAGTTGTCCTTAGAACAACGTTACAATTTTATTTAAATTAAAATAACTGACACTCTGTTCTAAATAACAGGGTATACTTCAAAGCCAAAAGGGGGGACTATAAGTAGAAAGCACCAGAGAAAGAAAAATCCGCTGTGATCAAGAACAGGGAATTTTATGTAATGGACGGAATGATCTCTATTTCAACGGTAGCACAACAAACGATGAAGGATAAATGATAGTAACATCCAATTCGATCTACTTCCGCAAGAAGTATCATCTTGCCAACTACAAGGTCGATTATGAGAAGTGTCGTGAGACACAGTCCTACGTCGATCATACAATCATCTCATTCAAGAAAGACAGAAAGGCCTGTTACTCCAAAAGGTCTTTCGGTAACGTTAACTACAACCATAAAGATATCTTTCACAGAATCATTACGAGTTCAGAAGAATAAAGGGAAGGCCATCGCGATTAGCGAATGTTCTCTCACCGCACCTCCTGTAAAAGATTTCAAGCAAACTTATGCGTTGAGAATGCCACGATTTGAGTCAGCTAGTCCTTCGAAGCGACAGTATGCTAGTTTCAAACCAAACAATAATTCATCTTCTTTAACAGTGTCAGCAGTGCAGCAATCGCTTCCTCCTTCAACATCAAGACGATTGACGAATAAGAAAACAAAAGTTTTATCAGCAGACATTAATCAACCTAACCAATCTTCACCAGATAAGCACGTAGTTGAAGAAGTCCCTAATTTTCCAATAGTGACTATTGTGAACAACATCGAACCACAAGTAGAAAGGCCACAACCGCAAGTGGTTAGATTTCAGGAGCTGATGCCTAATATTACTCAGAATAGAACTCAGGAAGAAATCTGACAGATGGTCATCGAAACCATTCATCTAGAGAATAAGCGAGGTCAGAATAAAAAATTTCAATACCAGACACCGTATCCTCGTGAAATAGAAGAAATGTCATTTCTTGCTGGTTTCAAACATCCAGACTTTCAGAAATTTAATGGGAGCGGATCACCAGAAGAACATATGATGCATTTCGTAACAAAGATGGAAAATTCACTACCAAAAAAATGACCAAAGACTACGGAATATGTAGACTTTTAGCTACGGATATAAGCCGTAGCTATATTACTACGGATTTAATCCATAGCTAAAACCTGCGTAATCTGTAGCTAAAACATGCCTCCCCACAGCTCTTTATTGGAGACTGACAATGCTTAAGGGGCTCCATGGGGCCCATTGCAATATATGTGTTATATCTAATCCGTCCATCAATTTTGAAATATTATTTCAGTGATGAGCCCAAAAATTAGAAAGATTAAAAGTCTTAGTGGACCACACCATAAGAAACAATGAAAAATAAATTTATATCGTTAATATGTGGTGTGATCCACCTACATCTTTGATCTGACTCAATTTTTGGATAAACCCTAAAAATGAGCCGTTAAAATGAATGGACGGAGTGGATAATTAACACACATAAAGGTGGGCCCCACAAGTCTTAAAGTAAATTAAGATGGTGATACGTCCGTCACTCTTAAAACAAAATCCTGTCTGCGCTCCTCTCCCGCGCGCATCGAATTTCCCAAAACGAAATCTCGCTCTCTCTCTCTCTCTCTCTCTCTCTCTCTCTCTCTCTCTCTCTCTTACCCGCGCACTCACCCTCCCTCCCTCCCTCCCTCTCTCTCCTCTCTCTCTCTCTCTCTCTCTCTCCTCTCTCTCTCTCCTCTCTCTCTCTCTCGCGCTCCCTCACCCTCTCTCTGTCTCTCAGCCCCATTTCCCTCTCTCTGTTTCCCAACCTCTCTGTCTCTCTCGCTAGGGTTTTCAAAACCCCCTTTCGCTACGAACTCACCATTGATCTATGAGCACATCCTGTGCTAGGGTTTTCGAAACCCCTTTCTAGGGTTATGCTTTCTCTACGGTATTTGGGTAATAATCCCCCTTTTTTATCCAATATTTCTTTTGTAGTACTTTCTGGCTGCTACAGGATGATCCCATTTGTGCTATTGTTCAACGTGATGGTAAGACTCCAGATCCATGGGTTGAGGATAGTCTATATCTTCAAAGACTTGCAGATGCTAATTGTGTATGTTTCATGTATTCCTTTTCTGGCTTTAATTTCATTACACTGACATGGAATCAGATTGATTCTTAGCTTGGTCAATAACTTACGACCATATATATGGTGGGAAGGTGCAATACGTTTTAAGCCATATTCATGAGTTCATCTTATGAAATTGGTGATGATGGTTAGGAAATTTTCTTTCCACATGAGTGTTACCAATTCCTCAGTATTAACTGTTCAAATCTGCTCTTTTGTAATATATATATATATATATATATATATATATATATATATATAATATATATATATATATATATATATATATATATATATATTAGCGATGTCTGAGATTTTCAAGCCTAATGGAAATCATGAAAAATCAATGGAGGAAGGAGTGAATGGGAATTTAAAAGAAGGTGATGCTCTTCTAAGTAAAGATGGGGATTCTTCTTTCACTGCTTTGAAAAATGGTAGAGCATGGAGTTCTCGGTTCTCTGTGTCATTCTTATTGAAGGTGAGTTTTCTTTCTTACCTTTATTTCTTTCTCAGGTTTTCTTAGAGAAAGTCAATTCCATTTACCTTTTTATGTGTTTTTAATGTTAGATGATGAGTTTATAGGTCTGAATTCTTACCTGGGTTTATGTTGAAATTTCACATTGTTAACTTGGCGCCTGTTTAGTTGCCTCCTCTTGGAAATGTACTCATCTCATTTTAGTTGTTGCCAATTGCTTATGAGAGATCATAGTTTGTATAAATTGTTGGTTATACTTTTAAACCCTACAAAAAAATTGGTCTCTAATACATAGAAATCAAACGAACTCATTTTTAAGTGGTACCGTTAGTTCCTTTTTGAATTTGTTTTTGTTTGAATGCATGTTTTTGGGTCTTTATGGATTATGGTGACCGTTTTTGGATTATAAGTATGAGAGCATTACATAGGCATGTCAAAATATTGTGTTGTTTGGATTTCTTTTGTTTTTTGTTTTTGTTTTTGTTTTTGTTTTTGTTTTTTTTTTTTTTGTTTTTGTTTTTTTGTTTTTTTGTTTTTGTTTTTTTGTTTTTTGTTTTTTGTTTTTGTTTTTTTTTTTTTCCGTATTGCCTTAGAGAATGCTTTGGGTCGTAATTTGATTCTAGCAATTCTGCAGGAGGGTGACCTTCTCATCACCTCCCCTATGGAACTAATTAAGATAAAAAAGATGAAAAAAGTATAAAGTGAAATTTTCTAGGGAAAAAGCCCAAGTCTCCTCAGCTTTTCACATCAAACACCTATTCGGAGGTATAAAATTCCACTTCTTAAGGTTATGTACTGTTAGAATCTTTTTTTTTTTTTTTTTTTTTTTCCAGAATTGATAATTTTATTGCACGAACTGAAAGGCTTAAAGGAGAAAACAGAAAGCTACAAAAGAAACATAGGGAAAAACAAAAAATACAACCTGCCCCCACAAGCACCTATTCATAGTAATTGTCTTTTATTTATGTTGTAGTTCTTTTGTTTATTTCTGCACAAGTATTTATTTGTGCTTATCATGATCATATAACTTCTATTAATAGATGGCGCAACAATAGCAGCAGGTTTGTACTAATTTTCATGAGTAGTTCCTTTAAAAACAAGGTAAGGAAATTTTTTCTTTAGATTTATTTTCATTTGTTTATTCTATGTTGCAGACAATTTTTTCTTTTTTTTTTAATTTGTTATTGAGATAAGTGTTTTTCAAGAATGTAACTTTGGTAGTTAATGTAGTTGAAATTTACTAAGGAATACTAATGTAACTGAGATGAAGATATGAAACACATGAACAATTCAAATAAAGTTAGTGATTTGTTGTCATTATCCATTGATAGAAGTGTGTGGAAAGTGAGAAAATTTAGTGGAAGGGTCCGGTTTATTTTTGTTGATTACTTGGAAATGAAGGATTTGAGAAAGATAATTTGACCATACTAATTACAAACTTGTCCATCTCCCAATTTTGACATCTTTGTTTCTTTGAATGTAATTTAATCATCATTAAAGATTGGAATTGAACGCATATTGCTATTTTGCCATATGTCATCTTGCTAACTATGAATATAATGTGCGTGTTGTTCATACTTTTCAGTGGAATTTTCTCATCATTGATAAAAAAAAGTTGTGTATACTCATTAAACAACTTGTTGTAGTTGTCCGATCAGTGTGATTGCTCTGTCTAGGTAGCCATATGCAATTGGGAGCACATAATTTGTAGAGCCATGGGAGCATTGGATCATTTCTCTAATTTAAATTTTAATTTACTCAGTTCATAATTTCTGTGTTCAGATATCCCAAATACCAAAAGCATTAGTTAATGCATACAAGAAAGTAGCAAGAACGTAGGAGGAAAAAGTGCGCAAAAGATGCAGGTCTTGATACAAATGCAAGTCTTGATGAAGAATTAGTATATAACACAAGCACATACATGCATTCACACTCGCATGCTGTAGCACTAACAATGCATGGAAGATGGCATTTATTACACAACACATATGCAATATAATTCCTTTTTGAAAATGCATCTCAACTCTATCATACATTAGTATTATTCACTCAAATCAGTTTACAGGCACTTGTTTTGCCAGTTCTGTACATCAATTATTTGTTTGATTTTTCTTAAGTCCCATCAAACATGCTTTTTTTTTTTGGTTAGCTTGTTAGTACACCCACTATCAGTTCATTTGAGAGCACTTTCTAGTACATCTGTTGGTTGTAACTCCTATAGCATACTGTAGATTGAAACTTTATTTCTAAATAAGAAAAAAAAATGTTAGCTGAAATTGTGGTTGGTCTAAATTTTCTAGGTGTAGAGAGTGGAAGTACAAAGACTATGGCTAATGCTGCAGACTACGTCAAAAGGGCAACCAGTGACATGTTGATTAGTACAAACTGGGGAGTCAATATTGAGATCTGTGACATTATTAATATGTATCCAAGGTATATATTTCTTGTACCCTGCCTTTTCTTTTGATGCTCATACTATCGTTGATGGCATGGACACTTTTCTCTCTATTGTGTTAAGCTTCGTTCTGGACTGGGGAGTCCAATATATAGTACATTATTTGCTATAAGGAGTGAATGTTGAGATGTTTTTCAAAACCTTGTTAAACCTTAGTACAATGATAATTGCAATTTGATTTGATAATGCATCCAAAAGCACCCTCAATGTATTCTTAGGAAGATTAATCATGGGTCTTATTATGTACGTGATTGTTGTGGCCATAATGTTTCTTCTGTGGTATTTTCCTTAAGACTTTAATCAGAATTGCATGTGTGTCATTTAAACCCTTGATCTTTTTCTTTCAATAACTTGTTCCTTCAGTAGTTTATTTAATTCCATAGCCAATGGTCTTAAAATCCTGTTGCAAATTATTCAAATCTTTTCCTGTTGTATCTAATTCCAAGTTCCTGACTAACATCATGTTTTAATGCAGGAAATGATTTGTTTATGTTTAAAGTGGCTAGGAGATGTATTGGTGTGAATTTTCTTGGGCTGGAAATAAATTAGAAGGTAAATATTTCAGCTACTTGAAAACTGTAAAACTGCCTATCGTGACTCGTATTTTAAAGTTATTTGCTTTGGGTAATTTGATAGATTCTAAAAATGATTAAGCTATCAGTAAGGCTGTTCAACAACTTGGCTTTTTGGGGCTTCAACTTTATGACCGAGGGAAGTTTTATTCAAGGCGTTTGGTTGAGGATATGAGTTTCCACTTCCAAAATAAGTATTCTGTTAATGGTGTTGACTATCCTTCTGAGGCATTTAGGTTAGTTAAGAGCTCCTTTTTTCAAGGTCTGACCCCCTATGAAGAGTTGGTCCATTCCATATCATCCAGGGAAGTGTTGATCCATTCTTCCATGTGCTATAGTTGTAGGAAAACGAGCAAAGGGCAGCTGGTTGTTGAACTAATTGTAGATGCTATTTGTCACTTGGGTTTGTTTTGTGAGGAAAAATGGTGATTCTATAATACGAGTATGATTGTTCTTATGCATGTATGACTCAAAATCAAACCATCCAAATAGTAGGTCCTACTTTTGATTTTAATCTTACCTTTTACATTCCATCAGATTGTTGCATCTACTGATGTATTGTAAACATAACTTTCTCTATAATCTTACCTTATATGATTTTACTTGTAGATTCTTGTATTGATTACTCAAAAATGATGGTTATGAGCATTCTTTCAGGTGGATGTTGCATGTGGGAGGATTGTAGCTGCATATTTCAAATTCAAGCATCTGGTACATCTCTTGTCAAGAATGCACATGATTGGAGTGGCCTGACCATTTGGACAGGCCGTATTTATGTATTTACTCAAAATTGATGGAGCAGACCCGGATGTACGTCAGAGCTATCTGGAAGAGCGGGGGTCCCTGGAAGGTGGGAATCGTTGTTATGACCATGATGAAGCTGTCCATTTTCTATGGACAGCATTGGAGGGGCCTGGCCATCTGGACAGGCCGTATTTATGTATTTGCTTGAAATTAATGGAGCAGACCCGGATGTGCGTTGGAGCAATCTGGATGAGCAGGGGTCCCTAGAAGGTGGGAACCGCAGCTATGACCATGATGAAGCTGTCCTTTTTCTATGGACGACATTGGAAGGGCATGACCATTTGGACAAGCCGTGTTTATATTTGTATTTGCAGGGACCACACCCTTAACCTAAACCCGAACCCATTCTCAAATCCAAAAACCTATAACATAAACCTAAACCTTAACCTAAACCTATAACCTATAGCCTAAATCAAAACCAAAACCTATACCTAAAACCTAAACCTATAACCTATAACCTAAACCAAAACCAAAATAAAAACCTATAACCTAAACCCGAACCCATCATCAAATCCCAAAACTTATAACCTAAACCAAAACCAAAACCTATAACCTAAACCCGAACCCATTCTCAAATCCAAAAACCTAAACCCAAACTTAAACCTAAAACCTAAACTTAAACCTATAACCTAAACTCCAATCCCTAAACCTAAACCTAAACCTAATCCTATAACCTAAACTCAAATCCCTAAACCTTAACCTATAACCTAACCTAAACCTATATTTATAACCAAAAACTATTCTCAAATCCCAAACCCTATAACCTAAACCTAACCTTTCCCAAAACCCATAACCTAAACTCAATTCCCTAAACCTAAACCTAGACCTAAACCTAAACCTACAACCTAAACTCAAATCCCTAAACCTTAATTAACCTGTAACCTAACCAAAAACTCTTCCCAAATCCCAAAACTTATAACCTAAACCTAACATTTCCCTAAACCTATAACCTAAACACAATAACGTAAACCTAAACCTACACCAAATCCTAATCTCAACTCCCAAACCTAAACCTAAACTTAAACTTGAAAACCCAAACTTAAACCCAATCCCGAACCTGAACCAGATTTCCTAAACCTAAACCATAACCCATTCTCAAATCCAAAAACCTATAACCTAAACCTAAACCAAAACCAAAACCTATAACCTAAACCCGAACCCATTCTCAAATCCCAAAACTTATAACCTAAACCAAAACTAAAACTGATAACCTAAACCCGAATCCATACTCAAATCCCAAAACCTACAACTTAAACCTAAACCTTAACCTAAATCTATAAATTATAACCTAAACCAAAACCAAAACCTATAGCCTAAACCCGAACCCATTCTCAAATCCAAAAACCTATACCTAAACTTAAACCTTAACCTAAACCGTTAACCTATAACCTAAATCAAAACCTTTAACCTAAACCAAAACCAAAACCAATAACCTAAACCCGAACCCATTATCAAATGCCAAAACCTATAACCTAAATGGAAACCAAAACCTATAACCTAAACCCGAACCCATTCTCAAATCCCAAAACCTAAACCTAAACCTAAACCTAAACCTAAAACCTAAACCTAAACCTATAACATAAACTCAAATCCCTAAACCTAAACCTAAACCTAATCTTATAACCTAAACTCAAACCTTAACCTATAACCTAACCTAAACCTATACTTATAACCTAAAACTATTCTCAAATCCCAAAACCTATAACCTAAACCAAAACCAAAACCAAAACCTATAACCGAAACCCGAACCCATTCTCAAATCCCAAAACCTATAACCTAAACCCGAACCCATTCTCAAATCCCAAAACTTATAACCTAAACCGAAACCAAAACCTATAACCTAAACCCGAACCCATTCTCAAAGCCCAAAACCCAAACCTAAACCTAAACCCTATAACTTAAACTTAAATCCCTAAACCTAAACCAAAACCTAATCCTATAACTTAAACTCAAATCCCTAAACCTTAACCAATAACTTAACCTAAACCTATAGTTACAACCTAAAACTATTCTCAAATCCCAAAACCTATAACCTAAACCTAACCTTTCCGTAAACCTATAACCTAAACTCAATTCCCTAAACCTAAATCTAGACCTAAACCTAAACCTATAACCTAAACTCAAATCCCTAAACCTTAACCAATAACCTAACCTAAACCTATACTTATAACCTAAAACTATTCCCAAATTCCAAAACCTATAACCTAAACCTAACCTTTCCCTAAACATATAACCTAAAAAAAATTCTCTAAAGCTAAAAGTACACCTAATCCTAATCTCAACTCCCTAACCTAAACCTAAACCTAAACTTGAAAACCCAAACTTAAACCCAATCCCGAACCTAAACCCAATTTCCTAAACCTAAACCATAACCCATTCTCAAATCGAAAAACCTATAACCTAAACCTAAATCAAAACCAAAACCTATAACCTAAACCCGAACCCATTCTCAAATCCCAAAACCTATAACCTAAACCCGAACCCATTCTCAAATCTCAAAACCTATAACCTAAACGGAAACCAAAACCTATAACCTAAACCCATACCCATTCTCAAATCCCAAAACCCAAACCTAAACCTAAAACCTAAACCTAAACCTATAACCTAAACTCAAAGCCCTAAACCTAAACCTAAACCTAATCCTATAACCTAAGCTCAAATCCCTAAACCTTAACCTAAAACCTTACCTAAACCGATACTTATAACCTAAAACTATTATCAAATCCCAAAACCTATAACCTAAACCTAACTTTTCCCTAAACCTATAACTAAACCCAATTCCCTAAACCTAAACCTAGACCTAAACCTAAACCAATAAACTAAACTCAAATCCCTAAACCTTAACCTATAACCTTACCTAAACCTATACTTATAACCGAAAACTAGTCCCAAATCCCAAAACCTATAACCTAAACCTAACCTTTCCCTAAACATATAACCTAAACACAATTCCCTAAAGCCAAACCTACACCTAATCCTAATCTCAACTACCTAACCTAAACCTAAACCTAAAGTTGGAAACCCAAACTTAAACCCAATCCCGAACGTGAACCTGATTTCCTAAACCTAAACCATAACCCTGCCTCAAATCCAAAAACCTATAACCTAAACCAAAACCAAAACCAAAACCTATAACCTAAACCCGAACCCATTCTCAAATCCTAAAACCTATAACCTAAACCAAAACCAAAACCTATAACCTAAACCTGAACCCATTCTCAAATCCGAAAACCTATAACCTAAACCCGAACCCATTCTGAAATCCCAAAACCTATAACGTAAACCGAACCCAAAACCTATAACCTAAACCCGAACCCATTCTCAAATCCCAAAACCTATAACCTAAACGAACCCAAAACCTATAACCTAAACCCGAACCCATTCTCAAATCCCAAAACCTAAACCTAAACCTATAACCTATAACCTAAACTCAAATCCCTAAACCAAAACCAAAACCTAATCCTATAACCTAAACTCAAATCCCTAAACCTTAACCTATAACTTAACCTAAACCTATACTAACAACCTAAAACTATTCTCAAATCCCAAAACCTATAACCTAAACCTAACCTTTCCCTAAACCTATAACCTAAACCCAATTCCCTAAACCTAAACCTAGACCTAAACCTAAACTCAAATCCCTAAACCTTAACCTATGACCTAAGCTAAACCTATACTTATAACCTTAACCTATGACCTAAGCTAAACCTATACTTATAACCTAAAACTATTCCCAAATCCCAAAACCTATAACCTAAACCTAACCTTTCCCTAAACCTATAACCTAAACTCAATTCCCTAAAGCTAAACCTACACCTAATCCTAATCTCAACTCCCTAACCTAAACCTAAACCTAAACTTGAAAACCCAAACTTAAACCCAATCCCGAACCTGAACCCGATTTCCTAAACCTAAACCATAACCCATTCTCAAATTCAAAAACCTATAACCTAAACCTAAACCAAAACCAAAACCTATAACCTAAACCCGAACCCATTCTCAAATCCCAAAACCTATAACCTATACCAAAACCCAAACCTTTAACCTAAACCCGAACCCATTCTCAAATCCCAAAACCTATAATCTAAACCGAAACCAAAACCCGAACCCATTCTCAAGTCCCAAAACCCAAACTTAAACCTAAAACCTAAACTTAAACCTATAGCCTAAACTCAAATCCCTAAACCTAAACCTAAACCTAATCCTATAACCTAAACTCAAATCCCTAAACCTTAACCTATAACGTAACCTAAACCAATACTTATAACCTAAAACTATTCTCAAATCCCAAAACTTATAACCTAAACCTAGCCTTTCCCTAAACCTATAACCTAAACTCAATTCCCTAAACCTAAACCTAGACCAAAACCTAAACCTATAACCTAAGCTCAAACCCTAAACCTTAACATATAACCTAACCTAAAACTATTCCCAAATCCCAAAACCTATAACCTAAACCTAACCTTTCCCTAAACCTATAACCTAAACTCAATCCCTAAACCTAAACCTAAACCTAATCCTATAACCTAAACTCAAATCCTAAACCTAAACCTAAACCTAAACTTGAAAACCCAAACTAAAACCCAATCCCGAACCTGAACCCGATTCCCTAAACCTAAACCATAACCCATTCTCAAATCCAAAAACCTATAACCTAAACCAAAACCAAAACCAAAACCTATAACCTAAACCCAAACCCATTCTCAAATCCCAAAACCTATAACCTATACCAAAACCTATAACCTAAACCCGAACCCATTCCCAAATCCCAAAACCTATAATCTAAACTGAAACTAAAACCTATAACCAAAACCCGAACCCATTCTCAAGTCCCAAAACCCAAACCTAGACCTAAAACCTAAACCTAAACCTATAGCCTAAACTCAAATCCCTAAACTAAACCTAAACCTAATCCTATAACCTAAACTCAAATCCCTAAACCTTAACCTATAACCTTACCTAAACCTATACTTATTACCTAAAACTATTCCCAAATCCCAAAACCTATAACCTAAACCTAACCTTTCCCTAAACCTATAACCTAAACTCAATTCCTTAAAGCTAAACCTACACCTAATCCTAATCTCAAGTCCCTAACCTAAACCTAAACCTAAACTTGAAAACCCAAACTTAAACCCTGTCCCGAACATGAACCCGATTTCATAAACCTAAACCATAACCTAGTCTCAAATCCAAAAACCTATAACTTAAACCTAAACTAAAACCAAAACCTATAACCTAAACCCGAACCCATTCTCAAATCCCAAAACCTATAACCTAAACCAAAACCAAAACCTAGAACCTAAACACGAACCCATTCTCAAATCCGAAAACCTATAACCTAAACCCGAACCCATTCTCAAATCCCAAAACCTATAACCTAAACCGAAAATAAAACCTATAACCTAAACCCGAACACATTCTCAAATCCCAAAACCTAAACCTAAACCTATAACCTATAACCTAAACTCAAATCCCTAAACCAAAACCAAAACCTAATCTTATAACCTAAACTCAAATCCCTAAACCTTAACCTATAACTTAACCTAAACCTATACTTACAACCTAAAACTATTCTCAAATCTCAAAACCTATATCCTAAACCTAACCTTTCCTTAACATATAACCAAAACTCAATTCCCTAAACCTAAACCTAGACCTAAACCTAAACTCAAATCCCTAAACCTTAACCTATAACCTAACCAAAACCTATACTTATAACCTAAAACTATTCCCAAATCCCGAAACCAATAACCTAAACCTAACCTTTCCCTAAACCTATAACCTAAACTCAATTTCCTAAAGTTAAACCTACACCTAATCCTAATCTCAACTCCCTAACCTAAACCTAAACCTAAACTTGAAAACCCAAACTTAAACCCAATCCCGAACCTGAACCCGATTTCCTAAACCTAAACCATAAACCATTCTCAAATTCAAAAACCTATAACTTAAACCTAAACCAAAACCAAAACCTATAACCTAAAGCCGAACCCATTCTCAAATCCCAAAACCTATAACTTATACCAAAACCAAAACCTATAACTTAAACCCAACCCATTCTCAAATCCCAAAACCTATAATCTAAACCGAAACCAAAACCCAAACCCATTCTCAAGTCCCATAACCTAAACCTAAACCTAAAACCTAAACTTAAACCTATAGCCTAAACTCGAATCCCTAAACCAAACCTAAACCTAATCCTATAACCTAAACTCAAATCCCTAGACCTTAACCTATAACCTAACCTAAACCTATACTTATAACCGAAAACTATTCTCAAATCCCAAAACCTATAACCTAAACCTAACCTTTACCTAAACCTATAACCTAAACTCAATTCCCTAAACCTAAACCTAGACCAAAACCTAAACCTATAACCAAAACTCAAACCCTAAACCTTAACCTATAACCTAACCTAAACCTATACTTATAACCTAAAACTCTTCCCAAATCCCAAAACCTATAACCTAAACCTAACCTTTCCCTAAACCTATAACCTAAACTCAATTCCCTAAAGCTAAACCTACACCTAATCCTAATCTCAACTCCCTAACCTAAACCTAAACCTAAACTTGAAAACCCAAACTTAAACCCAATCCCGAACCTGAACCCGATTTCCTAAACCTAAACCATAACCCATTCTCAAATCCAAAAACCTATAACCTAAACCTAAACCAAAGCCAAAACCTATAACCTAAACCCGAACCCATTCTCAAATCCCAAAACCACCTATAACCTATACCAAAACCAAAACCAAAACCTATAACCTAAACCCGAACCCATTCTCAAATCCCAAAACCTATAATCTAAACTGAAACTAAAACCTATAACCTAAACCTGAACCCATTCTCAAGTCCCAAACCCAAACCTAAACCTAAACCTAAACCTAAACCTGTAACCTAAACTCAAATCCCTAAACCTAACCTAAACCTAGTCCTATAACCTAAACTCAAATCCCTAAACCTTAACCTATAACCTTACCTAAACCTATACTTATAACCTAAAACTCTTAAAACTCTTCCCAAATCCCAAAACCTATAACCTAAACCTAACCTTTCCCTAAACCTATAACCTAAACTCAATTCCCTAAAGCTAAACCTACACCTAATCCTAATCTCAACTCCCTAACCTAAACCTAAACCTAAACTTGAAAACCCAAACTTAAACCCAATCCCGAACCTGAACCCGATTTCCTAAACCTAAACCATAACCCATTCTCAAATCCAAAAACCTATAACCTAAACCTAAACCAAAACCAAAACCTATAACCTAAACCCGAACCCATTCTCAAATCCCAAAACCTATAACCTATACCAAAACCAAAACCAAAACCTATAACCTAAACCCGAACCCATTCTCAAATCCCAAAACCTATAATCTAAACTGAAACTAAAACCTATAACCTAAACCTGAACCCATTCTCAAGTCCCAAAACCCAAACCTAAACCTAAAACCTAAACCTAAACCTGTAACCTAAACTCAAATCCCTAAACCTAAACCTAAACCTAGTCCTATAACCTAAACTCAAATCCCTAAACCTTAACCTATAACCTTACCTAAACCTATACTTATAACCTAAAACTATTCTCAAATCCCAAAACCTATAACCTAAACCTAACCTTTCCCTAAACCTATAACATAAACTCAATTCCCTAAAGCTAAACCTACACCTAATCCTAATCTCAACTCCCTAACCTAAACCTAAACCTAAATTTGAAAACCCAAACTTAAACCAAATCCTGAATGTGAACCCAATTTTTTAAACCTAAACCATAACCCAGTCTCAAATCTAAAAACCTATAACTTAAACTTAAACTAAAACCAAAACCTATAACCTAAACCCGAACTCATTCTCAAATCCCAAAACCTATAACCAAAACCAAAACCAAAACCTATAACCTAAACCCGAACCCATTCTCAAATCCGAAAACCTATAACCTAAACCCGAACCCATTCTCAAATCCTAAAACCTAAACCTAAACCTATAACCTATAACCTAAACTCAAATCCCTAAACCAAAACCAAAACCTAATCCTATAACCTAAACTCAAATCCCTAAACCTTAACATATAACTTAACATAAACCTATACTTACAACCTAAAACTATTCTTAAATCCCAAAACCTATAAGCTAAACCTAACCTTTCCCTAAACCTATAACCTAAACTCAATTCCCTAAACCTAAACCTAGACCTAAACCTAAACTCAAATCCCTAAACCTTAACCTATAACCTAACCTAAACCTATACTTATAACCTATAACTATTCCCAAATCCCAAAACCTATAACTTAAACCTAACCTTTCCCTAAACCTATAACCTAAACTCAATTCCCTAAAGTTAAAACTACACCTAATCCTAAGCTCAACTCCCTAACCTAAACCTAAACCTAAACTTGAAAGCCCAAACTTAAACCCAATCTCGAACCTGAACCCGATTTCCTAAACATAAACCATAACTCATTCTCAAATTCAAAAACCTATAACCTAAACCTAAACCAAAACCAAAACCTATAACCTAAACCCGAACCCATTCTCAAATCCCAAAACCTATAACCCATACCCAAACCAAAACCTATAACATAAACCTGAACCCATTCTCAAATCCTAAAACCTATAATCTAAACCGAAACCAAAACCCGAACCCATTCTCAAGTCCCAAAACCCAAACCTAAACCTAAAACCTAAACTTAAACTTAGCCTAAACTCAAATCCCTAAACCTTAACCTATAACCTAAACCTAAACCTAAACCTAAACTCAAATCCCTAAACCTTAACCTATAACCTAACCTAAACTTATACTTATAACCTAAAACTATTCTCAAATCCCAAAACCTATAACATAAACCTAACCTTTCCTTAAACCTATAAACTAAACTCAATTCCCTAAACCTAAACCTAGACCAAAACCTAAACCTAGACCAAAACCTAAACCTATAACCTAAACTCAAACCCTAAACCTTAACCTATAACCTAACCTAAACCAATACTTACAACCTAAAATTATTCCCAAATCCCAAAACCCATATCCTAAACCTAACCTTTCCCTAAACTTATAACCTAAACTCAATTCCCTAAAGCTAAACCTACACCTAATCCTAATCTCAACTCCCTAAACTAAACCTAAACCTAAACTTGATAACCTAAACTTAAACCCAATCCCGAACCTGAACCCGATTTCCTAAACCTAAACCATAACCCATTCTCAAATCCAAAAACCTACAACCAAAACCAAAACCTATAACCTAAACCCGAACCCATTCTCAAATCCCAAAACCTCGAACCTATACCAAAACCAAAACCAAAACCTATAACCTAAACCCGAACCCATTCTCAAATCCCAAATCCTATAATCTAAACTGAAACTAAAACCTATAACCTAAACCCGAACCCATTCTCAAATCCCAAAACCTATAACCTAAACCAAAACCAAAACCTATAACCTAAACCCGAACCCATTCTCAAATCCGAAAACCTATAACCTAAACCCGAACCCATTCTCAAATCCCAAAACCTATAACCTAAACCAAAACCAAAACCTATAACCTAAAGCCGAACCCATTCTCAAATCCCAAAACAGAAACCTAAACCTATAACCTATAACCTAAGCTCAAATCCCTAAACCAAATCCGAAACCTAATCCTATAACCTAAACTCAAATCCCTAAACCTTAACCTATAACTTAACGTAAACCTATACTTACAACCTAAAACTATTCTCAAATCCCAAAACCTATAATCTAAACCTAACCTTTCCCTAGACCTATAACCTAAACTCAATTCCCTAAACCTAAACCTAGACCAAAACCTAAACTCAAATCCCTAAACCTTAACCTATAACCTAACCTAAACCTATACTTATAACCTAAAACTATTCCCAAATCCCAAAACCTATAACCTAAACCAAAACCAAAACCTATAACCTAAACCCGAACCATTCTCAAATCCCAAAACCCAACCTAAACCTAAACCTAAAACCTAACCTATACCTAAACGCAAATCCCTAAACCTAAACCTAAACCTAATCCTATAACCTAATAACCTAAACTCAAATCCCTAAACCTTAACCTGTAACCTAACCTAAACCTATACTTATAACCTAAAACTATTCTCAAATCCCAAAACCTATAACCTAAACCTAACCTTTCCCTAAACCTATAACCTAAACTCAATTCCTTAAACCAAAACCTAGACCTAAACCTAAACCTATAACCTAAACTCAAATCTCTAAACCTTAATTAACCAGTAACCTAACCTAAAACTATTCCCAAATCCCAAAACCTATAACCTAATGTAACGCCCTGAAAATCGGGGGGTCGAGCATAAACTCAACTCCCGAGTTCCTGAGCATCACTTATGCAACAAAATGAATGATGATTGAATGTTGACTGTATTCGTGCATTGAACATGAGTGAGATTAAGCCAAAACAACATATCATACTCCAGAGACAATTAAATTGCAAGCGAAAAACTGTGATAGATAGATAAAATATATAAACTATGATGAGTCTCCAAAGTGTGATAACATTACCAGGTTAAATAATTACAAGTACGGTTCTAAAATATACCAAATGTGAGGAAGTGTAATGTCTTCTATCCCAAGTACCATAGCCCTGTCAAAACAGTATCAGGTCTTCATTGACCTGCCAGAGAGATACAGATATGAGAACTCCTCCTATCATCATAGAAGTAGTCCGGCTCTGCTTCACAAGCATCGCCATCACCTGAAACTCAACAAATCTGGTTGGTGTGTACAACACCGTCCCGTAACGTGGGAGTGAGTGATCAACTCAGTGGAACAGTAAAGCATAGGTTAACATGTCATCAACTCAGTCAAGCAGTAATGATAAAGCAGTACAATCAAACAATTCTAACTACTCTTATTTAATGCAAGTATGAAATGACATGATGTATGCCCTTGCCAAACCACCCTCATGCGACATCATCTTACGTTCGCGAATGCGTCCATCCCTCAGTGCTCCACATCTACCAAGCACATGCAGTGCGATGATGAGCATGATTACCGAGTAATTATTAGTTCATTTCAAACAGCAGTATTGGAAAATTAAGGTACCTCTCTTGTATCATTCCCAAACATGATCCATCCTAGGGTCGTCAATCCTAGTTAATCTCATACGGTATTATGGTTCGAGAGGCATCGCGAAGGCATCGGAAAGGGCTCGTCACCCGTCAGCACGGATACAGATCTCACCGTATGTGGCTCAATTGCTGACCGCCAGCTCGAGTACAGGTCTCACCGTACTCGGCTCAATCACTGGCCGTCAGCTCGAATACAGGTCTTACCGTACTCGGCTCAACTCATACTCTAGTTGTTGTGAAGGGCTCGTCACCAATCACAGACCTTGGAGTATACTCGAAGACACTACAGAGGACTCGTCGCCTGTCAGCACGAGTACAGGTCTCACCGTACTCGGCTCTCGCCGTAAGTATCGACAACTCGAATACAGTGTCCTATACCACCGTATTCGGCTCACGAGTTTGGTTGCTCAATGGTCACTACGGGGAGGCACGTGGCCCCAGCATAGGCCGACAGCTCGACCACGGTGTCCCATACCACCATGCCCGGCTCATGAGTCTTAGCGGATCGAGGTATCATGGTTAAAAGGGATTTCACTGGTAAGTTTGGTACCCTAGGTTCAAGCAGTAGCGTCTAAACATGGTGAACATACATAAGACAGATCGGGTTACTTGACGAGCTCGGCTAGCTCGAGCGCACAACAAGTTGAACGACATGAAGTGCATAAGCACTTCATGTGGCCGACCACTATCGTCAACCGAAGTACGACTCGGGTTCGTCGAACACATCTCACGTGGCAAATGAATCACAGCCACGAATGCAATTCTGGTACCGATTGTCTGGACTATAATCATAGCCCCAAACACAATCAAGTGCAAATAGATAAAGCAGTTGTGGATCAAGATTCAACTCATACAATCAAGGTCTGGTATTATCCATTTAGGGCTGCCAAGGCTGTTGCATGCACTCGTTGCTCCACTCCCCCATCACCCATGACAGATCATACAACGTAAATATAAATTTAAATATATGCATTACATAGTTAAAATCATAAAGCAGTTGAGCATGTTATGAATCACAGCACAAGCATGAGGTCGTACATGTTCAATTCCTAATCACACAACTATCCAAGGAGATCATACAAATAGTTAAAAGAGGTTGAGAATCATATCTCAACACCCTTATACATTACAATTTACTAACTACTACTCAAGACATTTCAAGAAACACTTAAACAAACATACATCAACATACATGACATATGTCGATCACATAGGCATTAGGCCAAATCCTTTCGCTAGGGAGTTGCCCTAATCATAACACGCGTACACCCACGATGGATAGTCATGGCAAGCAGGAATCCAAGTTCCATATTCATTCAGTCATTTCCACAAACACTTAGGCCACACATTTTAGCATATATAGTGTATATTGGTCGTGGCGTGATTTAGGGCAAATCCTTTCGTCAAAGGGGTATCGCCAATACAACAATCATGAATCCATGACAATTAGTCATGGCGAGCACGAATGAGAATTCTATACTCATTCAGTCATTTTCACAAACGCTTAGAATACACTATTACAACATACATGGTGTATGTTAGCAAAACATGTATTAGGGCTATCCTTTAGCCAAGCGAGTATTTTATCCATGTATAATATATTACTAACAACAAATAATCATGATAAATACATCTCCAAAATTTATACGTATACAGTATTTTCTAGAATACGCAATTTCAACATACATAGTGTATATAAGTAAAACATGTATTTAGGCGAATCCTTTTGCCCCATAAGTATTTTATCCATATATCGCATATTCGTATAACAAATAAACATGTCAAACACATTTTCAAAAAATATATGTATACCGTACTTTCTACAAATACCTAGAGTATGTAGAATTCCATATTTTTCATCTTTAATCGAAACGGAAAACAGACAACACTTTGTACATGTGCAATTGCATGCAGATCATGAATCTATCATTATCTGACATTGAAAGCGTTGAAAACCATAACCTATACACCTGAAGTCCGCACCTTTTGTCGTAGAATCGTAACGGAGTCGATAGGTTTGCTAAGCTTTCGTATTCGGCAGTTTGGCAACCTATAGAACGCAATAGGTTAGCTATTTCATAACCTAAAACCGTCTAAACCCCAAAATAAATTAGGATTAGGGTTTCTTACCTAGAAATGACGCCGGAAACGCCGGAAAAGCGATGAGAATCAGGCGGTGGAGCCCGAATAGCGGCAGGGAAGAGTGGCAGGGAGATTCTCCCACTGCTCCCACACTTTCTCTCTCTTTTCTCTCTCTCAATCTCAAATTCGTATGGCTGCCATGAGAGAGGGTTTAAGGTCCTTATATAGCTTAAAAACTAACCGAAATAGACTTATGTTCAAGGTATACTTACATTATAATCAAATCGACATCGTTTCAGCTCAAAAGAGGCTTTCTGGCGGCCCTCCTTGAGCCAAAGGTCGGACTTAAGCTCACTAACGCTGGATCTACGTTCTATTAAGTTTTTGTTTCAGTGAAATTTCCAGATCACGCATGGCGGACCAGTTTCAGTTCAATCGTCAGCGGATCTCGATCAGAGATTCCGAGTACATGTAAATGTGTATGAAATTTCTCCTGATCCGAGGGTGTAATTTGGTCTGATTCTGACGGTCTGGTTGCTTAATACTGATCCGCAAGCGAGTAGTGCCAGATTACTATTTAAGATATTTTATTTTGAATTAATTTCACATTTCTCACACTCTTCACTCCGAGCTCAAGCGAATAACGCTGGGACACTATCTGGATTTGATTTCCGAGATGGTTGTCAAGCCCGGTGAGGCGGTCCTAGTTCCTTAACTTCGTGTTAATCGGATTTCTGACGTGCGGTCCAGATCCGATACGGAGTTTCAAGATGCTCCTGTGAGCAGCCGGGTAATGAGATTGATCCTAAGTTTTAGGGTAACCTGGCGTCAATGATTCTACAAGTTTTGGGTCTTGCAGATCGTATTTAAAGCGATTGGTGCTAATTTCACAGGCACTCTAGTTTAGCACTAGCTAATTCTCGCCTAATTTCTAAAGGATTTAGTCCTGTATGATTTCTGTCTGAGGTGGTACCTGGGCCTTTGTAGTTTGTATATAAAGTGATCCAAGTTATATTACTTAGCTAGTTTAGGATAGTGTCTAGGATGAAAGTGCTTAGAAAAATTGAAAGAACAAGGTAGAGAAGGGTGGGATTTGTGAAGGAAATGGGTTAAGGAGCGATTTTAGACTGTGGGATTCAGTTCTGACAAGTTAATAAGGTGTTAGGAGCAACCCATTGCCTGAGGACGTCTAATTCCAGGTTGGGGAAAATCCGGGATGTTACACCTAAACCTACCCTTTCCCTAAACGTATAACCTAAACTCAATTCCCTAAAGCTAAACCTACACCTAATCCTAATCTCAACTCCCTAATCTAAACCTAAACCTAAACTTGAAAACCCAAACTTAAACCCAATCCCGAACCTGAACCCGATTTCCTAAACCTAAACCATAACCCATTCTCAAATCCAAAAACCTATAACCTAAACCTAAACCAAAACCAAAACCTATAACCTAAACCCGAACCCATTCCCAAATCCCAAAACCTATAACCTAAACCAAAACCAAACCTATAACCTAAACCCGATCCCATTCTCAAATCCCAAAACCTATAACCAAAACCTAAACCTTAACCTAAACCTATAACCTATAACCTAAACCAAAACCTATAACCTATAACCTAAACCGAAACCAGAACCTATAACATAAACCCGAACCCATTCTCAAATCCCAAAACCTAAACCCGAACCCATTCTCAAATCCCAAAACCTAAACCTATAACCTATAACCTAAATCAAAACCTATAAGCTAAATCAAAACCAAAACCTATAACCTAAACCTGAACTCATTCTCAAATCCCAAAACCTATAACCTAAACCTAAACCTTAACATAAACCTATAACCTATAACCTAAATCAAAACCTATAACCTAAACCAAAACCAAAACCTATAACCTAAACCCGAACCCATTCTCAAATCCAAAAACCTATAACCTAAACCAAAACCAAAACCTATAACCTAAAACCGAACCCATTCTCAAATCCCAAAACCTATAACCTAAACCTAAACCTTAACCTAATCCTATAACCTAAACTCAAATCCCTAAACCTTAACCTATAACCTAACCTAAACCTATACTTATAACCTAAAACTATTCCCAAATCCCAAAACCCATAACCTAAACCTAACCTTTCCCTAAACCTATAACCTAAACTCAATTCCTAAAACCTAAACCTACACCTAATCCTAATCTCAAGTCCCTAACCTAAACCTAAACCTAAACTTGAAAACCCAAACTTAAACCCAATCCCAAACCTGCACCCAATTTCCTAAACCTAAACCATAACCCATTCTCAATTCCCTAAAGCTATAACCTAAACTTAAACCTAAACCTAAACCTAACCTAAACCTATAACCTTTCCCTAAACCTTTAACCTAAACCTAAACTTAAAACCTAAATGTATTCTCAAATCCTTAAACCCAAACCTACACCTAATCCTAATCTCAACTCCTTAACCTAAACCTAAACTTGAAAACCCAAACCTAAACCCGATCCCGAACCCGAACCCGATTTCCTTAGCCTAAACCTTAACCTATAATCAAGTTCCCAAAAGCTATAACCTATAACCTAAACCTAAACCTTAACCTAAACCTAAACCTATAACCTTAACCCTAAACCAAAACCTATAACCTAAACCTTAACCTATAACCTAAACTTAATTATAACCTATAGCCTAACCTTAACCTAAACCTTAACCTAAACCTATAACATAAACCTAAAGCAAAACCTATAATCATATGGTGAGACCATTTCTTTTGTGTCAATTTCATTCCTCTTTGAGTTTTTTTTTTTTTTTTTTTAATTTTTTTTTAATTTTTAATTTTTTTTTAATTTTTAAATTCATTAAGAAAAAAAAAGTGTTATACATGATGCACTTCTTTCACTTTGTCTTTCTTTTCTCCAATGAGCATTCTAATTTATGAATGATATGCCTGTTTGTAGGATGATGAAATATACGAAGCTGTTGAAATTTCAGGGTGAAGTCGAGCACATTTATCTAATGAAGCCAAAGATTTGTATTTTCAGCATTATTGTAATTGTAATTGTAGTTAATTGAATGAATTGGATTGTAATTGATTGTAATTGTAATTGAATGAATGAATGATTGTAATTGATTGTAATTGAATGAATGAATATTGTACAGGTGGTAATTGAATGAACAAATGATTATATATAAATTTTTAATGTACAAATTAGCTACGGATATTGACCGTAGCCACTAATCTGACAAGTGTAGCCTTTTCAATTTAGGCATATTTCTACGGACTTTTAGCTACAAATAATATCCGTAGTTGTTTGACGTTTTTGCTACAGATATAATTGCTACGGATTATATCTGTAGTTGTTGTAACCTATAGCTACGGATTAAATCCGTAGCCATAGGTTCCAGACCTATTGTTACGGCACCTACGACTACGGTCATGCCACGGACTAGCTACGGACTAAAACCGTAGCCATAGGTCTATGGCTACGGATAAACCTTTGCCCATTTTTTTTGTAGTGATTTCTCTAGAGTTCCTCAATATTGTCTACGATTGTTCGGATCTTCTCTGACAAGAAGAGCTTTCAGATGGTATTCAGGTTTAAATCAAGGATCTATTCATACTTGGGAACAGATGTAGGATAATGCTTTTATGTCAAACTTTTCTCTTCTAATGAGAAGTTAGTTTGGCCAAACTGGCCTCTATTCACTAAGAAGAAAATGAACCAGTTGAAGAATTCATCAATCGATGGAAGAACTTGGGGGCATCATGTCGACATCATCTGTAGGAATCAGAACAAGTAAAACTATGTTTAGAAGGCATGAGACCAGAACTAGCACACAACCTGATTAGTAAAGATTGGAAAACCTTTCGTGATCTTGTTACGAAGGCCTATACTCTTGAAAAAATGATTGGAAGAATGTCCGCTTTTCAGCCATCATCAACCAACATCACTTAGAAAAAAGAAAATAAAGAAGATTATCAGGACATTGAAAGAGACAACGATGAAGAAGATAGAAATGGTCGTGCGGTTATAATGACATATAAAAGGTCCAGGTGAAATAAAGACCACATGAAGTATTCGTTTGCAAGAAAAGACATACTTTCTATGCTGAAACAATTGTTGGCTATGAAGAGTATTGAATTACCTCAGCTGAGATACCACGAAGAATTTGAAAATACAAGAGGAATGGATTATTGTCATTATCACCATACATATGGACATCATACAGAAAGTTGTAATGCCCTAAGGAAAAAGCTACAAAAGATGATTGATAGGGGAGGAATTGTGATGGAAGAATATGACAGCAAAGCAAAGATGAAAGGGTTGATTGCACAGGATAGCATAGACGCCCCTCGCAGTTGTGCCCACCTGCATAGAAAATGATTGATAATGGCAAAATTGCCATAAAGGAAAGTATATGATATAAAAGAAGAAACGAAGGTAGACACGCCTAATTAGTTCAAGACTGGGGGCAATACTAATCTCGGATGATCGGTATGAGGTGAAGTGACATCAGCATACTTGTGAAAGATCGCAATATCATGAGGTGATTTTGATTACGAAGATTATCAGAATAATACTTCTTAATCAAAATGGGGCATGATAAGTAGAAAGATGAAACGACTACAAAAGACAAAGTCATGTATTCCTTTTCATATGAATGAATAAAAGGGCGGAAGCAAAGCTTCTCAATCATATCGGACATATTAAGATTAAGCACAACATTGATAATCACTGTCAAACGCCAATGATTATCGTCAAATTCACCAAGTATCGATGGGTATCGCCAAAATTAGTAACTATCGCTGTCATCATCAATCGCCCATATGAAATTGTCTTATTACTATCATCGCCAAGCTGATTCACTATCTTAAACATGATATGAATATTCTTAGAATATTATCAGCAACGGTAAAATACCAATTATTACCAATTATTAATCCACTATTTTTTGACGGAATAAAGCTATATGGCCAAGCACATAAAGTTGACGATAACGATGGTAGCTTATCATTTAAGGCAGCCTAGCCAAGCCCTATAGGACCAACTATGCATAAGACCTATCATCATCGTCTATATATAACAGCAGTGAGCGCCTGAATAAGTCTATATATAAAGCTTCAATGACTTAAAGAGCCCGAAATCGGTGGTAAACTATAATTGCTCTCTGAGCCCAGCCCGAAATCGGCGGTAAACTATAATTGCTCTCTGAGCCCAGCCTAAAATCGAGGTAAACTATAATTGCCCTCTGAACCCAGCCCGAAATCAGCAGTAAACTACAATTTCTCTTTGAGCCCAAGTCAGTCCAATCAAGTCGTGTCCAGTTTAGTGCAGTTCAACAGTGTCAGTAGAGCCAAGTCCAGTCTAGTCCAGTCTAGTGTAGCATCAAAATGCTGCAAATATATATTTCACTTTAGATATGCTCAAATATGCAATTGCCTGATGAAAATTTTAAACATTGAGTAAACAACATGCAAAAATTCGTTTCTCTTGAATCAGGTTCAAATTACAGCAACAACAAATGCCTTCAAAATATTGGCAATTATTTACTCAAAAGTTCAAATCTTCAAGATCAATTAATATATTGACAAGAGCTGTGAGGTCTTTTTGTCTCTTGCCTTCTTGATGATAGAGAAATATTATCGCACAAGATTCTCAAAGGTAGCAGAAAATAAACTAGCGAAGAATCATCATTCTCTCTCGGACAATTTAAAGATTCAGATATATTCTTTTGATTCGTTAAAGGAGAAGCAAAGACTATCCATCCTTCAAGGGTATAAGCAGGCTTCACTTCAAAAATATTATCTTCTGAAGAAATCTTTATGCGACATTAACCTGGAAAGGGGGCATGATCTATGTCTACAAAGTAATCTATGCCTTGGTCTTTTAATAATCTCTTATGTGTGGCGGAGGAATTCATATGCCAAGAATTATGAAGCATGATCCGATTATATGGCCCAATGCGGTAACTTCTCATTGTTCTAGTAATGATATCGCAAGTCTCCGAGTACCAGATCTGATGGAGACAAAGAACAAACGAAATCATCATCAGTAACTTCTATGGCCTTCAGAAAGTTATTAAATGAAAATTGAAAAAAATCTTACCAATTTTTCAGAATCAGCAAAGATCTAAGGAAAAGTCTATGCTAAGGAGCACAAACTAGAAAAAACTCAGCAAAAAGACTCAACGGTTGAACCTTTGGAGCTGGAAATGACATTTCCGAAAGCACGAGCAAAGAATGCAACAAATGCAATGTGAAGCACGATGACAAGCACAAAGATGAAATGATTAAATCATTATCATACTGCGAATATCACAATCAACCTAAAAAAGAGGATAAGCGTTCAATATATTTCAAAATTATCAATACTTCATGAAACTAAATTGAAAAATTATAATGCCTTGAGATACTAATTCCGATTAATTTGGCAGGAAAGACTATCATTTGAAAGCTTGGGTTATGCCGATCATGAATAAAGGAAATAATAGAAAAAGTTGTCGTGGCAGGAGCAACATTAAAGAAAACCCCCTAGATACAGAGTTGAAGGAAAGAGTTGTCGGAGTTGATCAAAGAGACCGTTGTAGTAGCAGCGGTGTTGAAAGATAGTTCTTTGGTCGAGTTACTCAAAGATGGAGTCGCCACAACTGTTACAGTGGCAAGTTTCGATGAAAAGAGAATTTTATCCTCTCTAGCAAAACATCTGGTCGATACTGCTGGTCGGGGGCATTCAAGTTTTCCATTCGAGCGCAATCATCCAGTCTTCCGATCGAACGCGATCATTTCAAGCCTTCCGTTCGAGCACAATCATTCAATCTTCCGATTAAACACGATCATTCAAAACTTTAATTCGAATGTGATCATTTCAAGTCTTCCGTTCGAGCGCGATCATTCGATCTACTAGGCAAGCATGATCATCCAGTCATCCTTCAGTTACAGCTCATTCAGTTCTATAGTCGGAAGAAGATCGATCCTCCATTTGATTTCAGGAATAAATCAAAGAAGGATCGAGGGGGCATCTGTTGAGGCACAAAAATATTCCATTGCATGTCCATTACGTTGGTTAGAAAATTCCATGGTGCAGATCCTTCCTAGGGTTGTGTACTCCTTTTTTGGTAAAATTGAGTGATTGAGGGTATTTTGGTAAAATTGAGTGACTAGGGGTATTTTGGTAAAATTGAGTGAATGGGGGTGTTTTGGTAAAATTGAGTGAGTGGGGGTATTTTGGTAAAAAGGAGTGAAGAGGGTTATATTGGTAAAAAAGAGTGGATGGACATTGCCTTGTATTAAGGAAGAGGTTGGCGATCACCGCTATTTAAGAAAGAGGTTGGTGAACACCACTGTCTAAGAAAGGATGTTGAAAGTCGGTGAAGGAAAAAGTAGTGGTGATCACTACTTTTTAAGAGCTTGGGAGCCTATAAATACCCCCTCTCACTCCTCATTTGGGGGTTGGAAGTCAGGAGAGTGTTGGGGAGAGAGAGTTGCACGGGTGAATAATGCCCGCACAACGGATGAACAATGCCTGCACAACGGTGAACAGTGCCCGCACAACGAATGAACAGTGCCTGCGCAAAGGATGAAAAGTGTCCACGTAACGGATGAACAGTGTCTGTGCAACAGTGAATAGTGTCCACACAACGGATGAATAGTATACGTGCAATGGTGAATAGTGTCCACGCAACGGGTGAACAGTGTCCGCACAACGGATGAACAGTGCTCACACAACGGATGAACAGTGTCCGCGCAATGGGTGAATAGTGTCCGCGCAATGGATGACAGTGTCCGCGCAATGGGTAAACAGTGTCCGCGCAATGGATGAATAGTGTCCGTGTAACTCATGAACAGTGCCCGCGCAACTCATGAATAGTGCCCGCGCAACTCGTGAATAGTGTCCCCATAACAGATGAATAGTGTCCACGCAACGGGTGAATAGTGTTGCGCAGACCTCTACAGCTCCATGCTTTGCAATTTTGTGGGTTCCTCTTGGATTCGCACAACTCGTCTCCCCTGGAGATTGAATGAAAAAGCATCGAAATGCTGCCAAAATTGCAATCAGACTGTCTTCTATTTCACTCATTGCATTGCATTGATTTTACTCTCTTTTTTAGAATCAAGGGAATTAGAGGATGTAAATGAACTCAGAAATAAGATATCTTGTGATCATTATTCTCTCATTGAATTCTTTGTTATCATTGAATAAATCTCCTAAATCAAACACATTTGTTTTCTTGTCGAAACAGGCAGTACATGGCATAATATAATCAATCACTCAACAAACAAATGGGGATAGCGCTCTCTAATCTCAGCTTCGTGCTCCCAAGATGCCTCTGCCTCGGAATGGTGACCCCACTGAACCTTCACTAGAGGAATGACCTTTGTCCGGAGAACCTGCTCCTTCCAATCAAGGATGCAAATCAGCTGCTCAATATAAGAAGCATCCTCATGGACCTTAAGAGGCTTCCAATCAATTACAGGAATAATGTCTGATCCACACTTCCACAACATCGAAACATGGAAAATGTTGTGGATACCAGACAACTCAGAAGGTAAAGCAAACCTGTTGGCCACGGCACCCACGCTCCCAGTGATCTCGAAAGGTCCTATGAATCTCGGGGCAAGCTTGCCCTTCGTTCCAAATTGAACCACACCCTTCATGGGCAAGACCTTGAGATACACCCTGTCCCCAACTACAAACTCCAGGGGACGACGTTGACGATCAGCAAAACTCTTCTGCCGTCTCTGAGCTATGCTGTCGATTACTTCTGATGACTGTCGCATAAGCTCGGAACCTAGGAGACGCCGCTCTCCGACCTTGGTCCAACAACTAGGAGATCTACACGGTCTGCCATATAATGCCTCAAAAGGAGCCATGCCAATGGTCGCCTGATAACTGTTATTGTATGCGAACTCGGCCAGGTACAGATGCTCATCCCAGCTACCAGCGAAGTCGATCACGCATGCTCTAAGCATATCCTCAAGAATATGGTTGACCCTCTCGGTCTGCCCATCGGTCTATGGATGATATGCGGTACTGAGCTGCAAAATGGACCCCATAGCTGACTGGAAGTTCCTCCAAAACTGAGACGTGAATCTCAGGTCTCGGTCAGAAACGATCGAAACGGGAATGCCGTACAGTCTCATAATCTCCTCGATGAATATCCTCGCAAGCCTATCTAATGTTTAGGTCCCACGAATCAGAATAAAATGCATCGACTTCGTCAGACAATCGATGACAACCCAGATAGCGTCATGACCACGCTGAGTCCTCTACAAACCCATGATGAAATCAGTGGATACGTGCTCCCACTTCCACAATAGAACGTTCAACGTCTGAAAGGGACCAGGGGGTCTCTAGTGATCGGCCTTGACACGCTGGCACGTGTCACACTCGGCCACAAAGCTGGCAATTTAGTGCTTCATCCCCAACTAAAAATACTGCCTCCTCATGTCGCGATACATCTTCATGGAGCCTGGGTGGATAGTAAGTCGCGATCAGTGTGCCTCTGTCATCAGATCTCTATGCAACTCTGGCCCGTCCGGAACACACAATCGGCCTCTAAAACGAAGTCCACCATCGGAACCAACCTGCCAATGTGACTGCTCCACGGATGCGGCTTCTGCTTGGTAACCCTGTAACGACTCGTCTATCTGTCGATCCTCGATTACCGTTGCGACAAGAGAGGGTTGAATCGACAGGCTCGATAGCTGAACAATGGAAGATTGCAGACCAAACTCGAAGTTGTACTCTGCTACATCCTTGAGCATCTTCCACTCCTGAACCATCATCTGTGCCACTAAACCTCATGGTTGATGGCTGAGCACATTCACCACCACGTTTACCTTACCAGGGTGGTACTGAAGGTTAAAGTCGTAGTCCTTCAGGAGCTCCATCCAGCGCCTGTCTCATATTCAGCTTCAACTAAGAAAATAGATACTTCAGGCTCTTGTGGTCAGAGAAGAGCTTGAACCTAACCCCATAAAGATAGTGCCTCCACACCTTCAGTGCAAAGACAACTGCTGCCAACTCCAGATCATGCAAGAGGTAGTTTAGTTCATGAACCTTGAGCTAGCACGACGCATAAGCCACTGGTTTCCCATACTGCATCAGGACAACACCTAATCCAACTCTTGAGGCTTCAGTAAAAACAACAAATTCATCACTCCCAGAGGGAAGAGTGAGAACAGGAGCGAATGTGAGGCGGTCCTTTAGCTCCATAAATGCCTGCTCATAAGCGTTACTCCAGATGAACTCGGTGCCCTTCCGAGTCAACTTGGTCAGTGGTGCTGCAATGTGGGAGAATCCCTTAATAAATCGTTGATAATAACCAGCAAGACCAAGAAAACTACGGATCTCGAACTTGTTCGTGGGCGGGCTCCACTGACACACTGCATCAACCTTCGAGGGGTCCACAACGACACCCTCCCTTGTCACTACGTAACCAAGGAACTTCACCTTCTCCTGCCAAAATTCGCACTTCTCCAGCTTCGCATATAGCTGGTGGGCGCGGAGGGTATGCAAAACTATCTGCAAATGCTACTCGTGGTCCTCACGGGTCCTCGAATCGATCAGAATGTCATCGATGAAGACCACAACAAACTGATTGAGGTAAGGCCAGAAGACCTCGTTCATCAACTACATAAAGACAGCGGGCGCATTAGTCAGTCTGAAGGACATGACCTGAAACTCAACATGACCGTAGCAGGTCCGGAAGGCTGTCTTCTGGATGTCCTCCTCTCGGACCCAAATCTGATGATAGTCGGACCGCAGGTTAATCTTTGAAAAGAACTGTGTACCCTGCAGTTGATCAGATAAACTGTCGATACTCAGGAGCCGGTATTTGTTCTTGATCATGACCCTGTTGAGCTCACGGTAATCCACGTAGAGCCTCAATGAGCCATCCTTCTTCTTCACGAATAATACCGGGGCTCCCCACGGCGAACTGCTCGGAGGGATAAAGCTTAACTCCCACAACTCGTCCAACTGCTCCTGTAGTTCTCGTAACTCCATCGGTGCTGTACGATACGGGTCCTTCGAGATAGGCGTGGTACCAGGCACAAGATCAATTTGGAATTCAATCTGTCGGTGCGGCGGTAACCCTGGAATCTCTTAGAACACGTCGGCGAAATCACAGACAATTGACAACTGATCGATGCTCACAGCTACTGACTCCTCTACTGCACACGCCATCAAACTATACAACGACTCTCCTCTGGGCTCGGCAACGAACTGGAACAGCGGCAAGCCAGGTATATAGAACGTGATTGTCCTTGCAGAGTAGTCCAATATGGTGTGGTACTCGGCAAGCCAATCCATGCCCAGGATAACATCAAACTCGGACATTGGTAACACATACAAATTCGCAGGCAGAAAGATATCCCAAATTAGAACAGGGCTAGACGAACAAAATTGGCCCAATACTGCAATCTTCCCCAAGGGAGTCGATACCGATAAAGCCTCATGAGCGGACTCTAATGGTAGACCAATCAATCGGCAGAACTCCTCGGCCACAAAAGAATGAGATGCTCCAGAATCAAACAACACATGTGCAATGTAAGCGAAAATAGGAAGAATACCCTCGACTACCACTCTTGATGACTGAAGGTCCTGCTAAAGGGCATCAAATTTGCCTTAGGCCAACGGGGGAGGTGTTGTCCTCTCTACAGTCTCTGCTACTACTGCTGCCGCTGCGACGGCCTAACATGCTACCTCTGCTGCTGTGGCGGAGGCCTCGGAGGCTGTTGCTGTGGTCGCTGCTGCTGCTGCTATGGAGGTTGATGCGGGGGATGCTGTGGTGCCCTCGGCTGCTGAAGATGGGGACATTCGTGCCTACGATGTCCCGTCCTACCATAACCAAAGAAAACACACCTGTGAATGGCCCCGAAGATGATGCTGGATGCACTGCTAGTGCTCGAAATCCTGGGCAAGCCGTACATCGACGGTGTTGTTGCTGAAGGGAGCTACTGGAATGCGCATTCCTCTTCCAGTCTCCTCCCTGGTCATGGGTCCTTTACAAGGTGGCCCAATCATCCTCGTAGACCAGGGCCCTCTGAACAACCTAATCGAACGTCGTAAGCAGGTGTCTGACCACACGACTCCTGAGGGTGGGACACAAGCCGTTCACGAAATGGCAAGCCTTCCGCCTCTCATCATCCACAAGATAAGTCACAAATCTGGACAATGCGACGAAACGCGCGTCATACTGTGACACGGTCATATCCTCCTGGAAAAGTGTCTCGAACTCCAATGCATGTTGTTGCTAAACATGCTCAGGGAAGAACTTCTGGTCGAATCGGTCCACGAAGTACTCCCAAGTCCACACAAAATCTGGCCCAGCCACTCGGGAAATGGATGCCCACCAATGCTGAGCCTCTCCCTGAAGAAGGAATACCGCCAACGGAACTCGCTGTTGAGTCATGCATCGCATGGTGTAGAAAATCTTCTCCACCTCGGAGCGCCATAACTCAGCTGTTGCAGGGTCTTACTCACCCCGGAAATGCGGAGGATCATGCTGACAGAAGTCTCGTAGAAGAGCACTCGTGTGCACCTGGTCTGTCTGCTCTGGAGTCTCTACTGAATGTCTGCCCTGCCCCTGGAGGGCGGCTGTGATGGCCTGCAGCATCTGCTGCAATTGCTCTGCTCCAACAGGTATGGTGGGGAATGTAGGGGCTGCACTGGACTCAGGCGGAGAGACAGGAACTGTGGGGGCCTCTGACAGAGGTACAACAGGCTTAGACGGGGGAACGGGAGCAACTAGAGGTGGAATGAGAACTTCAGGAATAAGATCCTCAAGAGGTGGACCGAGATACACTCGGGTCGCTCGGGTACCACGGGTGCCTCTCGTGCCTCGACCACGGGTACCTCGTCTAGGCGATATGGTCTACAGAAAGAACAAAGGCATCCAAGGCTGATGGACATTAGAGAACGAAATCAAAAGAGTAGGCACTCGGGACACTACTTGTCTTAAGCTCGAAGTAGATATGTGATGTTGTCCTGAGTTATTCCCGAGTTATGCTTTGATACTAACTCCTGTCACGCCTCAGACTCGGAAACCAGGCTCACAAAATTCTCGATCGCCGAATCCGGTACCGATAGCCTGTTTAATAATCAGCATAACCAAGATCATAACCAACAAATAACAACCACAGGAGCATCATCACAAAATCCACTAAGAATAAAAACTTTTTCGGTGTCCAAATCTGGCCATCCACGATGTGCCTGTGGAGGCTACAGCCCTGATGATGCTAAGTCAAATAATAAGCTTGCCATGCAAATGTGAGATGCATAAATCATACCAATCAATCATGTATCAGTCATGCGCATACAATCCGCTCATTTGGGGCAACTCCATCACTTAGGGAGTCTCATAAACAACTTTCCCAATGGCTCATACCATAATCAACCACTCCTCAACCAAGCATACATATGATGCACATGGGAATGAATCATGAAGATAACTAAGCATAACATGCGATGATGTTGTACTCTCCTCTTAGCAAGGTTGGGTCTGTACTTAGAGAATTCTACGTGGTATGAAAGAAGCATAACCAATAGTGGGGGCCTAATGATTTGGGGGTAGCCCATAAAGTCTAGGTAAGTAATACAACGGGCCCAATAGATGAGAATGGGCCCGTCAAAGGGCCTAGACGGGTTCACAATGTGGACATTTAACCACCATTGTTCCCTAGAAGGCAGCCCAACAAGGAACCTAGCTAAAACAAGGCCCAAGGCCTGGATACAACCATGAAAAGAAAATGGGCAGCAATCCATAACATCTAATATCACATGTGGGCCTCAAGAAATGCCCCGAAGCCTACATACATTAATGTGGGCTTAATGGGGCAAACCATGGCCCAAGTATCAACGAATACATACATTATGATGGGTCTCATGGGCAGCCCATATGCCCCAAAACAAATGGCTAAGGTACTTTTAACATTCACTTTGTGTACCTTATAGGTCAGCCCAAAAGTTGGTAAATTGGATGGGCCATAAAGATACAATCACATACACCATAGTGGGCTTACAACTAGCCCACTGGGCCCAGCACAATGGATGGGCAGCACTTGCGTTGGAAAAGTACTAAGGCTAGACGTCCAGCCCTTCTGGGCCTACTTGGACGTCTAAAAAAATCAAGGTCTGAATTCAATCAAATGGGTAGTGGGCAGTACAAGACACAAATGAGGCCTAAAACCTCAGAAAAATACAAGCATGGTGTGTATACATAACACCCTCAATCTGGTGGGCCTCACAACTCTAAAACATACAATTATATGCACAATTTTGGGCCCTCGTAGGAAATCCGGCCCACCTAACTTCCTGGGCCTGCTGGAGTCTAGCAAAATAGATTATCTGGATAAAATAAACACTCCATGGTAGCCCATACATGTTACAATGGGCCCCACTAGATGGAAGGTACGAATACAACTCATAAATTAGGGTGGGCCTGCTGCTGGACTACAAGTCCAGCAACGCCCAACCCAGCCTGGACGTTCTAAGGGGGCCTGGATGGCCTGACAAAAATACATACAAGGTGGGCCCCAACTCTGGACGTTCCACCAGGGGTGGACCACGTCCAGGTGGACCACACAATGGAGGATGGTTGGGATTTAACACATCATCAAGGTGGGCAACAAAGGAGGGTGGACGGTCAGCCCCCTACTGGACGTTAGCCCAGTTGGGGCATCCAGCAGGTGTGCTGTTGGCCCAACTATGGTGTCCCATAGATGGACAGCCTGGATATTCTACCAATGACTAAGGTGGGTCCCAGTAAGGTGGGTCACAAGGAAGGTAAGGGGAGAAACCATAAATGCATATAAACAAAAATAAAAAAATCTGGACGGTAAGGTTTTTAAATAAAAAATCTGTTACTGGATTGTTGCTGTCCCCATCTTGTACACCCAATGGAATGGGCCCAGGCCATCCTAATCAAGGGAAAATGGGTGGATTACTGTAACGACCCGTAAATTTCCGTACATTGGCTCGAGTACCACCTCGACCAGAATCAATTACAAGATTAAATCCTTTAGAAATTTAACAAAGTTAACTAAGTACAAACTCGATTAGCCATGAAATCCGTTGGGATCGGCTTTAAATACGATCTGCAAGACCCAAACTTGCAAACAAGTGACTCTAGGTTACCCTAAAGTTTGAGAACCAACTCATTTACCCGGCTGCTGCTCTCGGGAAATGAAACGAACTTCGTATAGGTCTAGATCGCAAACATCGGAAGTCCGATTAACAACGAAGTTAAGGAAATAAGCGAAGGTTAAGGAACCTGCCACACTAGGCTTGACAATCATCTCAAAAATCAGATCCAGCCGAATGTCCACACGGCCATTCGTTTTGATCCAGAGCGAGGCGAGTGGAGTGAAGAAACACAAAGTACTACATTCCCATTCCAATTAATATAAATCAGGAATAGTGGGTTACAATCATGTCAAACACCATTCGCCATCATGTCGCACAGTCAGTATTAGCACCTGACCGTCAGAATCAGACTAAATTACACCCTCCATTAAATACATATTTCTGGACACATTTACTTGTACTTGGTATTAATTTACTGATACCGTCAGAATCAGACAAATTACACCCTGGATGAAAAAATCATTTACATTAAGGTCGGTATCCGCCACGTGCGAACTGAAATGGGAATTCGATGAATCTGAGAATCGAGTCGAACGTAAACCCACATAGATCCATGTGTGGTGAGCTTAAGTCTGGCGTTTGGCTCAAGGAGGGCCACCAGAACCTCTCTTTTGAGCTGGAAAAGTGACGAATATCCTATATTAGCAGTAACCCTTGAACCTGAGTCTATTTTGGGGATGTTTTTGGCTATAAAGGGCTTAGAACAGCCCCTCTCACAGCCATACGAATTTGGGATAAAACCCTAGAGAGAGAGAGAGAAAAGAGAGAGAATAGCTTGGATTTTGTGGGATCTTCCTCCTATGCTGCTTTCATTCCTCACACGGCCTACACCGCCTCCTTTCCAGGCGCTTTTCCCGACGGTATCCATCTCCGTTTAAGGTGAGAAACCCTAACCCTAGGTCTGATTTGATGTAGGTTGGTTGTAGGTTATGTAAAGGCTAACCGATTCCGCTCTTTAGGCTATAAAACTCCCGTATACGGAAGCTCAACGACCTTGCTGATTCGTTGTGATTCCAAGGGCAAAGGTGAGGACTTTAAGTGTATAAGTTACGGTTTTCAACGCTTTCAATGTCAGATAATGATAGATTCATGATCTGCATGTAAATGCACATGTACAAAGTGCTTCCCGTTTCCTGTTTCGATTAACGTAGTAGAATATGGAATTTCACATAC
This sequence comes from Magnolia officinalis, assembly GCA_021015155.1. Classification (NCBI taxonomy): domain Eukaryota; kingdom Viridiplantae; phylum Streptophyta; class Magnoliopsida; order Magnoliales; family Magnoliaceae; genus Magnolia; species Magnolia officinalis. The sequence continues at coordinate 35,953,840 of JAJHSJ010000007.1, forward strand.
TCTAGGTATACGTAGAAATACCGTATACGTATTTTTTTTGAGAAAATGTTTGACATGTTTATTTAATGTATGATTATATAATATATGGATAAAATACTAGTTTGGCGAAAGGAATCGCTGAAATACATGTTCGCTTGTAAATGCCTAGTATGTTGAAAATGTGTATTCTAGAAATACCGCATATGTGTAAATTTTGGAAATGCAATTGTAATGATTACTTGCTGTATGATTATGATATACATGGATAAAATACTCACGTGGCAAAGGATAGCCCTAACACGTATTTCGCTAACATACGTCATGTATGTTGGAATCGCGTACTCTAATGTTTGTGTAAATGCTTGTGTGTGTAAATGCTTGAGTGTTAGTGCCTTAGAGAGGTGCTGATATGGGATTCCCGACTACCTTAGAGACATGTAGGATACCCTCCATGCGGTGGTTCGCTATAACCACTCACTTGTGATGTGTATGTAATTGTATCCCTATTTGTATAGTGCTTTACAACATGCTTTACAACATGCTTTACTTCATGCTTTACTTCATGCTTTATAACATGCCTGCTAACATGCTTGTATTACTTGTTTATCATGCTTTACTCCACATGCTATTGATGAGAACTGTTTGAGTTTGGGACTATGTCTATAGTCCAAACATTCGGTACCAGACTTGCGATTGTGGCTGAGATTCATGTCGCCACAAAGGATGTGTCTGGCGAACCCGAGTCGTACTTCGGTTGGCGATAGTGGTTGGCCACACGGAGTGCTTTTGCGCTCCATATCGCCCAACTTGTGGTGCGCTCGAGCTAGTCAGGCTCGTCAAGTAAACCGGAATGTATACGTGTGTTCACCATGTTTGGTCGCTACTGCTTGAACCTAGGGTACCAAACTTACCAGTGGCGATCCCGTTAACCATGGTACCTCGATCCGCTAAGACGCATGAGCCGGGCATGGTGGTATGGGACACCGTGGTCGAGCTGTCGGCCTACGCTGGGGCCATGTGCCTCCCCGTAGTGACCATTGCGCAACCAAACTCGTGAGCCGAATACGGTGGTATGGGACACTGTATTCGAGCTGTCGATACTTACGGCGAGAGCCGAGTACGGTGAGACCTGTGCTCGTGCTGACGGGCGACGAGTCCTCCGTAGTATCTTCGAGTATACTCCAAGGGTCTGTGATTGGCGACGAGTCTTTCACACAGCAACTAGAGTATGAGTTGAGCCGAGTACGGTGAGACCTGTACTCGAGCTGACGGCTAGTGATTGAGCCGAGTACGGTGAGACCTGTACTCGAGCTGACGGCCAGCAATTGAGCCGCATACGGTGAGATCTGTATCCGCGCTGACGGGTGACGAGCCCTTTGCGATGCCTTCACTATGCTTCTCAAACCATAATATCGTATGAGATTAACTAGGATTGACGACCCTAGAATGGATCATGTTTGGGAATGATACAAGGGAGGTACCTTAGTTTCCCAATACTGCTGGTTGAAATGGACTAATAATAACTTGGTAATCATGAGCATCATCGCACCGCATGTGCTTTGTAGATGTGGCGCACTGAGGGAGTTAAGCATTCGCGAACGTAAGATGATGTCGCTTGAGGGTGGTTTGGCAAGGGCATACAGCATCATGTCATTTCATTTTCGCACTTAATAAGAGTAGTTAGAATTGTTTGATTTGTACTGCTTTATCATTACTGCTTGATTGAATTGATAACATGTTAACCTATGCTTTATTGTTCCACTGAGTTAGCTACTCACTCCCACGTTACGGGACGGTGTTTGCAACACCCACCAGACTCTGTCGCAGGTGTAGATGGCGCCTCGGTTCAGGAGCCGGAGCCCGACTTCGATGAGGATCAGGAGGAGTTCTCCTTTATGCAGTACTCTGACGGCTTTGCTTAGGCCGGCTGCATCGCGGGGTTTTCAGGGCTTCTCTTGGGAGTTGTATTTTGATTTTTTTTTTACTTAGAAACAATACATGTATATTGGTACTCAGTTAGTACTCATACTCTGGAGTTCACAAAATTTTGTTACTTTACATACTTTGAATATAAAATTACAGTCTTCCGCTTGCCTTTATACAATTGAACTGGAGTATGAATTACTGTTTTGGTATAATCTCATTCATGTTTATTGCTCTAACTCAGACAACATTTAACCATCATTGTGTATGTTGCATAAGTGATGCGTTGGAACTCGGGAGTTGAGTTCATACTCGACCCCTGAATTTCAGGGCGTTACAAGTTGGTATCAGAGCATGATTTTGATTAAAACCGGACCTGAGTTATGTCCCCACTACTTACGCTGACGTGTTACAACCTAGGAGGGTGCGCAAAAATTTAGAAACAGTCATAGGGTCTCCCGATTTCGCCGTTCGGCGAAATTCATTAAAAACAGACGCGTTGATCGAGTTTGTACTCGATCCTGACCGCACATACAGACTCTAAATCACTCCTAGAACGGTCTATTGACGTGTCCAGGTCACTATCCACCCAAAACCAGTGTTAAAAATCACAAAAATCAGATTAGTTCAGAAATTTCTCGGAACTAACCGTTCTGGAGCTGAACTGAGTTCGGGGCCCCTCCACGTTAATACATCAAGGTCCAGATCGAACCAGGGTGCATTTGGCACCCTGGGCATGTGGGAAACAATTTCCCCACGGCGGCGCCGCGGCTCCGGGCGGCGGACCGCGGTCCGGTGGCTTTTCTCAGGTGGGGCTGGGGATAGGGTTGGTTGGCCTGACCTCCCCTACCCCCTGGCACGTGCCATTTTGGCAATAGGTTAGGATTTAAGGGGCTGGAGCACCCTTCTCCCTCATTTCTTCCTTTCCAAGCACCTCCCAACCCCATTTTCGATTTTTCTCAAAACCCATCCCTCCAAACCTTGCAATCTTTCATTTTCTTCCATAACTCACACACCCCAACCTTCCACAACAGCCCTAGCCTCCTCCTTTCCCCCCATTTTCTCAAGTTGGAGCTCTCATACCCTCATTGGAGCTCAAAATCGGGTAATCTCCTAACCCATTCCATTTCTTCTTGTTTCTCCTTCATTTCCTACCTCTAGTGCCCCTTCCACACCTATTGGATTGTTGCTTGTGGGTGGATCAAAGAGATCAGCCCCTTGTTCCCCCATTTTTGGCATTTTTCCATGGCCCTCCTTGGTGTGGTGGCTACTATTTTCTCCATTTCCTCCTCCATCCTATCTCTCATGGGAAAGAGGAAAACCGCGGCCGATGATGCCGGCCCAAGTAGGCCAGCCCATTCCCGAAGAAGATCTGACGTTGGGGCCGCTACACTAGCACCGTTCGGGAGTTTAGGTCGAAGCGAGACCTGGATCCTGACCATCCCGTCGGAAATGCTTATCCGATAGGCATTGAATATGGGCACTTCACGGGCCGCAAGGTTGTGTTTGAAACTCATGTGGATGAAAGGGTGTTCGGTCTACACCCACTGATGGATCGCCTGGTGGACATCGGGTGGAACTCTATGTTTGACGGCGAGTCCCCTGCATGTGAGAATACAGTTCGCGCTTTCTATGCCCACATCGTGGACTCATCAGTAGAGCCTCTTCAGTTTACTGTTTCTGTGAGGGGCATAAGGCGCACGATTACGGTGGATGAGGTGGCTCGGATCACGAAGCTACCGCTTGGTCAGGTGCATCCTAGTGACAACTTCTCCAGAAGTGCGCGGGAAAGGGATCGCCGCACGCGATACCTCTGTGGTCGCCGGGTTACTTGGAAGCGAGGAAATTGCATTGCGGCGACAAAGATGGCCGAGGACTTCCGTTTACTCCATCACATTTTCACCTACAATGTGTACCCACGGTCGGGTAACCGCACGGAATGTACTCGGTTGATGGTGGACTTTTTATACAAGATGGGACATTGGGACAACATATGCCTGCCCACATTCATCCTATCCCAGATTGTTCAGGTTGTTCGTTCTGCCAGGAATGATCTTTCGCTCTCATTTGGCCGTCTGATCTGCAGGATGGCTCGTGATGTAGGCTACAGATTGAACATGGAGGACCTTGCACCAGTCCGAGTCATAAGTGAAGCGACACTCAAGAATATGAAGATCGGCCCTCAACAGCGGCAAGCCCGACTCGACGAGTCTGGAGATGAGTCGGATAGCGCCGGCGAGGAGAGTGTTGACCTCCAGGCAGAGAGTGATGAGGAGGAGCGCGGTGATGACATACAGGAAGAAGAACCTGAGGCTCAGGACACTGAGGAGAGTTCACCTCCTGCGACTCAGGAGCAGGGTGTGGATCTGGATGCTTTGGATGCACGTTTGGCCCGTCTCGAGGAGGGTCAAGCCGCCCTGCAGCAAGAGATTGGTCAAGTTCGAGCCAAGCTTGAAGAGAATGAAGCCTACATGAAGAAGAGTTTTAAGAAGATGTCCCGTACGTTGAAGGCCATTCTGTGTTGTGCGCAGGACAAGAATGCTCCTCCTCCACCGCCTGCTTCGGATGCTTAGTCATCCACGTTGTTGTGTGTTGTGTTGTTTACTTTGGTTACCGCGATAGGCGGTTTATGTTTTCATGTAGATGATGTAGTAGGTAGTAGCATGTTTTAGGTGTTTGATGTAGTGGATGTATTGGCTATCATGTGATTTCTGTCGTGATTCATGTAACTCTGTATTCCATGTATTATGACAATTTTGGGTAAATGAAAAGCATGTAGCCTCTTTTGTTTTGATGATGTGTGGAATGCTTAAGTGCTTTATGAAGTGTGTTGTGCTTTATCTCACAAATGATCTACCCTATGTTTTATAGGGCATGCCGCGGCAGTACACATGGAGCACGACACATCTTCTTCTTCTGACCGGCTCTATGGACCAGACTCCTTCTGGTAGTAGCGGTCCTGCGGACCGAGGGTTGGGATCTGATCAGCCTCCTGCTGGTCCTACTGGTGGACAGCCACCTTATACGCCCCCGGTCCGTGAGCAGTATCGACCGTCATCTTCTGCGCAGCATGATTCTCAGGCTGCTCCGCCGCTGATAGGTTTGAGCAGCTGATGATGATGCATCTGCAACAGATGTAGCAGCAGCAGATGCAGCAGCAGCAGCAGCAGATACGGCAGCAGCACAGCAGCCTATGGCCACTATTGCTGAGGCCTTGTCCCATGGTGGTAGTGTGACTCCACCTACGACATATGCGCATCCTGACGAGCATTCTGAGCCTCCTGCTCGGTTTGAGGATGTGCCTCTGCCTACACCCGTCGCACCTCCTACTGGAGATGTCGGTACTCGTGGTTTACTCGAGCGATTTCAGCGCTTGAGGCCTCCCTCATTTGTGGGTTCTCACAGACCCGAGGAGGCGGAGTTCTGGCTAGACCGCATCTCCAAGATGCTACGGATGCTGCATTGTTCCGAGGCAGAGCAGGTTGAGTTGGCTACCTTCATGTTTGAGAGGGAGGCCAGCTTATGGTGGGACAGTGTGCTGCGCACGGTCGCAGTAGATTTCGTGTGGACCTGGGAGGCTTTCGAGTCTCAGTTCCACGAGAAGTATTACCCGCAGACGTATCGGCATGAGCGGGAGGATGAGTTTCTGCGCCTCAGGCAGGGAGGCATGACGGTGACGGAGTATGAGCACCGTTTCACTGAGTTGGGCCGCTTTATCCCAACCATCTTCGTCAATGAGCAGATGAGGATGCGTCGATTCACTGAGGGCTTGCGACCTGACATACGGTCGAAGCTATGCTGCCTCAGTATTCCTACATACGCGGCGTTGGTCCATATGTCTATGACGGCCGAGCAGGATGTGGACCGTTTGGCCAGATCGCGTGGCTATGGTTGCGAGACCACGGCAGGATTTACAGAGCAGGCCTATCTTAGGCAAGAGGCCTCGGGCTGATTCTCCCCCCAGGGCCGCAGCGCCAGTTGTTCCTATGAGACGCCCGTTGGTGACCTGCACGTTTTGCGGGAAACCAGGACACCCTGCTGAGAGCTGCTTCTCGCGCATGAGGGCTAGCGGATTTGCGCCACCGCAGAGATTGGATCACCCTTATCCACAGGCCATATCAGCTCCGCCGCTACAGACTGTTCCTGCACATCCTTCATTCCGACCTCCTGTGCCGCGCTTCAGGCCGCCACAGCGACCCTTGGCTCCTCAGCCGAACCGCCAGCAGCAGGCTCGTGTACATATGCTTGTTGCCGAGGCACCAGAGACGTCGATTTCGGCACCGACGGCTTTTGAGGGTACGACTTATGTTCATGGTACTCCCGTTTCTTTATTGGTGGACACTGGTCCACTACTTCTATTATTTCTTGTGGGGCGGTGAATGTCTATCTTTGCATACTGTTCCCACTAAGGGAACGAGACTCACTACGGCCACTGGGACCTTCTCGGATGTCACACGGTTATGCGAGGGTTGCGCGATAGTTTTGGGTAGCAGCACAGCTCGTCGACCTTATTGTTGCTCCACTATGGCACTACGACGTTATACTTGGCATGGATTGGCTCGCCAAGATGAGGGCGGAGATAGATTGCGATGCTCGGATCGTGACTGCCTATGGACCTGACGGCACACTTTCACGTTTCCAGTGCAGGTCAGTTGGCCCTGTCGAGTTGATTGTTATGCTGCTTTACTTGTACCGATTGATGGTCCGACATTGGAGGGTACGCCGGTGGTTCGGGAATTTGTTGGTGTCTTTAGACTATATTCCTGGTTGGTTACTCCTCGGCGCGAGATTGATTTTACGATTGATCTTACGCCTGGTGCGACGCCCATCTCGTTGCCGACTTATCGTATGCCTCCATGTGAGATGGAGGAGCTGCGGAAAAAGATTGACGAACTTGTAGAGAAAGGTTTTATACGACCTAGTGTGTCTCCTTGGGGAGCACCTGTGTTATTTGTGAAGAAGAAGGACGGGTCACTACGGTTGTGTATTGATTACCGTAGGTTGAACTAGGTCACGGTGAAGAACAAGTATCCTTTGCCCAGGATAGATGATCTGTTCGATCAGTTGAGGGGGGCAAAGTATTTCTCGAAGATTGATCTTCAGTCAGGGTACCACCAGTTGCGCGTGAGAGAGGAGGACGTATAGAAGACAGCCTTCAGGACGTGCTTTGGGCACTATGAGTTCTTGGTGATGTCGTTCGGTCTGACGAACGCACCAGCCGTGTTCATGGATCTGATGAACCGGGTATTTCGGCCCTTCCTTTACCGATTCGTCATCGTCTTTATTGATGACATTTTGATATACTCTACGAGTCGGGAGGAGCACAAGGAGCACTTGCGAGCGGTATTGGGTACGTTGGAGAAGAACCAGTTGTTTGCGCAATACAAGAAGTGCGACTTCTGGCAGGAGGAAGTCAAGTTCCTGGGACATGTAGTGTCCAAGGATGGGATAGCAGTGGACCTTGCTAAGGTAGCCGCGGTTCAGGATTGGCAGCAGCAGCCTGAATCGGTTACTGAGGTGAGGAGTTTCCTTGGTCTGGCTGGGTATTACAGACGCTTCATTCGGGATTTCTCGAAGATTGCCAGGCCATTGTCTCAGTTGACTCGGAAAGACCTGAAGTTCGCCTGGATGAGAAGGCGGAGGCAGCTTTTAAGGAGCTGAAGGACAAGTTGACGTCCGCCCCTGTGCTAGTATTGCCAGAGCAAGGGGTGAAATACACGGTATATACTGACGCGTCTCGCGTTGGTTTGGGTGTGTTCTGATGCAGAAGGATAGGGTGATTTCGTATGCCTCGAGACAATTAAGGAAGCACGAGAGAATTACCCTACACATGACCTGGCTGGAGTTGGCAGCTGTCATCTTTGCATTGAAGCTCTGGAGACATTACCTCTATGGAGAGGAGTTCGAGCTTTTCTGCGACCACAAGAGCCTTAAGTACATATTCACACAGCGAGACTTGAATATGAGACAACGCCGATGGATGGAGACCTTGAAGGACTTCAAGTTCGAGGTTTCCTACCATCCTGGCAAGGCGAACCTTGTGGCAGACGCGTTGAGCCGCAAGAAGGCGATTGCATTTGCGGCACCGCTGATGATAGCCGAGTGGGACATGATGGATTTGTGCGGGACTTCGAGCAGAGACTCACTGTCGAGGAGCCTTTGAGTGTGTTGCGCACGTTCGGGTGCGGCCACTTATTGACGACAGGATTGTTGAGGCCCAAGAGGGCGATATCGGCTGTCTGAGCTTCGAGAGCAGGCTAGCGACGCCGGGACTCCGAGTGGAGAGTTGGTTCTGATGGGGGTTTACGATTCCGTGGCCGCCTATGTGTTCCTGATGTGCCTGACTTGAGACGCGAGCTTCTCGAGTCTGCCCATAACTCGAAGCTTGCGATGCATCCTGGTAGCACGAAGATGTACCAGGATATGAACGGACGTATTGGTGGGATAACATGAAGGCCCACATTGCTGAGTATGTATCTCGATGTCTGACGTGCCAGCAGGTCAAGGCAGAACATCGCCGACCTCCTGGACTACTTCAGCCCATGCCCATAGCGGAGTGGAAGTGGGACTTCATCTCCACATTTCATATCAGGGGGCTGCCGAAGACGAGGAAGGGACACGATTCCATTTGGGTGATTGTGGACCGGTTGACCAAATCGGCCCATTTCCTCCCTATCAGAGTTACGAACTCTGCAGACGAGCTGGCTAGATTGTACATCAGGGAGATCGTCCGTCTGCACGGGGTTCCTTTGGAGATCGTGTCGGACAGAGACACGCGGTTCACATCTATCTTCTGGACTCGTATCCAGGAGGCGATGGGTGTGAAGTTGAAGTTCAGTACAATCGTTTCATCCTCAGACTGATGGGCAGACAGAGCGGGTGAATCAGATTCTGGAGGATATGTTGCGAGCATGTGTGTTGGACTTCAAGGACAGCTGGGATGACTGTCTTCCGTACGCAGAGTTCGCCTACAACAACAGCTTCCAGGCGACTATTGGCATGGCGCCATATGAGGCTCTATATGGTCGACCTTGTAGGGCACCGCACTGTTGGCAGAGGTTGGCGAGCGTAGTCTGGTTGGCCCGGAGTTGGTACAGACGACTACAGAGAAGGTAGACATTATCAGGCGTCGATTACTTACAGCGCAGAGCAGGCAGAAGAGTTACGCCGATACGAGGCGGCGACCGCTGGAGTTCGAGGTCGGGGATCATGTGTTCCTTCGAGTTTCCCCTATGAAGGGAGTCCTTCGGTTCGGGAAGAAGGGAAGCTCACACCGAGGTTTATCGGTCCATTTCAGATACTGGATCGAGTGGGTGATGTGGCGTATCGTCTCGCTTTGCCCACACCACTTGCCTCTGTACACAACGTATTTCATGTATCTATGCTGAAGAAGTACGTTCCTGATCCTTCGCATATCATCAGATGGGAGCAGGTACAGTTGAGCGAGGATGCTACGTACGAGCTGCGCCCGATGCGTATCCTTGATAGGAAGGAGCAGGTACTACGTAGCAAGGTCATCCCACTTGTGAAGGTACTTTGGACACATCATTCCGAGGAGGAAGCTACCTGGGAGACTGAGGCCGAGGTCAGGAAGAATTACCCTCAGATTCTCGAGGATTACGAAAAGGAATAAATTTTGAGGACGAATTTTTTTGTTTAAGGGGGGTAGATTGTAACGACCTGTAAATTTCCGTACATTGGCTCGAATACCACCTCGACCAGAAATCAATTAGGATTAAATCCTTTAGAAATTTAACAAAGTTAACTAAGTACTAAACTCGATTAGCCATGAAATCCGTTGGGATCGCTTTAAATACGATCTGCAAGACCCAAAACTTGCAAAACAAGTGACTCTAGGTTACCCTAAAGTTTAGAACCAAACTCATTACCCGGCTGCTCTCGGGAATGAAACGAAACTTCGTATTAGGTCTAGATCGCACATCGGAAGTCCGATTAACACGAAGTTAAGGAACTAGGACCGCCTCACTGGGCTTGACAATCATCTCAAAAATCAGATCCAGCCGATGTCCCACGGCCATTCGTTTTGATCCGGAGCGAGGGAGTGTGAAAAACACTATTCCCATTCCAAAATAAATATCAGGAATAGTGATCTGGCACCATTCGCTTGCGCGTCAGTATTAAGCAACCTGACCGTCAGAATCAGACTAAATTACACCCTCAGATTAAGAAAAATTTCAGGAACATTTACATGTACTTGTAATTTCTGATCGTGGCCCACTGACCGTTGAACTGAAAGTAGTCCGCCACGTGCGATCTGGGAATCCGATCGAGTTGAAAACGTAATCCTACATAGATCCATGTGTGGTGAGCTTAAGTCTGGCGTTTGGCTCAAGGAGGGCCACTAGAACCTCTCTTTTGAGCTGGAAAAGTGACGAATATCCTATATTAGCAGTAACCCTTGAACCTGAGTCTATTTTGGGGATGTTTTTGGCTATAAAAGGGGCTTAGAACAGCCCCTCTCACAGCCATACGAATTTGGGATAAAACCCTAGAGAGAGAGAGAGAAAAGAGAGAGAATAACTTGGGATTTGTGGGAGATCTTCCTCCTGCTGCTTTCATTCATCACACGGCCTACACCGCCTCATTCCAGGTGCTCTCCCGACGGTATCCACTCCGTTATAAGGTGAGAAACCCTAACCCTAGGTCTGATTTGATGTAGGTTGGTTGTAGGTTATGTAAAGGCTAACCGATTCCGCTCTTTAGACTAGAAAACTCCTGTATACAGAAGCTCAATGACCCTTGCTGATTTGTTGTGATTCCAAGGACAAAGGTGAGGACTTTAAGTATATAAGTTACGGTTTTCAACGCTTTCAATGTCAGATAATGATAGATTCATGATCTGCATGTAAATGCACATGTACAAAGTGCTTCCCGTTTCCTGTTTCGATTAACGTAGTAGAATATGGAATTTCACATACTCTAGGTATACGTAGAAATACCGTATACGTATTTTTTTTTCAGGAAAATGTTTGACATGTTTATTTAATGTATGATTATATAATATATGGATAAAATACTAGTTTGGCGAAAGGAATTGCTGAAATACATGTTCGCTTGTAAATGCCTAGTATGTTGAAAATGTGTATTCTAGAAATACCGCATATGTGTAAATTTTGGAAATGCAATTGTAATGATTACTTGCTGTATGATTATGATATACATGGATAAAATACTCACGTGGCAAAAGGATAGCCCTAACACGTATTTCTCTAACATACGTCATGTATGTTGGAATCGCGTACTCTAAGTGTTTGTGTAAATGCTTGTGTGTGTAAATGCCGGCGTGTTAGTGCCTTAGAGAGGTGCTGATATGGGATTCCCGACTACATTAGAGACATGTAGGATACCCTTCATGTGGTGGTTCGTTATAACCACTCGCTTGCGATGTGTATGTAATTGTATTCCTATTTGTATAGTGTTTTACAACATGCTTTACAACATGCTTTACTTCATGCTTTACTTCATGCTTTATAACATGCCTGCTAACATGCTTGTATTACTTGTTTACATGCTTTACTCCACATGCTATGATTGAGAGAATGCTTGAGTTGGGACTATGTCTATAGTCCAAACATTCGGTACCAGACTTGCGATTGTGGCTGAGATTCATGTCGCCATAAAGGATGTGTCTGGCGAACCCGAGTCGTACTTCGGTGGCGATAGTGGTTGGCCACACGGAGTGCTTTTGCGCTCCATATCGCCCAACTTGTGGTGCGCTCGAGCTAGTCAGGCTCGTCAAGTAAACCGGAATGTATACGTGTGTTCACCATGTTTGGTCGCTACTGCTGAACCTAGGGTACCAAACTTACCAGTGGCGATCCCGTTAACCATGGTACCTCGATCCGCTAAGACGCATGAGCCGGGCATGGCATGGTGGTATGGGACACCGTGGTCGAGCTGTCGGCCTACGATGGGGCCATGTGCCTCCCCGTAGTGACCATTGCGCAACCAAACTCGTGAGCCGAATACGGTGGTATGGGACACTGTATTCGAGCTGTCGATACTTACGGCGAGAGCCGAGTACGGTGAGACCTGTGCTCGTGCTGACGGGCGACGAGTCCTCCATAGTATCTTCGAGTATACTCCAAGGGTCTGTGATTGGCGACGAGTCTTTCACAGCAACTAGAGTATGAGTTGAGCCGAGTACGGTGAGACCTGTACTCCAGCTGACGGCTAGTGATTGAGCCGAGTACGGTGAGACCTGTACTCGAGCTGACGGCCAGCAATTGAGCCGCATACGGTAAGATCTGTATCCGCGCTGACGGGTGACGAGCCCTTTGCGATGCCTTCGCTATGCTTCTCGAACCATAATATCGTATGAGATTAACTAAGATTGACGACCCTAGAATGGATCATGTTTGGGAATGATACAAGGGAGGTACCTTAGTTTCCCAATACTGCTGGTTGAAATGGACTAATAATAACTTGGTAATCATGAGCATCATCGCACCGTATATGCTTTGTAGATGTGGCGCACTGAGGGAGTTAAGCATTCGCGAACGTAAGATGATGTCGCTTGAGGGTGGTTTGGCAGGGCATACAGCATCATGGTCATTTCATTATCACACTTAATAAGAGTAGTTAGACTTGTTTGATTGTACTGCTTTATCATTACTTCTTGATTGAATTGATAACATATTAACCTATGCTTTATTGTTCCACTGAGTTAGCTACTCACTCCCACGTTATGGGACGGTGTTTGCAACGCCCACCACTCTTTCGCAGGTGTAGATGGCGCCTCGGTTCAGGAGCCGGAGCCCGACTTCGATGAGGATCAGGAGGAGTTCTCCTTTATGCAGTACTCTGACGGCTTTACTTAGGCCGGCTGCATCGCGGGAATTCAGGGCTTCTCTGGGAGTGTGTATTTGATTTTTTTTTTTACTTAGAAACAATACATGTATATTGATACTCAGTTAATACTCATACTCTGGAGTTCACAAAATTTTGTACTTTACATACTTTGAATATCAAATTACAGTCTTCCGCTTGCATTTATACAATTGAACTGGAGTATGAATTACTGTTTTGGTATAATCTCATTCATGTTTATTGCTCTAACTCAGACAACATTTAACCATCATTGTGTATGTTGCATAAGTGATGCGTTGGAACTCGGGAGTTGAGTTCATACTCGACCCCCGAATTTCAGGGCGTTACAATTACGTGCACCTATGAATGAACAACAAGTGGGGTCCACATGAGTGGCCCACCATCCCTAAAACTAAGCTGATATGTATGTTTTTCCTTCATGCAGGACTGCTGGACGGTCCAGAAAGTTGGACCGTCCAGCCCTCTTGGGCCTGCTCCATGGGACTCTAATCAAGGGTGGATGGTGTGGGTTTCATCATACATCAAGGTGGGGTCCACACCTCAGAGAAACACCCAAAAAAATTAGGGAGAAAAGAACTATAAATAAGGCTTACAACTTCATACAAAATCATATAGCAATGGGCTAGAAATCTGGACGACAACATGTTGCTGTCCATTCCAGTCCAATATGCAATAGATTGGGGGATTTATTTCAGATTCATCAAGGTGGGGTCCACCTAGATGGGTCACACATACCCAGACCAAAGCCCTGAAAAGGCCAAGCTATATGTCCTAGAGGGGGGGGGGTGGTGGGGGGGGGGGGGGGGGGGGGGTGAATAGGACTATGCCAAATTAAAATAAAATCAGCGGAAATAAAATAAACTAATAGCCTTACAACATGAATCAATTCACAAAGCTAAATTTAAATCACCTTGATAAATAGATATCGAGAGATTGATGCAAATTCAGTTCTAAGGACAACCTTACACCATAATCAACAAGGGCTTATGGTAGGACAACCTTATTTCTAGAACCTCTTTTGGATCAAGGACTCAATATTAATATAAGTAAATGAAATAGCAAGGAATTGAATTTAAATGCAGAAGTAAGATCTAAATTATTACAACAATCCCCACACTTGCTTGAAATGTAAATAGTTACAACATTCACATCCACTTGTACATTCCACACAATCGAATGATAAAAGATATGACAATTAAGTAAGTATTCAAACCACAAGTCAAAGAGTTATAGTGGTTCGCTTGTGTGTACACCAACTGTTTTCCAACAGCCACACAAAAAGCTACTCCACTCCTAATATCCTCACACAGGGGATATTAGCGTTCACTAACAAATAGGTTTTCACAGGTTCACCAAAAACCTTTACAATTGTGTCTTTTTCACTTGGGCTTACAATCCAAAAACCCCTCTTTCTGAGTTTTCTGGTTTTCCTCAGACAACCAATACAATGAGATTTTTCTGGCTTAACCTCAAACAAAACCAAAAGTAAATGAATTTTACAGAATTGTAAAATACCTGGATTTCTCCTTTTTGTAGTAGCCCGGTAGCGGTAGAACCAATCGGAGTAGATGATTTGAATGTCAAAGTTCAATTTCCAATACTTACATTCATAAGGTTCTAAGTTCTAATTGATTTTAGATTTAACTCGTTGGGCGTAGCTAAATTTGATTTTGATTCCAAGAAGAAGAGAATAAGATAATTCCTCTTTTCAAATAAGATTGGAATATAGAAACAAAATCAAATTAAATAAGCTAGCAAAAAGGAATATTAAATAAGCACAATCTAGCTTAAAATAAACACAGACTTATCTCAGAGTGATCACTTGAAAATTTCTTGAATTGAATAGCGTTGAAGTTATGAAAACTCTGAATTTCGTTTCAATTTATAGAAGCAGAAAGCAGAAATCGCTCCTACGACTGGTCTTAGAAACCTACGACTGGTCGTAGCTCTAACAGATTTTTGAAAAAATAAGCGCGATCTTTAAAAGCCGTTCTACGACTGGTCGTGAGTACCCTACGACTGGTCGTGGGTCACCTACGACTGGTCGTAGATTCCTACGACTGGTCGTAGGACCAGTATTTCGTTGCTGGACTTTAAGTCGTAGCTCCACGACTGGTCGTGGACGAGTCGAAGCCACACCTACGACCGGTCGAAGGACTCCAAGGACTGGTCGTGGGCGTACCAAAAATTCTGAAAAATCTTCAACTACTTAGGACTGGTCGTGGAATTTCTTGGACTAGTCGAACCAATGCTAGGACTGGTCGAACAAGAGCTAGGACTGGTGTCGTAGAATAAACCAACCTTATGTAATTTAAATATTTGATTAATGTATCCAAAGTGACCTACTTAAAGGGGCAACCTAAGGTCATTCAAACCTGAACCATGTCGTATGGACATTGAACTTCAACCATTCAACGAATGTAGATAATTTGAATTATATCAGGCTTGAGATCTTGAACCATATCATGCTTGAGATCTTGAACCATATCATGCTTGAGATCTTCATCAACATAGAACTACTTCATGCGTTGTTTCTTTAGATTTGAACTTCAACATTGTAGCTTCTTGAGGCTTCAACATGTAGCTTCTTGAGGCTTCAACATGTAGCTTCTTGAGGTGTCAACATGTAGCTTCTTGAGGCTTCAACATGTAGCTTCTTGAGGTGTCAACATGTAGCTTCTTGAATTCCAATAAATGATCATACAAGTACAGAACACCGATAGATGTTTTGGCACACAAAATTTGACAACCAAAGGAGCATGAGATCATAACACTTACAATCTCCCCCTTTGTCAAATTTGTGACAAAACACCCAAATAATAATACTTCAATTTGAAACGAAGTACTCACTACATATTCACAACAAGTTCAACAATAGAGAAGCATGCACAGATATATATGATAAGAAATACTAGCATCATTCCCATAAGAAATAACTAGCATCATTCTCATAACTACCCCTGAGAAGCTTAACTCCCCCTGAGTAATAGGTACCCCTGAGAAACTTAACCCCCTGAGTAATAGATAATAGGAGCACAACTCCCAAAACTTCTCCCCCTTTTTGTCACAAAATGACAAAGGAAGAAGGGCAGCAATAATAATGAATATAGTAGTTAGTATATAGATTCAAGAGAGCTTTAGTGCATAATTCAAAAAGTCAGTGAGTATGTAAAGTTAAAAATAAATATTACAGACTTAGAAAAACATTCAGTCAGAACCAGAGGATGGAGCAGGATTAGAAGGATCAATTTTGTATAAACCCTTAACAATCCACCTCATATATTTGCGAAGATAAGAGAATTGCGTGTCTTGTGAAACACGAATTTGAGCCACTTGCTCTTGAAGGGAATTCAATCTCTCATCAAAATCAGAGGGCTGAAAATCAGGATCATCAGCCGAGTCTGACTCAAGTTCTTCAAATAAATCATCCATATTCACGTCTTCAGTAGGATCACCAGCTGTCCTGCATCTCCTGCTTCAGCACCACCGCCACCAGCATCCACTTGGCCATCAGCCAATTCTAAAGTCATCTTGTTAAGATTTGAATTATTAAAAGGGAGATGATGGATGGGTTTTTCTCTAGTAGGCATAGCAACGAGCATATGATTTGCCAGCATAGTCAACAAATAACCAAAGGGTATATCACTATGTCCAGGATGTTGACGAGACAGAATAATGAATGACAAATTAAGGAAGGTAAACATATTTTGCACCAGAGATGACAGAATGCAAAACACGAACCATAAAAGCAAGTGAGTTCGGTTTTATTGCCAGCACGAGGATAAAGATTAGAGATAAAAATCCTATGTAGTACTCTGTGCCTGGGTAACAAAAATCTTGAGGGAAGTGCATGACCTTTTGAGTCCAATGAACGTCCAAATTACATAAATCTCTAGTAAGCATTCTACGTTCAGATTCAGAGAGACTGTCATGTAAAATATTAATTGGAATGCTCTCATCATTGACAGGTATTTCCATAATATCAGCAATCAAATGTCGATCCACTACAAACAATCCTTCTTGAGTATCAACTTTAAAAATTAAATTCTCAAGAGAAAAATCACAGATACATGCAAACATGGATTGGGCAATGGACTGGTATGCAGGTCCACCCCAATGCAAGATGTTATCCCATCCCACAGATTCCAACAGAGGAGGGATACCAAATGAAGCAATGTGATTAACATTCACAGGACGCTCAACAATAAATTTCGCATACGCAAATCCCGAACATTTGGAGGATCATTTTCGGGAGACCGAAGATGACGTTGTACAATAGAAGTTGATCTAGAAGAAGAGGGACCTCTAGTAGTTTTTTTTACCTCTAGCATCCATTTTAATGGAGGATTTCAATGAAACAACAAGATGCAAGATAGAAAAGATAAGGTTTTAATAGATCAGATTTTTCAAGATAAAACCCCAATCTTGCAATGAACGACCCAATAGATTCAACAAGAAAGTGATTTGAAACACTAATATCAAGAATCTATAATAAAAATGCAAAGAAACCACTAACCTTGAAGAACTAAGAAGGTGGGTTCGACCGGTTGTAGCTAGAGCCGTTGGTGGGAAAAAAGAAATGAGGAAGAAGAGTCAAAATCCCCAAATTAAAGTGAAATCCCGAGTTTCACGACCGGTCGTGTACGTGTTCGACCAGTCGTATCACGACCGGTCGTGTACACTCACGACTGGTCGAGTACGACTCAAAATTTGCAATTTTTTTTTTTTCAAATAAATTTCAAATTTAAGCAAATAAATCATCAAACTTATGTACATTATGATACACTAAATCATGCAAATTCAATTTAAATTGCACATACCGAGATCAAACTTTAATTTATTAAACCTGCTTTTGTCGAGCGGTTTAGTGAAAATGTCAGCAAGTTGAGTCTCGGTTGGAATGTAATCCAAACATATTACCTTTTCTTCCACTAATTGTCTACGAGTGCGCACACCAGTGAGAGGGTTTCCAAGTATTAGAGAAGTTGGATGATCTTTAACAGTCCTTAATTCAGAATTAGGTTCACTTGATGAAGTTTCTTGTTTTTCAAGTATAAGCACTTCATCATTATCCGAACTAGGAATGGGTGTATTCAAAAGATCGTCAATCACAACATTTATTGACTCTTGAATCACACCGGTCCTGTTGTTCAGAACACGATATGCACGACTGTTTAAAGAATACCCTAAAAAGATCCCTTCATCACTTTTAGTGTCGAATTTTCCCAAATTTTCACGGTCACGCAAAATATAACACTTACTGCCAAAAACTCGAAAGTATTTGACAGAAGGCTTTTTCTCAACCACATTTCATAAGCCGTTTTATTATTAGATTTACAGATATAAACCACGGTTAATAATGTAGCAGGCTGTATTCACTGCTTCAGCCCATAGATTCCTAGGGAGCTTCATGCTATTTAACATAACATTTCCATTTTTCTTGAAGCACTCTATTCTTCCTCTCGACAATTCCATTTTGTTGAGGAGTTTTAGGTGCAGAAAATTCATGCGATATTCCCTGATCGCTACAGAATTTCTCAAAATCGCTATTTTCGAATTCGGATCCATGATCACTATGGATCTTAATGACTTGAGAACCTTTTTCAGTTTGAATCCGTTTTATAATCTCTTTTCACTTCATCAAGGGTTTCTGATTTGTCTCTCAAGAATGAAACCCAAGTGAATCTTGTATAATCATCTACAATACTAAGATGTATTTTTTTGCCACCTCGACTTTCCGTTCTTGTTGGTCCTATAAGATCCATGTGGAGAAGCTTGAGTGGTCTTGTGGTGGTATTGGAGTTCACCTTTTTGTGAGAGCTCCTAGTTTGTTTACCATACTGGCATTCACCACAAATCTTGTCTACTTTTTGCATCTTAGGTAGACCTCTAATTAGTTCACCTTTGCTCAATCTGTATAAATTTCGATAGTGTACATGTCCAAGGCGTTTATGCCATAATTCTGTCTCATCGGTATGGACCATGTAACACGTTTGTTTAGATGAGCTACTATCGCTTACTAATAGCAGTTTTCAGAAGTTCTGCGACCAGTTATATTACAGAACCCTTTTCATTTATTATTTCACAACCTAGATTAGAAAATTTAACATTATGGTTGTTATCGCATATTTGAGATATGCTCAACAGGTTGTGTTTTAAACCCTCAACATATAAAACATTTTTAAATAAGGGAAGGTTATAGAGTTGGACCGTACCTTTGCCAATTATCTTGCAGTTGCTACCATCACCAAATGTGACTGACCCATCAGTCATATCTTTAAGATTGGTGAATAGTGCTTTGTCGCCTGTCATATGTCTGGAGCATCCACTGTCTAGATACCATTTCGAATGGCTTGTAGCTTTGAAAGCAGTGTGAAACCAAACAGACAGCTTTAGGAACCCATTTCAGTACTGTTTTGGGTTTAGGAGAATAATTGGTCTTCTTATGTTTATAGTTGTAAGAGTGACCTACAGAATTAGATTTTAATAGCTCTTAAGTAAATCAATAATTTTTTCAGCTAGTGGGTTTCGAATCTGATTTTTAAAATAGCTGCTTTTGGTTTAGGAAAAGTTTTTGTATTTTTAGAAAAAACTTGACTATTACCTTTTCCTTTTGAGTTAGAAGTCTCTCCTTTCACAAAATTGGAAGGAGTATTCTTCTGTTTAGGAGATGTGTTTTTATCATAACCCAACCCGGATCGATCGCCATATTTTCTTGATCCAGATAACAATTTTTCTAATTTTGGATCACCTTGAGCATATCTCCATGTGTCCTTTAAACTCAAAAGAGAAGATACTTCTTTTTTAAGTTTCTCATTTTCAGATTTCAAATTTTCAATTAGGGAGGTTTTGAATTCTAGATCACACTTAGACTTTTCAAAACTATCTGAAATTTGAGATTTTTCTAAAATAAGAGTTTCAAAACATTCTTTAAGTTTATAAAACTTTTCTTTTTGAAGTTTAAGTTTGACAGCAATTTTACAACTTTCTTATATAAGGCATTGTAAGCATCTTGAAAATCTTCATCATATTCATGATCACTATCCAAATTTTCTTCACTTGTTGAATCATCGTGATCGGAAAAAGTAAACTTGCTAGAGTCATAAGGGCCTTAAGTTCACTGCCCGACTCAGTTTCTGAATTTTCTGACTCAGAAGAAGCTTCAGAATCAGACGATTCATCCCAAGTAGCCAACATACCCTTCTTTTGAATCTGTCCTTTTTAGGACATTTGTTTGCTAAATGCCCATATTCTTGACAGTTGTAGCATTGACTATCTTTCAATGATTTCCAAGTTTTAGACTTAGGTTTGGAACGTTTCTTTTCATTTGCCTTTTGAAAATCGACTCTTTTCTTACTTTTGAAAATCTTATAAAACTTTTTCGCCAAAAGGGCCATATCATCTTCAGACTTTTCTGAATCTGAATTTTCTTGAGTAAAATTTTTGGATGACTTCAAAGCGATAGATTTGCCTTTAGGAGCTTTAAAACTTAATTCATAGGTTTGTAAAGAACCAACTAATTCTTCTACCTTCATATTGTCCGTATCACGAAGTTCTTGGATTACAGTTACCTTAGAATTGAACCGTTCAGGAAGAGAGCGTAGTATTTTTGCACACACTTTACTTTCAGGGATCTTATCGCCAAGACCCCACATTGAGTTCACAATGTCATTCAATCTAGTGTAAAAGTCCATAAACATTTCATTTTCCTCCATATGAATTTCTTCAAATTTAGTTGTGAGGAGTTGGACTTTAGATTTCTTGACAATTGATGTACCTTTGTGTGTCATTTCTAAAATATCCCAAGCTTGCTTTGCAGTATCACAGGATATGATTCTTTTGAACTCATCCGGTGATAGTGCGCAAGTGATAGCATTTAGTGCTTTAGCATTAGCACTACTCTCATTTTTCTGAAGTGTGGTCCATTGGTAATACGGTGTAATTTTCATAGATTTTGAACCATCAACACCAGTTACTTCCATGATAGGAGGTTTCCATTCAGTTACTGTGGCTTGCCACACACTTTCATCCATTGATTTTAGGAAGATCCTCATTCTGGCTTTCCAATAGGCATAGTTGGAGCCATCAAAGGGAGGAGGTCTAGTAACTGAAAGGCTATCAAAATTTGACATCTTTTTATATAGCTTAGATCGTTAGCTCAGGAAATAAATCCAAATAAAAAGTAACAAATATGAGCTATTAGGCTCTGATACCACTTGAAAAGGCCAAGCTATATGTCCTAGAGGGGGGGGGGGGTGAATAGGACTATGCCAAATTAAAATAAAATCAGCGAAAATAAAATAAACTAATAGCCTTACAACATGAATCAATTCACAAAGCTAAATTTAAATCACCTTGATAAATAGATATCGAGAGATTGATGCAAATTCAGTTCTAAGGACAACCTTACACCATAATCAACAAGGGCTTATGGTAGGACAACCTTATTTCTAGAACCTCTTTTGGATCAAGGACTCAATATTAATATAAGTAAATGAAATAGCAAGGAATTGAATTTAAATGCAGAAGTAAGATCTAAATTATTACAACAATCCCCATACTTGCTTGAAATGTAAATAGTTACAACATTCACATCCACTTGTACATTCCACACAATCGAATGATAAAAGATATGACAATTAAGCAAGTATTCAAACCACAAGTCAAAGAGTTATAGTGGTTCGCTTGTGTGTACACCAACTGTTTTCCAACAGCCACACAAAAAGCTACTCCACTCCTAATATCCTCACACAGGGGATATTAGCGTTCACTAACAAATAGGTTTTCACAGGTTCACCAAAAACCTTTACAATTGTGTCTTTTCACTTGGGCTTACACAATCCAAAAACCCCTCTTTTCTGAGTTTTCTGGTTTTCCTCAGACAACCAATACAATGAGATTTTTCTGGCTTTACCTCAAACAAAACCAAAAGTAAATGAATTTTACAGAATTGTAAAATACCTGGATTTCTCCTTTTTCGTAGCAGCCCGGTAGAACCAATCGGAGTAGATGATTTGAATGTCAAAGTTCAATTTCCAATACTCACATTCATAAGGTTCTAAGTTCTAATTGATTTTAGATTTAACTCGTTGGGCGTAGCTAAATTTGATTTTGATTCCAAGAAGAAGGAATAAGATAATTCCTCTTTTCAAATAAGATTGGAATATAGAAATAAAATCAAATTAAATAAGCTAGCAAAAAGGAATATTAAGTAAGCACAATCTAGCTTAAAATAAACACAGACTTATCTCAGAGTGATCACTTGAAAATTTCTTGAATTGAATAGCGTTGAAGTTATGAAAACTCTGAATTTCGTGTTCAATTTATAGAAGCAGAAATCGCTCCTACGACTGGTCTTAGAAACCTACGACTGGTCGTAGCTCTAACAGATTTTTGAAAAAATAAGCACGATCTTTAAAAGCCGTTCTACGACTGGTCGTGAGTACCCTACGACTGGTCGTGGGTCACCTACGACTGGTCGTAGATTCCTACGACTGGTCGTAGGACCAGTGATTTCGTTGCTGGACTTTAAGTCGTAGCTCCACGACTGGTCGTGGACGAGTCGAAGCCACACCTACGACCGGTCGAAGGACCTCCAGGACTGGTCGTGGGCATACCAAAAATTCTGAAAAATCTTCAACTACTTAGGACTGGTCATGGAATTTCTTGGACTAGTCGAACCAATGCTAGGACTGGTCGAACAAGAGCTAGGACTGGTCGTAGAATAGACCAGCCTTATGTAATTTAAATATTTGATTAATGTATCCAAAGTGACCTACTTAAAGGGGCAACCTAAGGTCATTCAAACCTGAACCATGTCGTATGGACATTGAACTTCAACCATTCAACGAATGTAGATAATTTGAATTATATCAGGCTTGAGATCTTGAACCATATCATGCTTGAGATCTTGAACCATATCATGCTTGAGATCTTCATCAACATAGAACTACTTCATGCGTTGTTTCTTTAGATTTGAACTTCAACATTGTAGCTTCTTGAGGCTTCAACATGTAGCTTCTTGAGGTGTCAACATGTAGCTTCTTGAGGCTTCAACATGTAGCTTCTTGAGGTGTCAACATGTAGCTTCTTGAATTCCAATAAATGATCATACAAGTACAGAACACCGATAGATGTTTTGGCACACAAAATTTGACAACCATAGGAGCATGAGATCATAACACTTACAAGCCCCCTTTCAATACAACTATATAATCAGGCTTAATAGCCATCCAAACCATGTAAACCATGATGGGCCTGGACGTCCAGTAGCTTGGGCTTGGACGTCCCTACAGCTAGACAGTCCGGAAGCATGGACACATTAGGTGGGCCACACACATCAGAAAACCAAAGAAAGGAGAGAGAGAGAAAAGGGGAGAGAAGGGAGATCTCGGCCATAGGGAGGACTCCGCCACTATGAATCCTCCTCAAGCAATCACAACCACATGATCAAATACACATGGGTCCCATGCATGCATGGGCCCTCCAATAAAAAATCTTAGGTGGTGATACCATCCCCACCATGGATCTAGGGTCTAGATGACCCAACAAACTATAGATCAAAGGAAAAACCTCATGATGGGGTCCATGGAGAATGGCCCCATCATGGCAAGCATGCACAAAGTGGGCCATTGGCCACACTCATGGAGTCATGTAGGATCTCCACCATTGATTGGTGGGTCCTACACACTCCCAAGCAAAGGAAAGAAGGATCCATGCAAGAGAAGTGAAAAACCTAGAAGAGCACCACCTCAACGCTTATCCTTCTTCTTCTATACTTGGGTTCTCTAGCTTCAATGGGGTGGTTTCAACGGTGGGGATGGGTTTTAGAGGGTTGGATTGGGAGAGATATAGCTTGGAAGGGGCTGGAGGGATGGGTTCTCATGGACATCTAAGATCTCTCTCTTGGTTTGCTAGAGAGAAGTGAAGGAAATGAGAGAGAAAGAAGGGAAGTGATGGGTTGTAAGAGGGTAATGATGGGTTTGTAAGAGCATAGGGAAGAGAAGAAAGCATGCTTGTACTCATTACATGTAAGGCATGCTTATAGGGGCGATGTCATCATCTTAGTCTAGATGGGCTAGGGTGATGATGTCATGCATTGGAGGTTGTATAGAGATCTCTCTCCACTTGGAATCCCACGGTCCTGCAACATGCAGTCTATGGCCGAGATTATGCGAGGGTCATATCTCTTGATCTACACCTCGAATTGGCGCATGAGACGCGACGTTAGAACCGTGGCAATGATGCGGTCGCAATGGCATAAGTTTCGGGTCGAATCAGTTCGGGTTTACAGAGCGGAACTTAGGGATGATTGCAAATGCTACATATAGGTCGCGGGTAGCCAGAATTCGACCGGAAGGACTGCGGGACCTAATGGAATGGAATGGATACTAGGTTATGGGTCTGACATGTAAATCCATAAATAATATCATCAACATAGATTTGAACAATTAAGATATCATTATTGGATTTTTTAACAAACAAAGTTTTGTCTACACTCCCCATCCGAAAATCATGACTGAGTAAAACATTAGTTAGCTTTTCATACCATGCTCTAGGGGCTTATTTCAAACCATATAAAGCTTTCTGAAGATGGTACACATGATCAGGAAGTTTGGAATCTTTAAAACCTTTAGGCTATTCAACATATACTTTCTCATTTAAGTCATTATTTAGAAAAGTACTCTTGATGTCCATTCGATATATTTTAAAGTTTTTATAGCAAGCAACAGAGATAAACAGTGTAATTGATTCAAGACGAGCAATCGGTGTAAAGGTTTTATCAAAATCAATTCGTTTATTTAAGTATAACCTTGCACAACCAGTCATGCCATGTTTCTAATAATTAATATTCCCAAGCTCATCTGATTTGTTTTTAAAAATCACCTTGGTTCCAATAAAAATTTTATCAGATGGTCTAGGAATAAGATACCACACATCATTTCTTATAGATTGATTCAGTTCATCTTGCATCGCTAAAATCCAACTTTCATCAGCCAACATTCATTTATGTTGGCCGGTTCAATTTGGGAAGTAAAGCTAACATGATTGCAAATATTTTCCAGTTGCCTTCTGGTTTGAAAACCAAATAGAGGGTTACCAAGAATTTAATTTTTTGGATGGTCTTTTACCAACCTTAAATCAGTAGTATCTGATTTGGATGATGGTTCACTTTGATTAATCTGAATGATATCACCGTCACCATCATCTTGGTGAAGACTAGGATTGATCGAATGATCATCAATTACAACATTTATAGATTCTTCAATTACCCTAGTTCTCTTGTTTATAGCACGATATGGATGACTATTTAAGGCGTATCTTAAGAATATCCCTTCATCACTTTTTCCATAAAAAGTTTTTAAATTTTCACGGTCACGTAAAATGTAACACTTGCATTCGAAAGTATAAAAATATTTTACACTGGGATTTTTCTCAAACCACATTTCATATGCTGTTTTATTTTTCCCAGCTCTAGTATAAATATGATTAATTATATAGCAAGCAGTATTCATAGCTTCAACCCATAGCTTTTTAGGCAATTTTATACTATTCAGCATTACGCTTGTCATTTCTTGTAACACTTTATTCTTCCTTTTAGGAACTCCATTTTGCTGGGGTGTTTTAGGAGTTGAAAATTCATATAATATACCATGGTCATTATAGTATTTCTTAAAATTACTACTTCAAATTCTGTTCTATGATCACTTCTTATTCTAACTACAAATAATTCTTTTTTAGTTTGTATGGGTTTAATAACTTTTTTAACCTTGTCAAAAGCATTCTACTTTTTTCTTAAGAATGCTACCCAATAATATCTTGTGTAGTCATCAACTACAACTAAGAAGTAATTCTTTTCTCCCTCCGTTCTTGTTGGTCCAACCAAATCCATGTGGAAAAGTTCAAAAGGTCTAGTAATGGCTAAGGAGTTCACTTTTCTTGTGACAACTCCTAATTTCCTTGTCAACTTAATAAGCACTACATACTTTATTTTCTTTTTTTCTTAACTTAGGTAAGCCTTGCAAGTGATCTTTTTTGATTAACTTGTAAAGATCTCTATAATTTATATATCCAGGACATTGGTGCCATAATTCAGTCTCGTTTGTTTGGACCATGTAACATGAAAGGTTTGTTGAACAAGTGTCATCAATTATATAGCAATTTTCAGAAGTTCTCACAACACCAAAATTGCTAATTAGGAAAGACTATCTCTTTGGTTTAGGAACAATTTTAAACCGTACTTAATTCTGTGTACAATACTTCTTGCGTCCTACCCCATACCTCTATAGTGCCCATCGTACCCTAGCCCTCTATAGGGCTCATCGTGAGGTAATGGTATTATCTACGCCATTCATCCCTTTTCTAAGATAAGTGTTTGGCATGATCCTAAAAATTAGGTAAAACCAATGTTTAGGTGGACCACAAAGTGAGGATTGAACGCTTACCATTAAAAACTTATTGGGAGCTGTAGAAATTTTAGATCAAGCTAAAATTTGTGTTTTCACTTCATCTAGGTCTATGTGATCTTATGAATGGGTTGGATGGTAGATAAACATCACGGTGGCCCCTAGAGAGGTTTCAACGGTGGGTGTTATTATCACCATTGCTTCCTTTGGTGTGGTCCACTTGAGTTGTGGACCTGCCTCATTTCTCAGATCCTGCTACAAAATGATCTGAGAAAGGGGATGAACGGCGTGGAGAGAACCTTTACATCATGGTGGGCCCCACAAAGCCCTGCCCGAACGGATTATCGTACGGGTGGGGTAGGACGCAAGCCATTTCCTTGGAAAAAAACCCACGACTTCTCCTTCTCCCTCTCTCTCGCCCTCGCCGCCCTTGCTCGAACCAACACCCATTTCTCCCTCTCTCTCTAATTCTCTCGCCCTCTCTCTCTCTTAGGATCTCTCGTTGCGTACTCTTTAGATACCATCTCTCTCTCTCTCTCTCTCTCTCTCTCACACACACACACACACAGAGCAGTCGTTCCTCTCTCTCCCTACACAAAGCAACAACGATCAATGGTAATCGTCTGATTTTCTTTGGCCCCCAATTCACCTGATTCACCATGTATGAAAAATCTCTCTTAGCTCCTTTTCAGATTTCACCCTTCTATTTTCAAATCTATTTAAAGGGCTGAAGCTCTTCCTCTTTCATCTCTCTGGAGATGAGATTTCTTTCAAACTTTCCAGAATCGCATAGGTAATTTCAACATCCCATCTGATCTAATTGTTTTTTAAGCCATCTCCTTCTCTTTGTATTCTCATGCTTCAATTTTTCTATTTTCCATTTGATTTTTTTTTCTGAGATTTGAATGAATTTTCTAGAACTTAGTTTTTATAGATTTTTGTTCTTAGAAATGGAATTTTTGAGCTTAATTCTACTAATTTCCATATTGGGATACATCGACTTAAAATCTGCCTAAAACCTCATAATTCATGCGGTGTGGTCCACTTGAGTTTTGGACTAGGGTGAGTTGTTGAGGGTTCCTTCTTCTTGGTGAGAAAGGAAGCGTGATGCACAAGTCAATTTGAAAAGTAGCTGAAATTGGGTTCTTAATAAATTCCTGCATTCATTGTGTTTGTTGAAATTATGTGAGCCAGCCCATCATCTTCCCACCAGTTTTTTATTGTTGATGATTCTCCATGTGTGAGATCTGTGGCTACTATGTCAATTTCAGTTTGAAACTTCTGCTGAAAGGTGTGTTTTAAAATCTAGAGGTTATATAGTGAGTGAACGCATCTACAACTATGAAGGTATGTTTTAGAATCTAAAGGTTATATATAGTGTTAGAAACTAGTGGATGGCTTAGAAAATTCTGAGAAGTTATATTAAATTCAGATTTGCTTATACAAATGTGAACACGGAGACTTAACCATGCTCCTAGTGATAAAAGAATTTGAGTCAGTTTGATTCGCTGGTGAATCCCATAGAACATGGGTCTCATGGAAAAAAGGATAAGTAACTATATTTCTATACTTGTATTTTGGAATGTTAGAAACCACTCACCAGGTGATCTTGGCATTCAGGGTCAATAGTGCAAAAATGGAAATGATCAGACAATCCTAATCATTTTACTGGATGACACATCCAATGTTAACCATTACTTATTTGGTCTTTTTAGCTTTTATTTGCTTGACACAGAATGTATAGTCAAATCATCCCATCTGCCAGATTTTTGAGCTATGACTCCCCTTGTGGTATGCCCTAATCGATGAGTGGTCTGAATCTCATCCAAATGACTCATGGTTTTCCTTTGTTCATACAATTTTTTTTATAAAAGGAAACTGTTTTGTTTATGTAAGTTTTGTATTTGTTTGAATTGTTCTTATATGAAGCAATACACTACATTTCTATTAATCTAAATTATATTGTGATTTTCAGTTGTTTCCTAGTCATGGTTTAAGTACTGGTCAATATTCAAATGTGGCCCTATATGATTTAATGTCTGCATGTATGACTGTTATAACACTAAATTGTCCATAGTTTGCACCAATAAGATAATACAGTGTGCATGTCATCCAATACATACATTGGCACTGCTTGTGCCTGTACATGTTCCAATATAGAGATTTAAACCATGCTTCTGGTGATGAAAGAATTGGAGTCTGCTTGATCGTCTAGTGAATCCCATAGAACATTGATCTCATGGAAATAAGGACGAGTAATTGTATTGATATAGTTGCATTTTGGAATGAGAGAAACTACTCATCAGGTGTTCTTGCCATTCGAGGTCCATAGTAAAAAAATGATCAGACAATCCTAACCATTTGACCAGATGGCCCATGCCAAATCTCTATATGCCACAAAATGTATTGTCAGGATCATCTCATCCACCACATTTGTGAGATATGGGCCCCTCAGTGGTATGCCCTACCTAATAAGTGGTCTAAATCTCATCCAAATGACACATGGTTTTCCTTTCTTGATCCGCATGTACAATTTCATTTTTGTATATTATTCATCAGGTCCCTTACCCATTGGAAAATAAGCCTGCATCTTTGTACATGAAGGTAATGCTCCTGGATTTGATCTTGAATTGTAAGAGAACAGTTTATTATGTTATTATTGTAATGCCACCATGTAGCTTCCCTTGCGCAAATTTCGGCCATCTGCTCATCAAATGTGCCATACATATATGTTTAACACTGACTGTCAATTTTGTTCATGTATGATTGACTCACCTGATTTTCATCCAACCTATTTCTTAGATAATTTATATGCCTTGACATGCATGATGCAAGGGTCATTTTGTCCAGTTCGGATAAGTCATTGCTCATGTTGAATTACTTAACTGGATTGGCTTTTTTATTCTTCTTCTTCTTCAAAACTTTGGTATTTGGTCATGTTTTACATTTAAGTTTTGGATGGTTTATTTTTATGAAATATAAATCCATGCACCTCACCAGTACTGTGAGAGTATTTGTAGGCTGTGCACATTACTGGCACGAAAGGAAAAGGATCAACTGCAGCATTCCTCTCTAACATTCTACTAGAAGAAGGCTATTATGTAGGTTGTTACACAAGGTATAGACTGGTAACTATTTATGTTTTGAAGAATCCTTAAGATAAATTCTTCCCTATTGTGTCCTGCTCGTTAGATGAGATGGTAGAGACAGTGCAGTGTGTATGAGTGATCCAGGGATCAATCCTTGGTAGTGTTTCCTTTCAGAAAATAAATAAATTCTTCACCATTGATGGTTATTTGAAAAGATGACCCCAGATTTGTATACAACCACCACCATATTTGCCATGGCCACCTCTACCACAACCTTTATAATTTACATGGCCATGATTGCATGGTCCATGGAGTAGTAGACCACACTAATGTGAATTAAATGAACTGTGTCCATGACCACTACCTATAGAGGTGAGAAGAGTGGTATGGTGGATGTTTTTGTGAAGAAATTGTTCAATTCTTGCTTCTTTGCTCAACAACATATTGACAAGAGAGGAAAAGTTGGAGTATCTGACCTAGTGAATCTTTTCACTCGATGCACTTAATGTTCAGATATACCTATTGCTAAAGAACTTTTCATTTTATCATAACTTATCCTGTATATAGCATTTTAGAGTTCATTAGACCATTTTATGTTTCTAGAGTTATTTAGAAGGTGAATTTAGTGGTATTTGAGCAAGACTAAAATATTTTTCCCATTTTTTTTAATGGAAACAATGATCTACTAACACATGTTCCACTATGGGAAGTTTCTATTAAAAGCTTGTTGTTTGATTACTGCGTTAATCATATTTACAGTTAGCATATGGAACAATTTCTTTTCAAAAGTAGAATTATGTTGACTTCAAGAAATGGCACGTTTGATATGTTGTTTTTTCATGCTGACTTGCTGAAAGCAGACCAAGCATACATGTAAAGCATCAGAAATTGTTGCCACCGGAAGTGTTATAGGAGTAGTTTCAACAGCAGGACTTGCTTGGAAATATTCGAAGAGTCCACATGGTATTATACTAACTATACTTTTTATAGCCAATACTATAGTTTTCAGATGTAAGCAATGATTTTTGAAAAAGAAATGCATTCAACAAGTAACATTTTTAAAGCAATAGTTAGTGTTCAATTGACTTCAAACATGGGTTTTCTTAAATGACAGATACTCTGGAATTTATGACCTTGATAATTTATGACCTTGATAGCCAATGTGACGTGAGGGTCCATATATTTAAGTGTCTTCAATAACACACTGAGGCCCTATACCTCTTGTGAATACTTAACAAATGGCCACTAGGGCTCCTATAACACGCACATACATAAGGTGCATAGGTTATGGTGGTACACAAGTTCTAACATGTATCATCATTATCATAGACATCATTCAACATCAAATTTATCTTCATAACATGTATCATGCAATTATGTACATAGAGTACATAACATATAGGGATTCACATGCATCATCAATAGCATGGCCATTGTCCAATACTGTCATTATACATCCCTAGGCATTAGTTGTCTATCATGCATAAGGTTATCCTTACATTCACCAACATCATATATTTATCATCATCCATACATCAAGCAAAACATAGTTATCTTGTCCATAATATCATCACGACAATCAATACGTGCATTATTATCACTTGGATATCAAGCATGGTGGTTAACTAGCATGTTTTGTCATCATGCATATAAATATATAATATCATCATCATTACCATGAGGATCATTTTCACTTCATGATTAACATAAGAAATGTCATAAGTGTTATAAATAATTACTCATCCATCATCAATGCATACGCTCTAATTTACCATCCATTAAATCATATCTATCATTGTTCACTCCCCAAGTATATGGTTGTGATGTAGTAATAAACTCGGTAAGACCGAGGTCGAATTCACAGGGATTGAAACCTGTACGTTATCTGAAAATAACCAGATCTAGAACTAGGCTAAGATGAAATCTAAACCAATTGTGATTTGAAGAATAATGGTGAAATATTAATCTAAACTTAAAGAATTCAAAGAGAGAGGGAAACTAGGGATTCAGAGGATCCACTTGTAGAGATCAGGGAGATCTGTGGTCGATTCATGAACTCAACTGGACTTCGAGTCCCATCTTCATCCAGTTGGAAGATATAACCTGAAAATCAATGTGAACTTCTTTTTGATCTAGTTTTCAAAATAGATGATAGGTATAAGAATTAGATATGATTCCATCACAAATCCCTGCCCATGAGACAAGGTAATCAACAGAACTTAAACCAATCCGTAACTAATCAGAAGATGTGTGAATGTTAGGAAGAATTCCATCATCCAACCATGTCCAAGGGGCAATGGTGAACAACAGGGTTTCCTCATTTCACAATCAAAATATGAGGAAGAAGGAAATACTCAAAGCCATCGCAGATCTATTGTAATTTAAGTCACAACAAATCATTAAAAACTATGAATATTTCAATTAATCAAACTAGAATCAAACATCAGTTCATAACCATAAATCAACGCCATAGAATCGGTCCCATCATGCCACAAGCTTCACCTCTTAGCCCTAGCTAAGAGGTTTAGCCACACATGGATGGGCTAGATCTCATCAGAAATTTGAGAAGAAAAGCATAACCAAAGGAAAAACAACAAAAACTCTTTCTTCTCTCCCTGTCTTTCTCTCTCTCACATGAGATTCTTCGTCCAAGGCCTTTGATGCCTGCTTTCCACGTCCAAAACCCTTTTTATAGTTGCTGGAGTGGAGAAAATCAGATTTGGAAAGTTGTCGCACGCGCAGCGAAAGTCTTTTTGCAGCCAAGTTCGGGGCCTCGAAACACGACACTTTCCTCGCTCAAATTCCAAAACAACACCGTCCCTTAGGACTTTCTTGGGTCCTCTACATGATGGACGGTTCAGATCTATCATATGATCAAAGATGGTGGCCCACAACCGCCTGAAAAACTGGATTTCCTAATATGTGCGAAACCTTTCGTACCCTTTCGCTGTCGTGATCGGTGGGCCCCGTAGAAGTGTTTTCTGGGAAATCCACCCCGTCCATTGCATTCAGAACAAAATTTCAGTCAAGAATGGGTGGTTTTGAATGTCCATTGATGCGGTCCAGAGAAGAAATCACAAAAAGATCAGTTTTGAACATTGCAGGGCAGTCCATTTGTGGCCTCTGTACTGCACACGTGTGCACGTATGGGTGTAAAGTATCAGCATGGTTTTGAAGCTTTCGAAGCCCTCTACACGGTGGATGGATTGGATCAGCCGGATAGACCATGGACGGGGCCCACTGACGTCCGCAAAAACGGACAACGTCCGTTCGCAGAGGCGTAAAACGGTAGTTGCCGTTTTTAAGATGGGGCGCTGACGTGTTCGATGGTCCCCACAGTGATACATTTGTGGAAATCCGACCCGTTCATTGGATTCCAGGCGCAATTTCAGTCAGGAAGGAGTAGTTTTCATGGAGTTTTTGTGCGGTCCACTGTATAAAATCAATTCACCGTCCATCCGGCGTTTTTCGACGATCCACGTGTTTTCGTATGCATGGGGCCAAAAGTCCACCTAGACGAGGGTCATGCCCCCCCTCTCGACACAACGGACGGTTCTGATTTTTATTTCAGTCGACGAGTGGGCCCCACTACGCAGAACCGGCGTCGGTGTCGCAAGACGCTGTGCGTCTTTACGCTTTTTCGAAAGAGCGTCGGTCAGCGGGCGCTGACCGACCTCGGTTGCACCGGTGTGGTGCGGGAGTGCATGTATGCAGTGTGCACACTCCTCATACACAGGGCCTACCGTGATATTTACGAGAAATCTACACCGTCCATCCTCTTTCTCATATTATTTTAGCCGTTAATACCAAAGTTGAGGCAGTTCCAAATATCAGGTGGGCCCCAAATTGGAGATTAATGGGCTGATCTGTCCATTGGACCACTTCCTGAGATCTTCAATGGCTGAAATTTAATATGTATGGTTAATTTACGGCCCCCATCACATGTATGAAGTTTCGAGTCAATCGGATGGCGGGAACCATGTGATCTTGCATTTTGCACCAATTTCAGGCCTCTTTAACGTGAGCAGCTTGATTTTCTCGGATCCTTGGCGTGTAAATTCTTCAATATCGGTCTTCTGGAGTTCGTCCCTTGCTGTGGTGATTTCAGAGCATCAAATACACACTTTTAGCACCTTTTTGTAGTCCACACTTGCAAATGTATCTTGCATCACAAACACGATTAAATTAGGCTTTTAAACGGTGGCATGTTCATAAATTCGGTAATAACTGAGGTCTAATATGCAATATTTGACCCTTAACAATCATTCAACTAACAACTCACAATCATCATTATCATGTTACCATACATGTATCATCATCTCACCCATCACTAGGTGCGTCCTACCTAGTGTGACTTCCACACTGGACTTGAACTACATGCAAGGCATGGGGTCGTATAGGTCAAGTCTAAGTGCCACTTGGTGAACCAATAGGCCAACCCAAGGGCATAAATGTCCAACCACAACGCTTTCAATAGTGTGGATCTAGTTCCACAACTAAGTGGGCGCCACACATTCCACCAACTAGAAACAATGCACAATCTCAAACATAAAAGATAATATGCTAACATCTTTCATGTCATATATCATATTGGGCCTACTAGCCACATACACAACTAACCAAGAAAAAGACCAATTATCCAGTTTATGCATTGTAAAATAGGTCTTTCTAAGCGTGGTCCACTAAACTAGAGGTATTATGAAAGGCACACTGCCCCAGTAGGCAATGGGCCTGCCCAACAGGCTCAAGGAAGGTTACCATTGTGGGTTTCTCATTCCCCAATGATTTCTCTTAGTGTTGGGCCCGCTTTGGCCTTAGGGTTGCATCATTTAGATGGGCCCAAGGCCACCTATGTCTTAAGAGAACATTTGGATAGCAAAATCTTTTCATTAAATATTTTACAAGTTATACAACACCCATTTACAAAACATGTCAGGTGGACCTCATTACATGAAAGGTAAGGCCCATACAAGATAGCCCATACTAGATGACCCACTTAAGGTTTTTAAGCCCAATAATATCTGAGAGTTATTTTTCAGAGTTTAAATGCTGTATTAAATGCTTTGGGAAGGTGGTAGACCCCACATAAATTCTATGTCAAACAGACTTTTGGCGCAAGGTTGGTTCTGGGCTATTTTCAATTCAGATTTATAATCATGTGGGACCCACATCTAGTGAAAGGAAGGATTCATCTAGTAGCTCTATGTATGAGCTTTAAAAGGTATAAGGCGATCCTCATTAGTTTGGTGTATACAAATTACGGTGATATCCCAAACATGGGTACTTGGAGGAAATGTGCAGGAAACACGGTGCAAAATTAGTTTTGGCCCGATCTTGAGTACGTCCTATGATCACAGGGGACCACCTTTCAGTGTCCCATCAGGTGCCCTTGGTTGTACTATATATGTACTTCAAAAACTATAAGCTAGGACCAACTGGTTGTGCACACGTAATATTTTGTATAGGACCAAATATAGGTACTTTAATTTTCTACACAACCATACTTGACCACATTTTGGGATCCACTCCCTGATCATGTGGGCTGTGATTTAGCCCGAGTAAAATATTATTTATCTATTCATTAGTATAGTTTAAAGGTTCCAAGTGGTGGCCTACTCATATCTCCAGCGTGTGGTCCACTACAGAGGCCCAAAATTGGTATAAAACACAAATAATCAGATAATTTTCAGAAATGAGGTCTGTCACAACTTAGGGCCCAATTTTCAAACACTTAGGGATCATTCTTGACAAAAAGATGGGACATCCCAGCTCACTTATATAAGGATTAACCATACCCTAAAGTGAGACCCTTAACTACAGAGTGCGGCGCCCACTACAAGGTGTCAAAGAGGCCTACATGCAATACACTCAAGTACTTAGAAAATTTCAGCAAACAGAAAGTGCAAAGGAAATGAAATAAATCCAATGGCAAGTGGGGCCCACATGCTAGCAAACCATAGATAAGAGACGCGCAAAAATATACATGGGTTTTCAAATTGGATGAACTAATAAAATGCATAAAGGTCAATAAGAGGACGAATGTTATGTACAACATATATCCAACATACACATCTAGTAGTACATGAAATATATGGATCAAATCTCTATAATTAGATTCTCTGTTGGAAAATCTAATCCAATGGATGGTTTAGTAATACACCATTTAGGCTTTATATAAGTTTCCAACCATACGGAATCTTGGATCCATTTGGACCATACAAAACAATTTAAGATTTATCCTTACATAAGTATCTATCGGTTCAGAATTTTTAAAATTTTATCATGAAAGAATCTGATCATAGGGACCATATATATGATTATTTACTATCTCAAGTAAGTTAAGAACAAATATCAAATGCATCTGATCGTTGGAATCATGGATATTGACCACACAAGAATGGTCATAACAAGCCCCAAATACATCTTTCGTATAAGGCCAAGATCTTAGCTGTCCGAACTCCGATTGAGGTTTATTATATACCGTTGGAAAGCTGGTTCGATTTTCTATGAATCTAAAAGAACATATATTTTTAATACATTCATTAAAGGAATTAAAAATGGGTCCGTTTTAGGCAAATTGGAATCCTACATGTGTCACTGGACAACAACCAAGTAAACTTGATGTTACGGATGATTAGACTGTTGGATGGCTACGAAATTTAGTCCAGAGTTAGTTCATATTGTGGTTAATATTATTTCCAAGTTTCAACTTTGATCTTAACATGGTCGATTGTATATGATTTTTAGAACTTGCTGTCCAGATATTAAAAAAAAAAAAAAAAAAAACAGGATTACATGTGAAGGGTGTGGATATGATGTTCATCATAGTGGACCATACTAACATGGGCCACTTTGCTGACCACCATAGCCATAAATACATGCATGGAAGAACTCCACACCAGTGGGGCCCACACATATCAAGAAAATAAAAAGAGGAAGAAAGATGAGGATGAGGAGGTTGGGAGGAGGGGTGTAGACTCACCTCAATGGATGGATGGTTGATGATGATGTGTGGTCCACTCCCTCTTTGATCAATAGTGGGCCACACCTCCCACTCTCTCTCGTTCTCTCTTAAAATCTCTGAAGTTTTCTAAGTATAAGAAAAGAATAAGTGCAAGAGAGCTCCTACTCTTATATAGGGAATTGGGGGTTGAGGTGGCAAGATGATGTGGCAAGTTTATGTGATCTTATTAGTGTTAAAAGTGAGGTGGAAGGTGATGTATGGTATGGATAGTGGATGGATGAGGTGGATGGTGTTAAGCATACATTGGCCAATGTGGAAGAAATTTAGACATGCATTGGTTAATGGATGGATAAGGGTTATGGGTTGTAGGTGATGCATGGTGGATGATGAAGTGAAGTGTTGTAATTGGTTGTTAAAGTGATATGACACAAATCAAGACATGCATTAGATGCATATATAGGATGAGGTGGACATGAGCCATGATTAGTTTTTAAGGCATGGAGAGAAAGCTAATGATGGGTTTTGGGATAAATCCAATTTTGTCTTATAGTGCTTGTCTTATATGTGCTAGCTTCTTATTTTGTCATGTAGCAATTGTCCTATTTGTTGGTAATTTTCATATTCTAAAAGTGGGCTTTAGGATCATATGGGCTCAAGTCCAATGGGCCTAGCATAATAAAGGTTGCTTGTGTTACTGGATACATAATTTGGGCCTTACATTCGATGGGTCATATCTCACTAACGGAGCGTCGGATTGATGCGCGGTTTTTGCCATTGCGATCACAACGATAACGCGGTCCATATGATAAAGGTCTCAAGATCATCTGAAATAAATCACTTGGGTGAGTTTTCTAGGTGCACTAGGGTGTAGTGTATGGTCTATCAACAGTGCGAGTTGGGACACGTGTGCATATGAGCGATGTTGTAAAAGACCGGGATCCCACATCTTACACTATGATTATTGTCATAGGTAAGTTAGCAAGATGTACATTACTTTGACCAATGATCTTGCAGTTGCTACCATCTCCGAATGTAACTGAGATGCCATCAATTTTGTTGATATTTGAGAGAATAGCTTTATCACTTGTCATATGTCTAAAACATCCACTATTTAAGTACCATCATGGCGTGGGTTCCAAAGGTAAAGCGTCTTGTTATCCACACCTTTGGAACCCACTTCATGATGGTTTTAGGCTTTGGAGGGTCTTTTTCATTTTTTTTATCTTTGGGAGTTAGGATTTCTCATCTTCCTGTTTACTCCTTTCTCATGTGAGTTGGATTTCAACAACTCTTTGAGCAAGTCCACAATTTTATCAGCAAGAGGAGGATTGCTAATTTCTATCATTTGATATCTTTGGTTGTTGGTAAATTTTTTCACTTCAGAAAATTCTTAGAAGGTTTTTTTATATTTAAAGTTAGTCTTTTTGCGATCAAACTCATTCCCTTTTTGAGCTTCCACTTTAGAGTTTGAGTATTCTCCTTTCACAAAAGTAGGAGTAGAAGTCTTAAGCTTTAGATTGTTATATATGTTATAGCCAAGGCCAGAACTATCACCATACTGGCGAGATGAGATTAGTAATTTTTCAAGTTTTTTGTCTCCTTGGGTATAATTCCAAGTATCCTTTGAACTCTTTAAGTGAAGAAACTTCGATCCTCAATTTATCATAATTAGACTTAAGATTTTGAAGTTATATATTTTTAAAATTTAAATCTAGTTAGGATTTTTCAAAACAATCAGAAAAATGAGATTTTTCCAAAACAACTTTTTCAAGTTCTAATTACAATTTCTCACACTTTTTCTTTTGCATTTTCAATTTCAACGCAATTTTGCAACTTTATTTGAAGAGAGCATCATATGCTTCTTGAATGTCTTCTTCATTTTTAGAGTCACTGTCGGGAGTTTCATATCCAAATGATTCACTATCTTTTGGAGTAGTGACTCTGGTTATTGTCATGAATGTATTTTGATCTCTTACTTTTTGATCTGATTCATCGGATTATGAATTAAATTCAGTTACTGATGATTCATCCTAAGTGGCATTCATCACCTTCCTTTTTTCATTTATCCTTTTAAGGATATTTTGAGGCAAGATGCCTAAACTCAGAGTAGTTGTTACATTGGGTGTCTTTGGATTTAGTTTTCTAATAGTTAGAATTGACCTCTCTTGTCAAAAGTTTTTGAAAATCAATTTTCTTTGTATTTTTAAAAAATTTATAATTTTTTTGCCAATAACACCTTATCATCCTCATTTTCCTCATTATCTGAATTTTCGTTCATTACATTTAATTTAGACTTAGAGGATTTGAGGGCTATGGACTTGTTATTCGGAGTTTTGAAATTCAGATAATATGTTTGAAGAGATCCAACCAATTCCTCAACCTTCATTTTGTCGGCATCCCTCAATTCCTGTATAGCAGTAACCTCGGAATTAAACCGTTCAGGAAGTGACCTTAGTATTTTTGCACAAACCTTGCTTTCAGGGATACTTTCTCCAAGACTCCACATAGAGTTAGCTATGTTATTTAGTTTTGTATAAAAGTTCATGAATGTCCCATTTTCATCCATACGATTTTTTACAAATTTAGTTGTGGGGATTTGGATTTTAGATTTTTTCACAATATTAGTTCCCTCATGGGTCATTTCAAGTGTATCCCAAGCTTACTTTGTTGTTTTCACACGAAATAATTGTTTTAAATTCATCCAGTGATAAGGCAAAAGTTATATCATTCAAGGCTTTTGCATTAGCATTACTTTCACTTTTCTAAGTATTTGTTTATAGATTATAAGCTACTTCTTTTATGAATGTGCTTCTATCCTTGGCTATTACTTCCATCATAAGAGGGGACCATTAAGTCACAGTGGCTAGCCACACACTTTCATCTGTGGATTTGAGGAAGATCCTCATCTGGGCTATCCAATATGAATAATTTGAGCCATCAAAAGGAGGTGACCTGGATATGGATAAGCTTTCAAAATTTGACATCTTATATTTCCAGATCTAGTTGTAAGAGGTAAATCCAATCAGGAGCAAACTCGCACTAATACCACTTATAAGTTGAGCTGTCGATGTCTTAGAGGGGGGAATCAATAGGACTTAACCAATTTTTGATAATAAATCTCAGAAAATAAATTCAGAACAATAATAAATACTGAAATATTGATTTCAATTGAGTTATAGGACAACCTTCGCCTAATTTCTTAGGTAGGATAACCTTATTTTACTTCTTTCATTTCAGTATTTCAAGATAATAAATATAAGGAAAATATTATCAATCACCACAAGACAAACAAAGTTATAGTGGTTTGGTGATAACACACACCTACTTCACTCCCAAAATTACTTCTCCACGTAATTTTGGCTTTTCACTATAACAAAGGTTTTCACATGCTTACCTTAACAACCTCTTATAGTTTGTGATTTTCACAGGTTATCACAACTAACCTCAAGTGATTTTAACGAGCTTATCACTTCTCAACCTGATGAGATTTTTTTCGGCAATTTCTTTCAACCCAAGTAAAAGTAATTTACCAAATGAAATACATATATTCTTAAAGACGTGAGTGAAAGCAAAGATATCTATGAAGCCTTTGAAGATGAAGCTTTAGTAGATGCAGTGATAATTTCTTTACATAGATGAAGATAAACCAATGTATGCACAACCAAGAAGGAACTTGGGATAAATAAAAATTTTGAATAGAAAAACCCTAAAAGTTGCAGATTCAATCCTCTATTCTCAAGTTGAGCATATTCCACTCTCTATTTGAATTTAACAAGGCTTAAGAGAATTGAAGAAGCTAAAAACAATATATGAAAGATAATGAAAATAGCATGAAAAAGAATAAGATTTTTCACTTTTGTTTCCTGCAATTTTCTCTCTTTTTCTTATTATAAAATCGTGGGAAATGAGCTCTATTTATAGTAAAAAAGTTAGAGCTTCGGTCAGCCTAAGAATCCCTTCGACTGGTCGGATTTTCACGATTCTGTTTCAACGGCTAGCAAATTTCATGGGATCTGATTTGGATCAATCTTAGGATGGCTCGAGATAGAATTTGGCTAGCCTGAGATTCCTTCGGCTGGTTGGAGATAGGGTTTGGTTGGCCTAAGATTCATGATACTCAAAATCATGCATTGTTGGAAACTTGACTTAGGTCACTCTCAGGCTGACTCAAGATGGTTCGGTTGGGCTAAGACAGGGTTAGGATAGCTGAACAACTCTGAATTTTAATGAAAAATGCAATAAGTTACAACTTAGAAAACAACTAAGATGTACTTTAACCTAGGCTCTTTCCTAAGGTCTTCTTTACCTATGCATTGGCATACATTTGATTCTTGTCTTGAAATTCTTTCGAGCCTTCTAATCTTGAGATGTTGAGCCACGCTCTAGTCTTGAAATGTCGAAGTGAACTAAAGTTTCATACACTATATTTTGTCTGCGAAATTTAACAATCTACTTGTGTGCTTAAAACATTAGCAATTACAATATCCCCCTTTGTCAATTTCGTGACAAAACATAACACATTACAAATTAATCACATTCCACATTCATCACACTCATCATATTACAAATACTCAAGATTACATAGACTCAACAACCATATTTAGAATAATGAAGGCCTCGGATAATGAACTTTTATAAAGTCTTCACATGAAGAATATGCTATCTGCTCCCCCTAAAAAAATATACTAAAAAGAACTTGTTTTCACATAAGATGAGACATCTCTCCATATAAATTCATCTCTCCCCCTTTTTGTCACAAGTTGACAAAGGAATGTGTAGTTCATTAAACTTAGAGGATGCATGAATATGATATATCAAGAGAATTAACATTAAACATAGTAAAGCAAAAGTTTCAAGAGTTTCATGAGTTTGAAAATATTTAACAAGATATCAAAATCAACAAATCAAGAAAATAAAAACATCATTCAGATTTAGAAGAAGATGGAGCTTGTATCTCAGGATCAATACTTTTTAAGGTCTTGCACATCATTCAGATTCAGAAGAAGATGAGAGCTAAGATTAAAAGGATTATTAAAGTAATGATTTAGAGCTCAAAGAATGATCAAGTGGAGGATTGGATACGTGCAAGACAATATTGTAGAATCCAAGTACCAAAGATCCAAGAAAACCAATTGCTAAAGATGGAGAAAAGTCTGAAAAATCACACAGATAAATAATAAAATTAATAGACTATTCGGTCCCACCAAAGGTAGGTTCAGTCCGACCGAAAATGGCAAAGATAGTTCAGCAACAAACAATGATTTTCAAAGTAAATTTGGCTCGATTGTTAGGTGTGACCGAAGTGATGTTCAACACTGCTGAAGGAAGGTTCGGTGTGATTGAAAGGATACAAAGATTTTAGAAAAAATTTGAAGAAAATTAGTTGTAGCTGAAAGTTAATTCGCTGAGACTTTAGTGTGACTAAAAGCCCTCGTCGATGTGACTGAAGCGTAACAAAAGTGCAAAAAATTGAAGTCGGTGTACGGTCGGTGCAGAATTTTCCTATTTAAACGGGTGATTTAGGCTATTCTAAACACGAATTAGGGTTTAGGAGAGAGTAAGAGGTGACAAAGATTTTATGGAGCCACTCTTCTTCTTTAATCTTTCGGTTCTAAGTTGTTTTTTATCTTTCTGTTTGAGTTTAGTTCAACTATGACAATGGTTGGCTAAATCTCTTAGCTTAGGTTAAAAGGTGAAGTTTGTAATTATTTTAATGTTCTAGTTTACTTTTGATTCAAGTTTGATGTTTTGAATATGAACAATTTATTGTTTTAGTTAAAATAAAGCTTTAGTTTTAGTTTACTTTGATTCAATGTTGACTCCTGGCACTTTAGATGTTTAGGAAGACTAAGATTGTCTGCTTATCTATTTTATAAGGGATTGATATATAAAATTTATAGATTTATTATAGACCACATGCATGATAGATACTTTAGATTCCATGCGATTAATAACATGATGCTTCATGTGGGAACTAAATCAATTGAATTTCAAATCTATATTTGTTTGTGAATATTGAATTAATCGCTCTGTTATCCAGTTGGATAGGATAAGACTTTGATTCCAGTTGATTTATCTAATTGAATCAGGTGAATTAGGCATGGAGAATGGCTAGAAGTGGATCCTTGCCGCTCTAGTTTTTTATTTTATTAATTTTCTTTCTACATTACTTAGATTTCCATTATTGCTTCTTCTAATTCAAATTTTATAGTTAGTTCGAGTTTTAGTTCTAATTCTAAAGTGTTTTGAGAACATACCATTATAAGTCCCTGGGGATTTGATCTTGGTCTCACTAAGTTAAAATTACATCGTGGCCTTGCACTTAGGGTTGTCATCCTTTTGGATCAATCAAGTTTTTGCTCTCGTTGTTGGGGACTTCGGTTGCGTTTTCCTGAAATAATTTAGTGTTAGAGTTTGTTTAGGATAAATAGTAGTGTTTTTTTTTTTTTTTTTTTTTTTTTTTTTTTTTTTTTTTTGCGTTTTTAGGTTAGGGTTTTATTACAAATTCGGATACTAACATTATTTTTTCTATTTTGTAGAATCTAACTTAGAATTACCAATCGGGTACTATCTTTCCAACCCTCTTTCTTTAAATTATTTTTGAATTTTTCTTTCACTGTAGAAGTTTTAATTGTTCTAAAAGTAGAAGTAGGTTTAGAATTAGGTTTGAGTGGTTCATGACCAAGTGAGTCCGTGATCACATTCTTCATCTTTTAAGTGAATGAGGACTAGTTGAAGGATTGTCTATCCATCTCCGTGTTACAAAATACCTGAGATCCTCTGAATTAGCAAGAACATGGTTGAGAACCAACTAAATCGGCGAGATGAAGAATACACACAATAAGATGAGAATGATGTGCACAATAGTCCAC
The DNA here is from genome assembly GCA_021015155.1 of Magnolia officinalis. Classification (NCBI taxonomy): domain Eukaryota; kingdom Viridiplantae; phylum Streptophyta; class Magnoliopsida; order Magnoliales; family Magnoliaceae; genus Magnolia; species Magnolia officinalis. The sequence goes on from JAJHSJ010000007.1 coordinate 35,996,924, forward strand.
CGGCTAGAACTTTACATGACTATCTACAACTACCTAGGGCGATCACCCTTCCTGCATGATTTTTTCACATAATGCAGGAAATGTAGATTTTAAATTGGGAGTGATCCAACTACTTCAAAAATTCCATAGACTAGACTCTGAAAGTCCATATTTACATCTCAAAGAGTTTGATGAGATTGTAGCCACCTCATACTTTAATAATGTGTTTGATGATACATTGATACTGAAATTGTTTACTTTTTCTTTAAAGGAGAAGGCCAAGTCATGACTCCACTCATTAATGCCGAGATTAATTGAGACATGGGTTGAGATGACCTGGGAGTTCCTTAAGTTTTTTCCGGTTTATAAGACTAACACCCTCAAAAGAGCCATAATGATTTTTTCACAAAAAGAGGAAGAAACCTTCTTCTAATGTTGGGAGAGGTTTATAGAACTTTTAAACGCATGTCCACATCATGACTATGGAATTTAAAGGTTAATAAGCTTTTTTTTTTTTTTATGATGTACTGACTTCACCCATGCATTAATTCATAAAAATGATGTGCAATGGGAAGTTTATGAACAAGGATCCTAATGATGTGTGGGACTACTTTGATATGTTATTTAAAAATGCATAATCCTGGGATATTTTGAGTAAGTCGACCAATCCCAAGTCGACTCAACCTAAGGAAAAGGAAGAATTCATGTCTTAAGGGAAGAAGACAATGCTAATGCTAGGGTAGCTAATCGTACAAGAAAAGTCAAGGCCATGAAGTTGAAGAAAGTAGAAACGATCAAACCCAATGAGACCATTGAAACCGTTTGTGGAATTTGTACAAGTAACGTGCACTGGATGCAGGAGTGTCCCACAATTCCTATGTTTTAAGATCTGTTACATGAGTAATCCAATGCTATGAATAATTATCAATGACCTTTCAGTGCTCCAGTTTCAAACATATACAATTCCAGTTGGCGGAACCACCTAAATCTTAGTTAGAGGAATGGACCAATGGCTAACACTAATAAGAATCCCAAGGATCTCTTCCTTCGATCCTTATCTCATTTTAATGCCGAAGAAGAACCAAGAGGATCCAATTTAAAGGTTCTTCAATGATTAAGAGAAATTTGATCAGAATGTGATGTAAACATTCCAAGATATCAAAACATCATTAGGGATGTTCGCATCATCCATTCAAAGATTAGAGTCACAATTAACTGTTAGAGAGAAGGGGACTCTTCCAGTCCAACCTCTACCTAACCCAAAACCTTAATATGAGAGAAGTGACCCTAGCTCTTCTACTCAACATGTGGAGTAAGCCAAGTCTATTGCCACTCTTAAAAGTGAAAAAACAATTGACAAAAGCATCTCGACGAGGGTTGATAAGACTAAGTGTCATGCCCCAAACTCGAAAAACAGGCTCACAAAATTCCCGATCGCCGAATCCGATGGCAACAACCTCCATATGTAACGCCCCAGATTTTGAGGGTCGATTAAAGCTCAACTCCCAAGATCCAGCACATCACTTATGCAACATGGATAATGATGTTTAAATGTTGTCCATATCAATGTATTAAACATGAGTGAGATTATACTAAATCAGCATATCGTACTCTAGAGATAATGTAATTAAGCAAGCGGAAGTCTGAAGTATATGTATTGAAATAAGTAAGTGGTTCACAGCCTCCAGAGTATGATGAAGTAACAAGGTTTAATATATACGAAGTTTGTTTCAAAATATACAAAATATCAAAATGTAAGTGTCCAACTAATTCAAGTAATCCTGTAATCCTATCTAATCAGTACAAGGTCTACATAGAACCGCCTAATAGCTGTACATAGGAGATTTCCTCCTCCTTGTCAATGAAGTCCAATCTAGTTGCATAGACTTCATCCTCACTGCATCTACAACAGAGTCTGGTTGGTGTTTTAAAACACCATCCCAGGGTGGGAGTGAGTGATCAACTCAGTGGTACTATAAGGCAAAGGTTAACATGTTATCAATTCAATCAAGCAGTAATGATAAAACAGTACATCAATAACTTCCTAATTACTCTTGTTAATGCAGGAATGGTATGCAGTAATGATGTATGCCCTCGCACAAAGCTCCTTCACAAGCGACTCCGACAACCAAGTTCGTGCATGACAAACTCCCTAAAGGTACATGTAATGCCCCGAAAAATCAAGGGTCGAGTAGTAACTCAACTCTCGAGTTCCAGAACATCACTTATGCAACATAGATAATGATGATTAAATGTTGTCTACATTAGTGTATTGAACATGAGTGAGATTAAGCCAAAACGACATATCATACTCCAGAGACAGTTAAATTGCAAGCGGAAGACTGTGGTAGATATATAAAATATATAAAAACTATGGTGAGTCTCCAGAGTGTGAGAACATTACCAGGTTAATAAATTTCAATTACATTTCTAGAGTATACCAAATGTGTAAGTGTAATGTCTTCTATCCCAAGTACCATAGTCCCGTCAATACAATAATAGGTCTTCATAAACCTGTCAGAGAGCTACAAGTAGGAGAACTCCTCCACATCATAGTAGTCCGGCTTTGCTTCATAAGCATTGCCATCACCTGAAACTCAACAAATCTGGTTGGTGTGTACAACACCATCCCGTAACGTGGAGTGAGTGATCAACTCAGTGGAACAATAAAGGCATAGGTTAACATGTTATCAACTCAGTCAAGCAGTAATGATAAAGTAGTACAATCAAACACTCCTAACTACTTTTATTAATGCAAGTATAAATGCAGTGATGATGTATGCCCTCACCACATCCTCCCTCGTGCGACACCATCTTACGTTCGCGGCATGCTTTCATCCATCAGTGCTCCACATCTTCCAGGCACATGCAATGCATGATGAGCATGATTACCGAGTATTTATTAGTCCATTTCAAACAGCAGGATTGGGAAACTAAGGTACCTCCCTTGTATCATTCCCAAACATGATCCATTTTAGGGTCGTCAATCATAGTTAATTTGAGACGATGGTGTGTTTTCTAGGTCACTGCAAAGGCTGTCAGGGCTGTTACGTACAAAGGTTACACCATCCCCTATCACCTCTTTAACGATTCATCACTATACAGAAACAGGCTAGTTCATACTCTATACACCGCGGCAAAACTCTAAGGCTCACCACAATTTCAGAGTATGCTCGAGGTCACTACAAAGGGCTGTCAGGGCTGTTGCCCGTAATCGTTGTACCACTCCCCCATCATCTTATCAATGTAGGCCGACAGCACGAATACAGTGTCCCATACCACCATAATCGGCTTACGAGTCTGGTTGCTCACTGGTCACTACAGGGAGGCACGTGGCCCTAACGTAGGCCGACAGCTCGACCACGGTGTCCCATACCACCATGCCCGGCTCATGAGTCTTAGCGGATCGAGGTACCATGGTTAAAAAGAATTTCATTGGTAAGTTTGGTACCCTAGGTTCAAGTAGAGGCGTCCAAACATGGTGAACATACATAAGACAGATCGGGTTACTTGACGGGCTCGGCTAACTCGAGCGCACAACAAGTTAAACGATATGAAGCGCATAAGCACTTCGTGTGGCCAATCACTATCGCCAACCGAAGTACGACTCGGGTTTGTCGAACACATCTCTCACGTGGCAAATGAATCACAGCCACGAATTCACTTCTGGTACTGATTGTCTGGACATAATCATAGCCCCAAACACAATCAATTGCAGATAGATAAAGCAGTAATGGATTAAGATTCAAATCATACAAACAAAGTCTGGTATTATCCGTTTAGGGCTGCCAGGGCTGTTACACGCATTCGTTACACCACTCCTCATCACCCATGACGGATCATACAACATAAACATGAATTTAAACATACGCCTTACATAAATAAAATCATACAATCATTTGAGCATGTTAACAAGCATATCATACAGCATATTATAAAGCATGTTATAAAGCATGTTTAAAGCACTACGTAAATAGGAATACAAACACATATATTTCATAAGTAAGTGGTTAAAGTAAACGACCCACATGGGGGAAATCATACATGTTTCTAAGGTAGTTGAGAATCCCATCTCAACACCTACCTAAGGCACCATCATCCACACACTTACTCTCACGAGTATTTTCACAAACACTTAAAGTACACTATTACAACATACATAGTGTATAATAGCAAAACATGTATTAGGGCGAGTCCTTTCGCCAAGAAAGTATTTTACGCATATATAATATATTCATACAACAAATAATCATGGCAAACACATCTCCAAAATTTTTACGTATATGGTACTTTCTAGAATACACTATTTCTACATACATTGTATATTAGCAAATCATTTATTATGGCGAGTCCTTTCGCCAACTAAGTATTTTATCCATATATATTATATTAATACAGTAAATAATCATGGCAAACACATTTCCAAAATTTATACATATACGGTACTTTCTACAAATACCTAGAGTATGTAAAATTCCATATTCTTCATCTTTAATTGAAACGGAAAACTGACAGCACTTTGTACATGTGCAATTGCATGCAGATCATGAATCTATCATTATCTAACATTGAAAGCGTTGAAAACCATAACCTATACACCTAAAGTCCGCACCTTTTATCGTAGAATCGTAACGAATCCATTAGGTTTGCTAAGCTTTCGTATACGGCTATTTAGTAACCTATAGAACGAAATAGGTTAGCTATTTCATAACCTACAACTATCAAAACTCCAAAACAGGTTAGGGTTAGGGTTTCTTACCTAGAAATGACGCCGGAATCGTCGAAAAGGCGACAAGAATGGTGCGGTTGAGCATGGATAGCAGCAGGGAAGAGTGGCAGGAGAATCTCCCACTGCTCCCACACTTTCTCCTTCTTTTCTCTCTTCTCTCTCTAGGGTTTCTCTCAAATTCGTATGGCTGCAATGAGAGAGGGTTTAAGGTCTCTATATAGCCTAAAAACTCACTGAAATAGACCCCAAGTCAAAGTATACTTAGGTTATAACCAAAGCGGACCTGTTTCAGCTCAACGGAGGACTTCTGGCGGGCCTCCTTGAGCCAAAGGTCGTATTTAAGCTCACAAACTATGGATCTAGGTTCTATTAAGTTTTCGTTTCGGTCAGGACTCCAGATCACACGTGGCGGACCAGTTTCAGTTCAATCGTCAGCGGATCTCGATCGGAGATTCCGAGTACATGTAAATGTGTATGAAATTTCTCCTGATCTGAGGGTGTAATTTGGTTTGATTCTGACGGTCTGGTTGCTTAAAACTGATCCGCAAGCGAGAGGTGCCAAATTACTATTTGTGATATTTTATTTTGAATTAATTTCACATTTCTCACACTCTTCACTCCGAGCTCAAGCGAATAGCGCTGGGACACTATCTGGATTTGATTTCTGAGATGGTTGTCAAGCCCAGCAAGGCGGTCCTAATTCCTTAACCTCATATTATTCAGACTCCCGATGTGCGGTCCAGATCTGATACGGAGTTTCAACGTGCTCCCGAGAGCAGTCGGGTAATGAGTTTGATCCGAGATTTTAGGGTAACCTAGCGTCAATGATTTTACAAGTTTTGGGTCTTGCAGATCGTATTTAAAGCGATTCTAGCGGATTTTGTAGCTAATCTAGTTTTGCACTTAGTTACTTTGTCTCATTTCTAAAGGATTTAGTCCTATAAGATTTCTGTCTGAGGTGGTACTTAGTCCTTTGTAGTTTGTATATAAAGTGATCCAAGTTATACTACTTAGCTAGTTTAAGATAGTGTCTAGGGTGAAAGTACTTAGAAAAATTGAAAGATCAAGGTGGTGAAGGGTGGGATTTGTGAAAAAATGGTTTGAAAAGGGATTTGAGGCTTTAATTGAGTGTTTGAGAAGTTAAACCTGTGTTAGGATTGACCCATCGCCTAAGGACATCTAATTCCAGGTTGGGAAAAATCCGGGCTGTTACAATATACCCCCCTTAAAACAAAATTTTGTCTCCGAAATTGGCTAAGGGTAATAAGGGAAGATTTTTATTATTTCATTTGCCTAAGACTTATTGATTTCGAGTTTCTACGCATGGTAGGGCATATACTAGTCTGGTTCATTTTAGTCTACCCCCCTTAAAACCTATTTCTTTATCCATTTCTCATACCCTGATGGTTTGCTACAATTTATTTCTTTACCTATTTGGAGTCTTGACGATAATTCCCACTTATTTAGAGTAAGATAGTTGTTTTCATTGTTTAACCAGCACTGAGAGACGATTGTAGTGGGCTTGATCCCGATACATTGATCATCTACCTTGCTAGGGTAGAAGGCTCATCGTATCCCTTCTTAATCCTGATGGATCCTGGTCTTCTGCTTGGCTAAGTAGTGAGTCCATTGGCAGTCACCCAGGATTGAGAATTGGGTCAAGCCGCGAATGCTTCGCAGTTGTATATTTCAGTAACTCTGTAGTCCGATCACTTTATAAAAGTAGGGAATGTCCATCATTGAAAGGCTCAAATTGTTTATTCTAAGGTTGACCTTTAGGTCTTAGTCTAAGAGAGTCCGCGATATTATCTATGTCCAAGGAAAGGGTGAATCAAATCTTACTAGATCATCCTAAAACATTTTCATAGTAGAACTTGCTAAGGCTTCTATAATGTGCGTATTTAACGAGCACCGTTTCGATCCTGGGCCATTAGGGTAGGGTCCACCATGCTTTCGCTGCGCCACCCAGATCAAAGAGGTGTAATAAGTGACCTAACTAGATTGGGCTCATAATGTTCTACCTCCCTTAAAAATTTATTTTCACCCTCAAGGCTCAAGACCTATGTCATGATCCGTATGTCGGAACAAGGTGTAATTTAGAACCTATTCTTGACATGAAATGGGAGACGATCCCCCCAATATGGTGGTCTTCCTTCCATCGATGATGTGTACTATGGTGTTGGTACCTATGATTATAGAAAGGAGCTGAAGATGATAGGTATTGGGGTTGATTAAGGGACAGGTGTGAGTTTGTAGCAAGATGCCGACTTCTGCCAAGGAGTTTTGTCACGGTCCAGACTTATCCTATTTAATCATGTCTAGCTTAACAGGCAGGCTATCTTTCTACGTTCATATGCACAAAATGTATGCCGACATGGCATGTAATTTGGGACGTAATTTCTAACTATTTGTTACCCATTTGGGTAATTCCTTGGGCCTAAAAGACAAAGTCGCTATCGGCTATTACTCCTAATACTTTTCAAAGACGAAGTTATAAACTTTTGGTTGCAAGTGGTTCGGCCAACACGGAAGAAAGTTGCTAGTGGGTCTGAGCCGGATACATGGACCTTCTGCCTAGCTAGGACAGAAAATAGTCGTATCAGCTCTTAATCCTAGTTGATCCCGACCTTCTGCTTGATCAGAGCATAGAGTTCATTGGTCACAACCAGGATTGAGAATTCAATTCAAACCATGAATACCTAGCTTATATATATAGTTCTCTACTCCGTGTTCCCGATGGTAATAAGTCTTTGGGAAGGCAAGTCTAAGGGTCGTATTGATTTGACCTATCATTTAATCCAAGGGATATAGAAGTTTCATCTGAGCGTGACTAGTTACTAATCAAACAAGCCTCCTAAAAGTTGTTAAAGAAGCCTATGAGTACTAAGGGGATTTAATGAAGGAACGGGGTCTCGCTCCAACCTAATCAAGTCAACTAACTAATTTATCTACATTCCTTAGTATAACCAACCAATAGTTATAATCCAAAGTCTAAGTTTATACACTAGATGATTTCAGTTCATTTCTAATGCAAGAAAGGATTTTATCACTTAGGGTCAAAGTTGCCTAATTGGAATTGAGTTTTCTATACTTGACGCTCGAGCATTTCACATATGCTCATACCAACTAAGAGGGTCCTAAGGTTCACATTATATATTTGTTGGATTTCCTACACAGTCATGTCTGTCGAAATCGAGGAGCACCGCTCTAAGTCCAAAACTCCAAGGGTCTAATTGGCCAGTGGTCTTAAGTTGTATTAAATGGGACTGTATTGTTAATCCTACTTTGGGATTGGGAATGACAGGTTTGGTAGGAGGGTGGGTGGGGATTAAAATTAACAGTATAGGCTTTGGAAAATGAATCTTGTGTTGGAAAGCGTAAGATGAGATTTCCATATCCCATGATGATGAATTTCTAAGTGTAATTTGAAAGGACAACTCGGGATTTACTTTTAATGGCATACATTCTAAACATGGTGTTGGAAAACATGAGATACACCCAATATAGGGACCATACCTTACACATACATTTATTATTACTTTTACCATTCCATCCACCTAATCTCTCCTAATGCAATTTGGCCGAACAGGCCCTAAACGTCCTCAAACATTTCAAACATTCTACCAACAACTACACCCATCAACATGAAAACATAAACACCCTAAGATAGTAACCCATGCAAACTACAAGACAATAGTATGGATGACTAGGCATCCGAGAAGATGGCCATTCCAAGATCGGATAGAGCCATGGAATAGCGTATGAAAAGTGATGCAGAGAGAGAGAAAGGGGCGGAGTTGGTTTTTTTTCCACGGATTGGAGCCTCAACAGACGTTGTAGAGGCCCAATAGACAGGGTTTAAGAAAAAAGTGAAGAAGTGAGAGATGGCTGGGTTAAGTGCTTACATGAATTTGAGCTTCAAATGGGGGTGTAGGAGCTCAAATGAGAGAAAGTGAAGAGGGTAGGGGTAGGGATGGCTGTGGATGGTGTATATGGAAAGGTTGTGGTCGAAAATGGGAGATGAGATGATTAGAAGGGAGTTTGAAAAGAAAAACAACAAGAATAGGAGAAAAAGAGAGCTTGGAGGGGTGTTTGAGAGAGGGGGGCAAAACGACGTGAAATAGGGGTCCCCCCCGCAATTTCGCATGCACCACACGTTCCTAGGGGTCAGGCCGACCATGACCATCACCGGCCCAACCCAAAGGCCCAACCTGACCTCGTCGACCGCAGTGACTGCGGTTCCGCTATTATCCACCTTGCCCGGCACCACGCCACCGCAGTGGGGAGGTGTTCACCATCCCCCAAGGTGCCAAATGCACCCTGGGTCCACTTGGTTCACCCCCGGATTGACGCGTGTGGCCCCCGACTCCTGTTTCGAGTCGTTTCGGGTCAAATCGGACATATCTTGCAATCCGGAATGAGTTATCTGACGTAAAATATATGAATTTGGGGTAGAACGAGCTAATGAATCCAACCAACCTTGCTATGCTGGGTTGCGCAGCCCAGAATTGTGAAAAGACCCTCCGATTGACTGTCATTTCCCTGTTTCAATTTCGTTTTACTAAAAATAGTAGTTTTAGTTTGATTACTCTTCATTCGTTGGGCTTTAGGAGTTGCACCCATTATGCAAAGAGCTTAAAATAATTAGGAGAACGGTTTGGTGAAGCCAAATAGGACACTTACTATTTTTGGCCGAAAACCTTGCGCACTAGTAGACATCACGACCTTATAGTAAGTCGCGAATTCTAGGAGTTTTAGTTGTAGTTTGTTTTTGATTTCTTTCCCATTACTTGGTATCCCTATTTAAAGGGTTATGAACTCGTTTTTAGTCATTCATTAATCAATTTCAAATTTATTAGAATTTATTTCTACTTTCTGCTTTCTTTTCTCGTAGACTCAAGAAGTCTCTGTGAGGAGTACAGAGAAGCTCCGAGGATTCGGAGTAGTTATCCTCATCATTTTATCCCATATTCTACCGATTTTCAACAGTTGGGATGAGGTGGATTGTGATCTCGACTCATTAATAGACAACCTAGGAATATTTTAAGGTCGACCCGTTCGACCATGGTTAAATACAGACTCGATTTCGGCGTTCGTTTTCACTAAACTTCGCCAATTGGCGAAATCGAGATACCTATGACTGTTTCTACGTTCCATCGCTCCCTCCTAAGTCAGAGTGCGTCAGTGTACGTCGTGTGACTATAACCCAGGTCGAGTTTAATCCAAATCATGCTCTGATACCAACTGTAACGCCCCAAAAAATTGAGGGTCGAGTAGTAACTCAACTCTCGAGTTTCAGAACATCACTTATGCAACATAGATAATGATGATTAAATGTTGTCTACATTAGTGTATTGAACATGAGTGAGATTAAGCCAAAACAGCATATCATACTCCAGAGACAGTTAAATTGCAAGCGGAAGACTGTGGTAGATATATAAAATATATAAAAACTATGGTTAGTCTCCAGAGTGTGATAACATTACCAGGTTAATAAATTTCAATTACATTTCTAGAGTATACCAAATGTGTAAGTGTAATGTCTTCTATCCCAAGTACCATAGTCTCGTCAATACAATAACAGGTCTTCATAAACCTGTCAGAGAGCTACAAGTAGGAGAACTCCTCCTCCACATCATAGTAGTCCGGCTTTGCTTCATAAGCATCGCCATCACCTGAAACTCAACAAATCTGGTTGGTGTGTACAACACCGTCTCGTAACGTGGGAGTGAGTGATCAACTCAGTGGAACAATAAAAGCATAGGTTAACATGTTATCAACTCAGTCAAGCAGTAATGATAAAGTAGTACAATCAAACACTCCTAACTACTCTTATTAATGCAAGTATGAATGCAGTCATGATGTATGCCCTCACCACACCCTCCCTCATGCGACACCAACTTACGTTCGCGGCATGCGTTCATCCCTCAGTGCTCCACATCTTCTAGGCACATGCAATGCATGATGAGCATGATTACCGAGTATTTATTAGTCCATTTCAAATAGCAGGATTGGGAAACTAAGGTACCTCCCTTGTATCATTCCCAAACATGATCCATTCTAGGGTCGTCAGTCCTAGTTAATCTCAGATGATGGTGTGTTTTCTAGGTCACTACAAAGGCTGTCAGGGCTGTTATGCACAAAGGTTACACCACTCCCCCATCACCTCTTTAACGATTCATCACTATACAGAAACAGGCCTAGTTCATACTCTATACACCGCGGCAAAACTCTAAGGCTTACCGCAATTTCAGAGTATGCTTGAGGTCACTACAAAGGGCTGTCAGGGCTGTTGCTCGTAATCGTTGCCCCACTCCCCCATCACCTTATCAATGTAGGCCGACAACACGAATATAGTGTCTCATACCACCATAATTGGCTCATGAGTCTAGTTCCTCACTGGTCACTACTGGAAGGCGCGTGGCCCCAGCGTAGGCCGATAGCTCGACCACGGTGTCCCATACCACCATGCCCGGCTCATGAGTCTTAGCGAATCGAGGTACCATGGTTAAAAGGGATTTCACTGGTAAGTTTGGTACCCTAGGTTCAAGCAGAGGCGTCCAAACATGGTGAACATACATAAGACAGATCGGGTTACTTGACGGGCTCAGCTAGCTCGAGCACACAACAAGTTAAATGATATGAACGCATAAGCACTTCGTGTGGCCAGCCACTATCGCCAATCGAAGTACGACTCGAGTTTGTCGAACACATCTCACGTGGCAAATGAATCACAGCCACGAATTCACTTCTGGTACCGATTGTCTGGACTATAATCATAGCCCCAAACACAATCAATTGCAGATAGATAAAGCAGTAATGGATTAAGATTCAAATCATACAAACAAAGTCTAGTATTATCCGTTTAGGGCTACCAGGGCTGTTACACGCATTCGTTACACCACTCCCCCATCACCCATGACGGATCATACAACATAAACATGAATTTAAACATACGCCTTACATAAATAAAATCATACAATCATTTGAGCATGTTAACAAGCACATCATAAAGCATATTATAAAGCATGTTATAAAGCATGTTATAAAGCACTACATAAATAGGAATACAAACACATATATTTCATAAGTGGTTAAAGTAAATGACCCACATGGGGGAAATCATACAGGTTTCTAAGGTAGTTGAGAATCCCATCTCAACACCTACTTAAGGCACCATCATCCACACACTTACTCTCACAAGCATTTTCACAAACACTTAAGAGTACACTATTACAACATACAGTGTATAATAGCAAAACATGTATTAGGGCGAGTCCTTTCGCCAAGCAAGTATTTTACACATATATAATATATTTATACAGCAAATAATCATGGCAAACACATCTTCAAAATTTATACGTATACGGTACTTTCTAGAATACACTACTTCTACATACATAGTGTATATTAGCAAATTATTTATTATGGCGAGTCCTTTCGCCAACTAAGTATTTTATCCATATATATTATATTAATACAGCAAATAATCATGGCAAACACATTTCCAAAATTTATACGTATACGGTACTTTCTACAAATACCTAGAGTATGTAAAATTCGATATTCTTCATCTTTAATCGAAACGGAAAACAGACAGCACTTTGTACATGTGCAATTGCATGCAGATCATGAATCTATCATTATCTGACATTGAAAGCGTTGAAAACCATAACCTATACACCTAAAGTCCGCACCTTTTACCGTAGAATCGTAACGAATCCAATAGGTTTGCTAAGCTTTCGTATACGGCAGTTTGGTAACCTATAGAAGAAATAGGTTAGCTATTTCATAACCTATAACTATCAAAACTCCAAAACAGATTAGGGTTAGGGTTTCTTACCTAGAAATGACGCCGGAATCGCCGGGAAAGCGACAAGAATGGTGCGGTTGAGCATGGATAGCAGCAGGGAAGAGTGGCAGGGAGAATCTCCCATTGCTCCCACACTTTCTCCTTCTTTTCTCTCTTCTCTCTCTAGGGTTTCTCTCAAATTCATATGGCTGCAATGAGAGAGGGTTTAAGGTCCTTATATAGCCTAAAAACTCACCGAAATAGACTCCAGGTCAAAGTATACTTAGGTTATAACCAAAGCGGACCTGTTTCAGCTTAACAGAGGACTTCTGGCGGGCCTCCTTGAGCCAAAGGTCGGACTTAAGCTCACAAACTATGGATCTAGGTTCTATTAAGTTTTCGTTTCGGTTGGGATTCCAGATCACGTGTGGCGGACCAGTTTCAGTTCAATGGTCAGTGGATCTCGATCGGAGATTCCGAGTACATGTAAATGTGTATGAAATTTCTCCTGATCCGAGGGTGTAATTTAGTCTGATTCTGACGGTCTGGTTGCTTAAAACTGATCCGCAAGCGAGAGGTACCAAATTACTATTTGAGATATTTTATTTTGAATTAATTTCACATTTCTCACACTCTTCACTCCGAGCTCAAGCGAATAGCACTGGGATACTATCTGGATTTGATTTCCGAGATGGTTGTCAAGCCCAGCAAGGCGGTCCTAATTCCTTAACCTCGTATTATTCGGACTCCCGATGTGCGGTCCAGATCTGATACGGAGTTTCAACATGCTCCCGAGAGCAGTCGGGTAATGAGTTTGATCCGAGATTTTTGGGTAACCTAGCGTCAATGATTCTACAAGTTTTGGGTCTTGCAGATCGTATTTAAAGTGATTCTACCGGATTTCGTAGCTAATCTAGTTTTGCACTTAGTTACTTTGTCTCATTTCTAAAGGATTTAGTCCTATAAGATTTCTGTCTGAGGTGGTACTTAGTCCTTTGTAGTTTGTATATAATTAAAGTGATCCAAGTTATACTACTTAGCTAGTTTAAGATAGTGTCTAGGGTGAAAGTACTTAAAAAAATTGAAAGATCAAGGTGGTGAAGGGTGGGATTTGTGAAGAAAATGGTCTGAAAAGGGATTTGAGGCTTTAATTGAGTGTTTGAGAAGTTAAACTTGTGTTAGGATTGACCCATCACCTAAGGACATCTAATTCCAGGTTGGGAAAAATCCGGGCTGTTACAGTGCAACTTCCTCGCCAAAGCACATGTAACGCGGTGCATGGTCGTGTTATCCGAGTACTTAATTAGGCTTATTTATATAACAAGTTTGGGAAGCTAAGGTACATCCCTTTATATCATTACCCTAAACAAATGATCCATTTAGGGTCATCAATCCTAGTTAACCACATATGATAGGCAAGTTATAGGGCATCACCCCCAATGAAATAACTGTCGATAGGCAAATTTGAAAGTTTATACTTGCGGTCACTACGGGAAGGCTCGTCACCTTAGCGTAGGCCGACAGCTCGAACACGGTGTCCCATACCACCATGCCCGGCTCAGGGGTTTGTGTTGCTCACTGGTCACTACGGGGAGGTTCGTCACCCCAGCGTAGGCCGACAGCTCGACCACAGTGTCCCATACCACCATGCCTGGCTCATGAGTCTTAGCAGACCGTGGTACCATGGTTGAAACAGGCTTTCACATTGGTAAGTGGTACCCTAGATTCAAGCAGTGATGTCCATACATGGTAAATACACGATAGGCCAATCGGTTTATTAGACAAGTTCGATTGGTACAAGCACACACTGACTTAATCGACATGGAGCGCATAAGCACTCCACGTGGCCTAACCACTATCGACTCTCGAACGAGAATTATTACCGATTGCATGGACTACGTTGTAGTCCCAATCTTACTTAGATGTAGCAAGTAAATACATGTGATAATCATATCAGCATTTAACAAACAATTCAAGTGAATCCTTCATTTAAGCATTTCATCGAACACATTAAACATGTTACCAAACATATGCATTTCATCTATAAATCGCGTAGTCAAAATTAAGATTTCATGAAGGAAACTATACATATGGATAAGGTAATTGAGAATCCTATCTCAATACCCTTACTAAATACAATTCATCAACAATTTCTCATTCAGGCATTTTATCAAACACTTAGACTACACTTCACCAAATATATAGACTAGGGTAGTTACAACATGTAATTTAGCAAATCCTTATACAAAGAGGTCAGCATACATACGACAACAATAAATCCTAGATTAGTAGGCATAGGCAACACAAATCATGTTTACATGTTCATTCAAACATTTCAACAAACGCATAGGATGCATATTTATTCAACATAGTTCATACATGTGTAATACATCGAAATCGACATGTCTAAGATGATATGGTAGTAATCAAGTCAGACATAAATCATTAGCTGACATTGAAAGCATTGAAAACCATAACCTAAATGTTTATAGTCAGCACCTTTCGTCGTAATACTCGTTTCGAACTCGGTTCGAATCTTACGTTCTTGAAAATGGAATAACGGGTACCTAAATCACAAAATAGGCCAGCTAGTTTATCGATTACTCTATCTAAAATTTTAAATCAAGATTAGGGTTAGGTTTTCTTATCCAAATCATAGCCGAAAATGATTGTATAGCGAAGTGGGGAGGTGGATTTGTGGCGTGGAGTCGTGAGAAAGAATCCCAGCAACGATCTCCCTGTTTCTCTCTTCTCTCCTTACTCTTTTCTCTTCTTTTCTCTCTTCTCTCTCCTAGGGTTAGAGAAATTCGTATGGAATGGAAGTGAGGTGGTTTAAGGGCTATATATAGGCTCAGAATTGATGCAAATGGCCCCAGGGCCATGGTATACCTGATTTACATCCAAAGGGCGACTGTTTCTGACGAATGGGGCCCATCGGGAGGTCCATTACTCACCTATGTCACAGAGTGAGTTCCCTGACAATGGATCTATGCCAGGATGTGATTTCGGCGCGTTTGGATAGACCGATGGGCCGTGAAAGACCTGTGTCAAATCAACGGTCGAACTTGCTCGATCGGAGCCACGAGTATACGGATATGAGTAGGGAAATTTCCTTTTCCCCTGGGTGAAGTTTGGTCAGAAACTAACGGTCTAAAATCTTTAATTTCGCCTATGAGTGAATGACCCAATTCACTTAAGTTTCAATACATTTTCTAAAGATATTCGCGTTTCTCACACACTTTACTCAGGGCTCAAGTTGTGCGTTTCTAGATACTATTTAGGCTCGATTCCTACGATGGTTGTCAAGCCCAATATCCCTATAGTTTCATAGTCATCAGACTTTCGACGTGTGGTCCAGGTCAGATATGGAGTTTCAATGTGCTCCCGACAGCAACAGGGTTTTGAGATCTTTCCTAGGTTTTTAAGTAGTGCTGAGTTAGCGATTTTGATGGTTTTGGGTCTTACCATTTGTATTAATAGTGGTTCAACTAAATCCACCAATTAATTTAGTTTGGTACTTAATTAATTTTTGCCTATATTTCTACGGAGTACGGTCCTTAGGGATTTCTGCTTGAGGTGGTACTCAGGCCTTTGCACGGATTTTTCTAAGACGTTACACCGTAGTACCCCATTCTCGGCTCCCACCGCCCATGCACCATGTTCCGATCCTAGGATCTTATAAGGAGGATTTTCAGTATGATTTTTTTTTTGTAAATAAAGGAGCATAACCACAAGTGTACCCAAATCACAAAGGCAACATCATCATCACATATCCATTAATATAAAAAACTTGAGTATAATACATGAAGGGGAAATACAAGATAAATGTAAAAACTCCAGAAGCTCTGCTGCACGCTCCTGCCTCAACTCGACTGCGTCCTGTCGTCACCTGCACGCATTTATCATGCATAAGCTTATAGAAAGCTTAGAGGGCAGTGTACGTGTGTGGGCAAGATAAGTGCCAAGCACATAAATATCAGCGTAAGCGGAATACTAGTAAGGTTATAAGTCATTCAATATCAGAGTATGCAATGCAGAGTCATAATGAGCCAAATATCAGATACCAAGGATACAATACAATATGCAATTCTAAAGAGCCACGAATACCATCAGCCTCATCTAGGCCATATAAATGAAGAAACATAGCAACCCAAATGCCATATGCCACGGATGTAATGCAATATGTAGATCTTGGCGAGTCCATAATACCATCAACCTCATTCAGGCTATGCAATACAGAAGCATTGTAAACCAAATGCTATATGTTGAGGATGCAATGCAATATGCGGTACGAAAGAAATGACCAAACTAGAGTGTAAAGTCGGGATGATAGTATGTAGTATCGCAAGCTGTGGGGCCCATCACAAGGGACTTCTATCCAAACCAGTTCCATACCTAAAATTGGATAGCTAGACTCAATGTGGTAAACTCCTGATTTCAGGTTGGTCGCTTACCCTAACCGAAATCCTGGCCATTGCGAAGGTTCACATAACAAATTAGTTACGCACCACTAGCCCGAGTGGATAGTGAAAGAATGAATAAATAAAATGCTGAGTATGCAACTCCTGCTTAAAAAGTCCACATATCAGTACCGTACATCTCTGGGATTATCACCGGGGTCTAGTACACTCTACGCCAGCTTGCCGCCCCATCAAGAGCACAACTGGGTAAGTGGAAGAGACCTCACTATCCGCCTACTAATATCGGCCAGGCTCGTCGATAGTGGACCCATTTATGAGCTGGTCAGACTCAGTATAAAATTGCCTACTCCCTCAGGTGGGTAAGGCCACACCCCCTCTCAACCGACCACAACACAGTGGGAGACGCGACCTACTGGTATACGGCCCTCATGTACTCATATATATCCACTCTGTTTAGATGTTGGGGCATCCCCTGGCCTCAGGGTTTAGGGATTTTCACCCAGGGACATTTATTGCGCTTGTATGCTAGAACCAAACATTTTCGATATCCTATCTGGCCATTCACGACATGCCTGTGGAGGTCATGACCCTGATATTGCTAAGGCGTACGGTGGTCATATCACAAAATGCGAGATGCATGAGTCATACCAACCAGTCATGCATCAAACCTGTGCGTACCGCACGCTTATGTGGGGCAACTCCGTCTCTCAGGGAGTCCCGTAAACAATCAGTCCAATGAAACATGCTATGTTCAATCACTCATAACAAGCATGCGGATTATGCGTGTGTGCTTGTATCATGAAGTATACCAAGCATGATTATAATCACATACATTATAGTAGGCCGATATAAGACGGCCCATGGCCCGTATAGGTGAATGAGTGGTGTACAATGATCACTTACACATGGTGGGCCTCACACATTCAATGGTCCTCATGCATATAATGGTCCTCACACATATGATGGGCCTCTTACATCACAATTGGGTCTCATACAATCATAATGAGCCTCATACAAACACAATGGGCCTCATATATCACAATTGGGCCTCATGTAATCACACAATGAGCCTCATACAATCACGATGGGCCTCATATAATCACGATAAACCTAACAATGACCTTATACAATTATAATGTTATGCTAACATATACTCAGTGCGTAAGCTAACATAATTGTAATCGATAATCGGCCTATATATGACGGGGTCCATAAAAAGACAGCAGATCTGATTCATAACATGAGGATCAGTCCTAAATAGTGGGTATATCAAATCTAATAACACAGATTCTTCTACTTATGGCTAGAGGTGATGATGCATCCTCCTCATAACAAGGATGGGTCTAGATGGCCTACTTATGGGCTTAAGAGTGGGCTTCCAGGTTTGGATACTTCTACTAGCATCAATGGGGACCCAAAGGATTGAGATGGCCCAATAAGGCAAGATGGGTCATACTAATAATAATAGGGGCCCATCGATTTGGGTTAGCCCATTAAGGGAAATAAGAATGAGCCTAATACATTCACAATAGGCCTCATACTATCTCAATGGCTTGTATCATGATGTTATACTAGCACGTATTCATAGTCGGCATCGATAATCGACCTATATACAAGGCGGGGTCCATAGATGGACAACAAATCCATAACATGAGGGTCAATTCTCAATTGCGAATATACCAAATTTGATAGCACAGATCTTTTGTTTACGGTGATGATGAACTCTTCTCATATTAGGGTTGGGCCTAGGTGGCCTACCTACAATCCTAAGGATCCGGAACGGGCTTCCTTCACCATACTATCATTTGGCCCGCTAGATGCCCTAGGGGGCCCAAATAAGTCCTAGATGGACTCCAAGATTAAAAACAACCCTACTAGCAACCAATGGGGGCCCAACATTTTGGGTTAGCCTAATAAGAATAGATGGATCATGTAATTATCAATGGGGCCCAATGATTAGGGTCAACCCACTTAGAAAAGGATGAGAATGAGCCTAATAAAGGCCTAAGGGAAGGTCACAATGTAGACATTTAACCATCATTGCCCATCAATGTGGACATTTAACCAACATTGCTCCTAAGGAATAACCCACATAGAGCCTAACATATAGCGGGGCCCATGGCTTCGCACAAGGGCCTCACATACAACATAATGAGCCTCACACAAGAGCCCCCAAATATACATCACAAAGGGCCTCACTCATGGGCCACATATACATCACATTGGGCCTCACTCACGGGCCACATATACATCACATTGGGCCTCACTCATGGGCCACATATACATCATAATGGGCCTCACACAAGGCCTAATGAAATAGCCCATATCCCTCAAATGGCCGGAAATAAAATGGACTTCTCTCATGTTATCTGATACATCATTGTGGCCTCACCACATGGGCCTCTCATATATCACAGTGGGCCTCATCATATGGGCCTCTCATACATTACAATGGGCCACACTATGGGCCACACAAATATCATATTGGGCCGCACATATGGGCCATACAAACATCATATTGGGCCGCATAACTGGGCCTCAAATACATCTTATTGGGCCACATCCCATGGGCCTCATGGGGTGGCCCATGGCAAAAAAAAAGGATGGACAACATGTATATAACACATATATCATGGTGGGTCTTATCCCTGTTGGACGGCGCAGATAAAATACATACATTACAGTGGATTCCACTGTCCTACTAGACAGTGCAGATACAACATATACATCAATGTGGGTCCCACGTCCACGTGGCTGGACGGTGCATACAACACATACGTCACAACAGGCCCCACGTCCAAAGACTGGACGGCTTGGATGAAACACTAGCATCGCGGTGGATCCCATCGTCCAAGCAATGGACGGTGTGGATATTCACATACATCACGGTGGTCCACATAGATGGACGGTTGGGATATAACACATATCTCATGATCAGACCCACATTAACCTGTTGACGTCATACAACAACTATATGGCTGGTGTGGGGTTCATGTCCAGATAGATGGACGGTTAGGATATAACACATACTTCATGATCAGACCCACCTAGCTTGCTGATGTTAACAACAGTTATATAGCTAGAGTGGGGTCCACGTCTAGATGAATGGGTGGTTAGGGTATAACACATACAATCATGGTAGTCCCATAGAACTTACTGATGTGATACAGCAGCTGTTTGCTGGTGTGAGGTGCACCAGCCAATCCGTTTTCCCCATCGTCCAGGGATTGGACGGTGTGGATATACATATCATCAAGGTAGGCCCCACTGTCCAAGCAATGGATAGTGTGGATATACAACGCATACATCTTGGTGGGGGGTCCATACGTGGCCACCCCACATGGATCAAGCTGATATATGTTATTTCCCTTCATCCAGGGTCCGCCCAAAATGGGTAGCAGCAAGGTGGGCCTCATGATCGGACGGTGTGGATCTAATCCATTCGTCAAGGTGGGCCGCAAATAGGGAGAGAGATAGAGAGAGAGAGAGATCGGCGTGATGGAGGGGAGGGGCTCCGCCACTATGAGCCCTCCCTATACATGATACGAAACATACATCAAATGGGTCCCATTACATGTGGGCCCACAAATCAAAATCAACAGTAGAGATCCCTTTTCCACAAAAATGTAAGGTTTAGATGACCTTTTCTCAATGGAAAATAAACATCATAATGGGGTCCATGGAGAATGGCCCCATCATGGGATGAACATATGAATCATGGTGGGCCATCAGCCACACCTAGGGTCCAAACTGAGATCCATACCATCAATTGGTAGGCCCCACTTGGCCCATTATCAAAATCACTACTCTAGTCCTATAATCACCCACCGATTCCACTTATTCTTGGATCTTTGGAATGTTTAGCTCATAGGCTTCTTCTTTGATGGTGGAAGATGAGAATTGAAGGGTTAGATTGGGAGGTTTTGGGGTAGGAAGTGGGACACACACTTGGCTATTTTCTCTCCTTAGGGTTGCTTGGAAAAATGGTAGAGAATGGAGTGAAATGAGAGAGGAGTGGTGTTGTGTAAGAAGGATGGGATGAGAGGGATGGGTGGTGTAGGAGAGGGATGGGTGTATGTAAGAGAGAGTTGATTTGTGGGGGTGAGGTGGCATGGGGTATGGGTTGCTTGTCTTTATTGGTAAGAAAAGGATAGGAGAGGTATGGGTTGTGTACTTGACTAGTACTTGATTGATTGATGTGAAAGGTGGTAGAGGTTCTCTCAGAATTCGCAACGCACGACGTTTCCTAGAGATAAATGTGGGTCCACAAATCTTAGCCTGGGTATCGCATTGGAGTGTGAGATGCAGTGTTAGAACCGTGGCGACGATGCGGTCACTAGGGTACAAGTCTCGAGTTGAGTTGAATTAGATATATGGGATGCGACTTAGGGTCGCGCATAAACCCCAATTACAGGTCGCGGGTAGCCGGAATTCGATAGGAAGGATCGCGGAAGTCTAAGGAACAGTACGGACTAGGATACATGCCTTACACTACGGACTCGAAAGAATCTAAGGTTGATGATGAGCCTATCAATACCTCACATAAGAAGGAACTAGACAAAGAGTATAAGCCTGTGGCTCCATTCCCACAATAGTTGATCTCATCCAAATCTCTACCCAATGCTCAGGATATCCTAGAGGTTCTCAAACAAGTGAAAATCAACATTCCTTTCTTGGATGCCATAAAACAAATTTCATCATATGCTAAATTCTTTAAGGACTTTGTATGGTCAAAAGACAACACAATGTTCAAAAGAAGATATTTTTGATAAGATGTGCCCCAAAAGATATAAAGATCCCTGTAGCCCAACCATCTCATGTGTGATTGGGAATCACCCGATTGAGCATGCCTTACTTGATTTGAGGGTGAGTGTAAATCTGATTCCCTATTTGATTTATGAATAACTTGGTCTAAGTGAATTAAAACTCACCAAGACCACACTCTAATTAGTCGATCGTTCGATTCATCTACTGAGAGGGATAATAGAGGATGTGCTTGTTCAAGTCGATAAGTTTTACTACCCAGTGGACTTTATTGTTTTGGACACATAGCCGGTTGTTGATGCTAGCACTCAAATTCTTGTTATCCTTGGCCGCTCGTTCCTAGCTACATCAAACGCCATAATAAACTATAGGAACAGGATCATGAAGTTGTCCTTTGGGAATATGATACTTGAGCTAAATGTGTTTAACATGTGCATGCAACAAGAGGACGGTGATAAGGTCCACGAAATTAGTTTGATTGATTCATTCATGAAAGACAAATCTCATCTAATGTTGTATTCTGATACCTTAGAAGCGTTCTTGGCCCACTCCATCAATCTTAATGATGATATGATTCAGGAGATGGATGCCTTGCTTGATGCGAAGTTGGTACTTAAGACTAACCGATGGAGGTCTCAATTTGAACATTTACCCCTAACTAATTCAAAGTATCTACCTTTTAGTGTTAAAGCACCGAAGATTAACCTAAAACCTTTGCCCATTGAGCTGAAATATGCATATTTGGGTCAAGATGAGACATATTCAATGGTGATTTCTTCCCACTTGGATAAGGAGCAAGAGAGTAAATTGATTTATACTCTCAAAGAGCATAAGAGATATCTTGGATGGATTATTGCAGACCTCAAGGGAATCGATCCCCTGATTTGTACTCACCGTATTCACTTCGAAGGTAATGCGAAGACATCTAGGCAATCACAACGCTGTCTAAATCCAAACATGAAAGACGTGGTTAAGGCTGAGGTGTTAAAGCTTTTGGATGTGGGTATTATCTACCATATATCTGACAACCAATAGGTGAGTCCAACTCTAGTGCCCCAAAAGTCCAGAATTACTATAGTAACCAATGCGAACAATGAACTCATGTCAACTAGAGTTACCACTGGTTGGAGAATGTGCATTGACTACCGGAAGCTGAATACCATCACGAGGAAGGATCACTTTCCTTTGCCCTTTGTTGATAAAAGTTTAGAAAGGTTAATGTGTCACTCCTACTATTGCTTCTTGGATGGGTACTTAGGCTACAATCAGATAGAGATAGCCTTTAAGGACCAACAAAAGACTACCTTTACATGCCCCCACCACATTTCAATGATGCATATTGAGTATTTTTTCTGACATAGTGGGGTAGTTTTTAGAGGTATTCATGGACCACTTCTCTATCTTTGGTTGCTCTTTTAATGAATGCCTTGAGCACCTAAGATTGGTGCTGAAAATATGTAAAGAAAAGAACCTTGTGTTAAATTGGGAAAATTGCCACTTTATGGTTCAAAAGGGAATACTGCTTAGACACATCATATCGTCCAATGGAATTGATGTAGATAAAGCCAAAATTGACTTAATCTCTAACCTACCACCACTCAAAAGCATACATGACATGTGATCATTCTTAGGACACGTTGGGTTTTATTAAAGGTTCATAAAGGACGTTAGCCTCATCTTTGTCTTTTATGTAATCTTCTTTAAAAGGGAACCTGTGAGACCTCGGTCCTTTGTAACATAGCCAAAGCACACATAAGTCTCGGTCGGCCCTTACACAACACCCTTGAGCACTTAGCACCAGACCCCAGTGAGTTGTTCTTGATGATCTTAAAAACATTGTCATGTGGACTGCGTAGTTGTTGCGGTCACAACGTGAAAACTGTGCATCAATCTGACGCTCCGTTAGTGAGATACGACCCATCGAACCCATGGCTCAAATTACGTATCTTGTAATATAAGCAACTTTTATTGTGCTAGGCCCATTGAACTTGAGCCCATGTGGGCCTAAAGCCCACTTTCTAGAACATAAAAATTATCACAAGATAAGACAATCACTACATTACAATTGAATATCTAGCTCATATGAGACAATGCATTATAAGAAAAAAATGGGTTGTACCCCAAAATCCATCGTTAGCACCCTCCCCATACCTTAGAAACTAATCATGGCCCATGTCCACCTCATCCTACACATGTATCCAATGAATGTCTTGTTTTCTATCACATCACTTCAAACAACCAATTGAACTACTCCACCTCATCATCCACCATGCATCACCTACAACCTACAATCCTTATCCATCCACTAGCCAATGCATGCCTAGATTTCTTCCACGTTGGCCAATGCATGGTTAGCACCATCTACCTTATCCATCCACTACCTATAATATACATCACATTCCACCTCACTTTTAGCACCAATAAAACCTCATAAAATTGTCACACCATCTTGTAACCTCACCCCCCATTCTCTATCAAAGAGTAAGAGCTCTCTTACACTCATACTTTTACTACACTTAGAAATTTCTTAGATTTTAAGAGAGTGAGAAAGAGTGGGGCCAATGTATATCCCATCATCCAAACTAGAGGGAGTGGACCACCCATTATCATCATCCAACGGTCCATCCATTTAAGGTGAGTTTACACCCCCTCCTTCCATCCTCCTCATCCTCCTCTCTTTCTTTCATATTTTCTTGATGCATGTTGGGCCCACTGGTGTGGAACCCCTATGTGCATGTATTACTGGCCATGGTGGTCAGCAAGGTGGCCCATGTTAGTATGGTCCACCATGATGAACATTATATCCACACCCTTCACATGTAACCGCCATTTTTTTTTTATCTATACAACAAATTGTAAA
Organism: Magnolia officinalis; assembly: GCA_021015155.1. Classification (NCBI taxonomy): domain Eukaryota; kingdom Viridiplantae; phylum Streptophyta; class Magnoliopsida; order Magnoliales; family Magnoliaceae; genus Magnolia; species Magnolia officinalis. Next base: position 36,021,469 of record JAJHSJ010000007.1, read on the forward strand.
AATCATATAAAATCAACCATGTGAAGATCTTAAATGAAAAATTGCAGTAATATGAAACACACTATGAGCAAACTTTGGACCAAAATTTGTAGCTATATAACAGTTCAATCTTCCGTATGATCAACTTTACTTGGTTGTTAACCAGCAGCACATAGAGGGTTCTGATTTGGCAAAAACAGACCCATTTTTCCTCCCTTTAATGAACCCATTAGAAATATATATTCCATTGGGTTTGTAGGAGATCAAATTATCTTTCCAACAGTGTGTAATAAGCCCCAATCAAAGTTCAAATGATTGAGATCTTGGCTTTGTACAAAAATATATCCGGGAGCTTGTTGTGACTATATATTGTGTGGGTCATATCCGTGAATCCAACGGTCAGATGCGTTTGATATTTTTTTTTCTTAACTTACTTGAGATAGTTAATAATCATATGTATGTATGGTCCCTATCATCAAATTCTTTCATGATAGAATTTAGGAAACTCTGGACCGATAGATACTTTTGTAAGGATAAATCTTTAATTGTTATATGTGGTCTAGATGGATCCAAGGTTCTGTATGGTTGGAATCCTATATACATCCTAAATGATGTATTCTCAAACCATCCATTGGCTTTGATTTTCCAATGGAGAATCTAATCATAGAATTTAATCAATACATTTCATGTGCTACTTGATGTGTATGTTGTATATTTGTTGTCCATAACATCCATACTCTTATTGACCCACTTGGGAGTGAGACCAGTTGTGATTTATGTGTTTTATTAGTTCATCCAATCTGGATACCCATCTGCACTATTATGTGTGTCTTATTTATGGTTTTCCATCGTCTGGGCCCCACTTTCCATTAGATCTATTTCATTTCCTTTGTACCTTTTGTTTGGTGAAATTTTTCTAAGTACACAACTGTGTTGCATGTGGGCCTCTTTGACATGTTGTGGTGTGCCTCACACTCTATTTTTAATTGTCTCACTATGGGGGATGTTTAATCCACATACTAGTGGGATAGGATGTCCCACCTTTTTGTCGGAAATAATCTCTAAGTGTTTGGAATGTGGGCTATAAGTTGTGATAGATCCCATTGCTGAGAACTATCTAATTAATTTTGTATTTTGTACCAATTTTGGGCCTCTGTGGTGGACCCCGCACACAATATATGTATGGGCCAACAATTGGAACCTTTAACCTATACCAATTAATAGAGAAATAATATTTTACTTGGGCTAAATTAGACCCCACATGATCGGGGAGTGGGTCCCAAAATGGGGTCAGACATGGTTGTGAAGAAAATTAAAATACCTATGTTTGGCCTTACACCAAATTTTATATGTGCATGATCAGTCGGTCCCATCTTATATTTTTTGAAATATATATATATATATATATATATATATATATATATATAGGAATACCAAGGGCATCTGACGGAATGCTGAAAGGTGATCCCTCGTGATCATGGGACGTATTCAAAATTGGGCTAAAACTAATTTTGCACTGTGTTTCCTGCACATTTTCTCCAAGTACCCATGTTTGGGCCATCACCACAAATTGTATATACTCAATCAATGAGGCCCTCCTTATAATTTTTAAAGCCCATACATAGAGCTACCAGGTGGCTATTTTATTTCACCAGATGTGTGCCCCACGTGATCATGAATCTGACTCGAAAATGGACCAGAGCCAACCTTGCACCAGAAGTTTGTTTGATATAGAATTCATGTGGGCCACATCATTGGGGTTCACCACCTTCCCAAAGCATTTAATGCAGCATCTAAACATTGAAAATGAACTCCCAAGTGCTGGTAGGCTCAAAACCTTATGTGGGCCATCTAGTGTGGGCTATCTTGTATGGGCCATACCCTTTATCTAATGAGGCCCGCCGAGCATGTTTTGTAAATGGGTGTTATATAACTTGTAAAATATGTAGTGGACAGATCTTGTTGTCCAGTTTTTGTCTTAGGATATGGGTGGCCTTGAACCCATTTAAATGAGACAACCCTAAGGCCCAAGTGGGCCCAACACTAAGAGAAATCGTTGGGGAGTGAGAAACCCACCATGGTAACTTTACTTGAGCCCATTGGGCAAGCCCATTGCCTATTGGGCAGTGTGCCTTACACACTACCTCTAGTTAAGTGGACCACACTTACCAAGGCCTATTTTATAATGCATAAACAACATAATTGGGCTTTTTCTTGGTTTGCTTGTGTATGTGGCTAGTGGGCCCAATATGATGTATAACATGAAAGAAGTTAGTATGATGTCCTTTTGTTTGAGATTATGCATTACTTTTAGTTGATTGTGGAATGTGTGGGGCCCACTTAGTTGTGGAATTAGATCCACGCCATTGAAAGCCTTGTGGTTGAAAGTTTATGCTTTTGAGTTGGCCTCTTGGTTCACCAAGTGGGACTCACACTTAACTTATACGACCTCATGCCTTGCGTGTAGTCCAAGGTCAATGTGGAAGTCACACTAGGTGGGACACACCTAGTAATGATTGAGATGATGATATGTAACGCCCCGTGTTTTTACGACCCGAGTACAAGACCCGTTTCCCAAAAATTCGAGTGTTAACCTATAAAGAGCCAATTTCCACACACACACACACACACACACACACAAACACACACACACACATATATATATATATATATATATATATATATATATATATATATCCATTTTTTTTTCTTTCGAAGTTAGCAATTTAGTGTAGAATGGACAAATCAACGTAAAGAAAATTTTACATTTATATTTAGAGTATACAAGAGGCTGCCCATAATGACTTATACTAACCAATATCTCTACATTAACAGTTACAAGATTTACATACATGAGAAATAAATAAAAAAACATATAAACGAAAGCCGCAAGATCGCGCAGCTTATTGATAGGTATAACCATGTATCTTTGACCATCATAATGACTCCTCATCAATCTGAAACTGCATATCATTTAAGCCACCTGTGCTACTTGTACAGTTATATATTTGATGAATGAGTGGCCAACTCAGTGTGAATTCCCCTCAAGATTACACACCGCCGCCTTAGCTAAGCATAGTTAAAAACAACAAGGCAACCAAAATAATACATGATGCAGTCCTTTTTAAATGCATGGATACGTGAATGCACATCGACCTGGAGATGCTCATCTAGTCAGACTTGGGCTTGTCACCCATGCAATCATCGACCTGGGAATGCTCATCCAGTCGGACTTGGGCTCGTCACCCATACAAAAGACTGGTCACCAGCGTAGCATATCTCGTACAACATGGTACAAAGTTATCAAAATAGGTCGATAGTCGGTGGTCTGGGAGCTAGCGAAATGATACCCCAATGAACCTAAGGGCATGTGCTACAACATCCAGAATTAGCCACCCGTCATCGCCAATATGCTATGAATGCATGATTAACCAAACCATTATTATTCTAATTACAATTAGCCAATTTAAGTAACTCAATGGTCACTACAGGGGGCTCGTCACCCAGCGTAGGCCAACAGCTCGGGCATAGTATCCCATGACCACCATCCCCAGCTCATGAGGTTTCCTCATCTTAGGATGTTTAACGGATGTCCGTCAACCAGTGGACAATCAAATTCTATAAGTAGGGATTACCATCGCATGGTATAGGCCATTGAAGGCACGCAAAGAAATCATCAAATAGGGGACAGATGTTAAATTGCAGCGTAAAAGGGGTACACAGAACATCAAATTAATCAACAAAATGGGTTGAGCAAGGCTAAATCAGAGCAGTTAAAAGAGATCATTTTTAAGGCACTCAAGCCATATGCCCTATGGATGGTAAATCCCACATTAATGTTCCATATCCCATATAACCTTTAATCGAGGGTCCATTCTTTATCACCCTCTATCTTATTACATCCTAAGCATGGGTTCCAATACATAAGGGGGATCACTCATCATTAAGTGTAGTAAATAGAGATCCATAAGCAACTCTCAACGATTCCAAGATAAAGCATATAGTTTTGGCATGCCAGACATAAGTTGATTCATAATAGTTGCAATAAGTCATGAAAAGAACTATTGATTGAAGTTCAAATGAAAACCAATATGTAAGTAGTCATTGTATGAAATCATGGTGCACAACTGTCAATATAGTTCAAGCCATGCATTAAGAATTGATAAGAGATCGCATCCTATGCGGTAACATTTGTGATTTTAATAAAGACTATTACTTAAACTAATTTGGAAATGGAAAGCCTAACGGGAAGAAATCATCACCTGATGCGTCGAGTCGCCTTCTAGTGTCGCTAAGTACTTGCACCCTTAGAATCGAATCCTACCATGAATTATGAGGATATACGTGAGATCCATGTTCTACAAAGTATCTATTAATGTAACCTGTGGCTTGGATTTACTTAGGATTTTCATCCCATGGTTTGGTGCTAGGAATAGAACTATGATGTATGTGCAGCTTAAATACAATATAATAATAATATAGTTAATTACAATTTAACGTTAATGATATAACTATTACTCGTGACCATGGTAATAATTAGTATTACAATTGTAATAAAATAATATAACCTATTATTAAAGATAATATTTTCAAGTGATGGTGTTTCGAACAAGAAACAAATGCATTTGATTTTGGAAAATTTTTTATTATATATATAACAATTTTATGTATATATTTAAGATATTATATATTATATATTATTATATTTTAAAGTTATTATCAATATATATATAATAATTAATAATTTTAATATTAACATATTATAAAAAATAAATTATATAATACAGATGTATTGATATGATCATGGAGCATCTGATTAAATGATAGGATCATTAGATAAAATGAAAAATATCAATTTAATTCGAATGTACAAGAGAATATTGATATTTTGAGTTTATCTACATCCCTTCAATAGTTGATTCCAAGATAGATCATTTAAAAAAACAATTGTATTAACAAGCTATATGTTGAATCTTGATCCGGCAGCTTTCCAGTTGCTCAGTCATCTCCTAGGACTTAGGAGGAATGTTAAATTGATCAATCAATCTCTCTTTTGAGCTTGTCCTTTTTGCAAAGGAGAAAGCCTGAAGTAATGAAGATTGAACTTGAATGCTTTCAGCAATTCTGGTAGCACTTCGGCCCCTATTTAGAATTGGCCACATGGTGACCTGCTTGCGTGACCCGCGTAACCGGATTGTCGGTTGTGCGGTCAGCACAACTGATGAGTGGGTTGCGCGGCTCGTGCAACTGACCCTTCCTTTTGCTCCTCACCTTCGGTCTTCTTTCAGAGCTCTGCTCTTCTTCCAAAATTTCTCTCTCAAATGAGAGGAGTGGGGTATTTATAGGCCCTCACACGTGCCAACTCTCAATCTTTGTGCCATGGGGCCCACTTTGCATCAAATCGGACCGTTCATCATGATCTTTCTCTGCTCTAGATTGCGCTACTCGCACAACAGAGAAGTCAGTTGCGCGATCCGCGCAACGTGCAATCACTTACGCGACCCACGTAATGATGAAATATGCCTTTTTACATGTTAAACTATTTGAGCCACTCGCGCAACCACTTCGATTGGTCGCGCAGTCCGCGTAACTATTACTTGTTGTGCAACCCGCACAACTGCCAAAACAAGGTTTCTTCATTCTTTCTTCTTTCTTCACTTAATGTTTGATTTCTGACCTTCATCTTTTCTTGATGATTTTTAATGCTTCAACAGATGCCCCCTTGATCCGTTCTTTGTTTCCTTGAATCAACGAATTAGGATCAAAATCCCATATTCCTTTAAATCGTTACATGATCCGCGCAACGAACGCCCGAGTTTGGTACTCGACCTAAACTTCTATAAATAGTTCATCGGGCTTCATTTCTTTATCTTCTCATTTGCTATCAAAACTTTGTTTCTCTGATTATCCCCGCGCAACTGACACTTGTTGCGCGACCTGCGCAACAATTTCTTCATCGCGCAAGGCTTCAAACTGTTACGCTGTCCGCACAACACACAACCCATTGCGCGATCCGCGCAACCGCATCCTTTGATACTTTCCAGACTTAGTCGAATTTCAACTTTTCAACATGGCCCGTACTAAAAGGACTTTCATTGTTGTCGATCCTCCCTTCGATCAACCTTCTCACCAGGAACTGCCAAACTCCGAACCCTTTCGAGCCGCGACCCCTCAAGTAATAAAATCATCGTTATCTCTAACTCAACCCCCACGTAAGCGATTCAAAACGACCCCTAGATGCCCCACTTACATAAAAGAACCAGTACTCCCTACCTTTAACTTCACCAAATGCATCGAGACACTTCCCACTCCCATTTAAAGAGCAATTGTGATGGGTGATCTTGAAAGACCCCCAAAACACGATCGTGAATATGATTGGGACGAATGGCTAAAAATGACGGCACATCATCAAACGACCAGCCAGAAGCCACCCACCAGAGAAGATACTCTTCTGCCCTCTAGACCGAAGAAAAACCGTCGCAATAAGTCCCATGAGTTTCAAGAGAAAATCAAAGAACACAACAGGAAGAAACTCCACAATTCCTGGGAATCGATCCGTGCCGTTCAGGGTGTCATAAAATTTGATAACCCCTACAAGCAGGGCTTCGTAGTGATTCCAGTCAGTATTCACCGTCATCACTCCATGCTGATCTGCGAACCTAGGGATCATCTAACCGCAGAAAGATTGGCCTACACAGAGTCTTGGTTGTTTAAGGAACCAAGACTATTAGAAGGTATTATGCAGCTGCCGAAACCGAGACAACAAATTGGTGGCATTCATTCCATGATTTTCCTCGTCCCTTCCTACGACCTTCGTAGTCTATATCCAACCTGCTTTTATGAAACGCTCAAGCAATGTTTTAGCGATTGCCGCCTCATCTGGAACCCGGGGGAATTCAGAATAAGAGACCTTTTGACTCCTCGCAATTACTATTCTAAATGGGCTACCGTAGTTCTGGCAAAACATGCTGGGACTTTATCGAAGATCAACATTTTCACCGCAATTGAAGCAATGTCGTATCACTTTTACAAGGAATCTTCCATTTTGAAGGCTTTCCTTAATTACTGGTGCCCTTCCACCAATTCTTTCCATCTCCCTGAAGGTGAAATGAGCGTCACGCTTTGGGATATTCATAGCAATGTCGTCTATTCACCCGACCGCATCCCTTCTATTTCAGAGTCAACCACCGAACTCTTTAGAGAAATGTCTAAATTCTCGAATATCCACAAGATTCATCCTATGCAATGGCTGGCCCACTTCAGCAGAGCCCTTTAGTAATTTCCTTCTTCTTCGATTAATTCCTTTATTACACCTTGATATATAACTTCAATTTCGTTTACTTATCTTCTCCCTTTTTTCTTCTAGGTTTAATGATAATCATTCTCCAGAACTTGAACGCCTTCGGAAGGGCATAAAAGATCGTGCTGAGTATTCTCTTTACGGGGAGCTCAAAGCATTCACTGCTTATTGGCTAAGCATAGTGGTCTTCTCAAGCTCTAAATCAGCAGGTGTCATTTACCCTTCGTTGTTTGTTGTAGCGGATGCTATGGCCGAGGGAGTCAAGTTTTCTCTTGCCCCTCCCGTTCATTGCTCAATCTACAGAGGATTTGGAGAAATTGCATGCCACGTAAAAAGCCCTTCGGTCGGTTCTGCTTAAACTTACATGCTGTGACATTACATTCTTGGTTGGCTTGGTGTCTACTTCCCCTGGACTTTCGAAGTACCGGAAAAGGCTTACGTCCACCCTTCCCAAGTCCCTCTCTACTTTTTTTTAAAAGAGGTCCATGGCAAAGAGATCTTATGACTGGTAAAAGATGCAATTGTGGTGAAGACCGCTTTAGTTGAAGTAGGAATATGCCAATATGTCCTAGAGGGGGGTGAATAAGACTTTTTAAAGTTTTTATGGTTTAGTTAAAATCCTATTACACTAATCCTAACAAGTACATATTAGGATTACTCAAAAGTAACTCTACTGGCTTCCAAGCCTGGTAGAGGATCCAATCACAAACTATTTAAGAAGTAAACAATATGCAAACTAGTTTATGATGGATATGACTGTGTATTTGTGTGAGATGTGATCTCAGATATTCAGACATGAAAATATTAAAACGAATCACACAAACTAAAGAATAGTAATCTCAAACACAGTCATTTTTATAGTGGTTCGACTACTTGTCTACTCCACTCCCGGTAACCGCACTCAACCCTTGAGTGTACCGGATTTCACTAAGGAGGTTTCACAGCGGTTCACCTCAAACCTAAGGTTTTAAATCAGGTTCACCTTCAACCTTTACAACCTACACTGAGCCTGACTATTTATGCTCTCACAAGCAAGGGTCAACACAACGCACCCACTTTTAAACACACTATCCAAGGATCTTCCATAAGACCCTAACTGAGGTTTCACATGGTTCACCTCGAACCTAAGTTTTTAGACAGGTTCACCTTCAACCGGAAGTTTATGTTTTCCACAGATCAAGGGTCAACACTACGTACCCACCACGTACACTCCCTCCGGAGGCCTCCTACGAGGGCTTGCAAGGGTAAGAACCACCTTAGATCTAATCCTAAAAAGGAATGATCACAAGTGTCTTCTAGACTCTAATAGATTACAAATAAGTGGATGAGTCTCATTCAACATGTTGCAAAGATTTCCTCCTTGTTGATGAAGAATCTTCGGCTTCCTTGATCCGCAACTCAGATGATGTACTAATACGAGGCTTCGGGTTGGGTCAAGGTTAAGACGAAATCCTACTCTATAAAATATTTTCCTATAAGGAAGATAGAATGATTCTGATCATGCATTCAAGGCATCTCAGCTTAATGATTTGCCAATAAGGTAGTAGCTGGAGGATCCTTGAATGTGAAAGTTCATTCCCCAATCCACTCTATTGAATATCAATGATGAGGGTAGATTGGAGGATGAACTTCCCTGATAGAAAGGGCTATGGGTATAAGATCTAAGGTTAAACACTCAAAAGCACTCTCTTCTTTCTCTACCAGCAACAATAAACAAGTCCTCTTTATATAGGCAAAAGGTTCCAACGGATATTAAACGGTCACATTTATGACAGAGTTCGATATCATCGAGCGTATACTCTCGATGGCATCGACTGGTCATTCGATGACACAAACTCAGATGTCATACGCTTTTGAAACCTATTGCCAGCTGGTCGAGGGAGTCAAACATGTGTCGATGTCATCGGATTTCGAACTCCGTTAACATCGATGATAGGATCGATTCATCGACACTTGAAAATGAGAGAGACTTGCTATGAAATATTTCAAGTTTACAAGAATGATCGGGGGACCTTCGAGATCATCGGAATTTGAATGTCGATGATATCGATAGTTGTGTCGATGCATCGATAAATCCAAAGGATTTTCCATTAAGCTTACTGGACAATTTCTGTCCCTGTTTGATGCAATCGATATAGCATCGATATCATCGATATTTGAATATCGATTCTATCGAGTGACCCCCGATCATAGATAAACCATCTTGAAATATTTCGCTAGAAGACAAGGCACCCTTGACCGATAATATCGAGAGCCTTCCGATATCATCAAGATTTAAACTTCGATGATATTGAAAAAGACTTCGATATATCGATGCACATGTGATTTTCTTAAGAAAAAATAGGGGCACCGGAGATCTGTCTGTCGATGTTATCGAGTCACCTTCAATGCACTCGAGATACAAATATCGATGATTCGATAGGTATATCGATGCATCGATAAGTCCGTCCAGAGATATATGCAGTTGTTGGACGTATTTTGTCCTCATTTCGATGATATCGTTTAAGCATTGAGGACATCGACAGCACAAGTCGATTATATCGAGATGTGTATCGATAAAATCGACAAAGCAAGAAAACTTAGAGAATTTTCCTATTTTGAAAATTTTTTCTTAATTTAAAAACCTTATGATGTTCTAGTTTGTTTTAAGGGTTTTATATACGTGGTGTTTTGGGACAAGGGATGTGAGGCTTAGATTTACCTGTGGCAAGCTTGCACACATCCCGGTTGAGGTAGACGCTTGAGTTGATCTTCCTATGAGGCTCTGCAGTCTAACTGACTCAATCACTCATGCTAATTGACAAACCAGGGCACTTTCAATCTCCCCCTTTGTCAATTACGTGACAAAATACCAAAACACCCTAGAATAGTATCTAGACAAACACATCCTAAATTGTGTGTACATGCATTTTACACAATTTTACAATTTCTAGTGAAACCATGTACACAACCTAGTATCTGCTCCCCCTGATTGCAAACTCCCCTTATCTTGGTGCAGCTGCTCCCCCTAACACCTGCAACATCATTCAAACAGATATACAATTTTCCGTTCGGGGTGTTTGAACTCTTCTCCGCCTTTTTGTCAGTCATTGACAAAGATGAATATAGCAGTTGATATTGACTGAAGTTTATAACAATGTAGGAGAACCATCATTCAGAGGAATATATATATAATAGATAAATGTAGAATGGTCAAACAGTTGATTAATCAGACATCATTTGCAGTAAGCATGTATGCATAGCAAATATGATAATTATTAAAAGAACATCATATGCATGCCACATGTCAGAAACTAAATAAACCAGGGGACCTATGAGACATAATCATGGTAGTAAAAATAGTGAATTATAACACCCATATCCAAATATCCAAAACACGTACTGCCACAGACAGCAGTAGATTAACAGTTATCCCCACAAAAATCACCAAGCCCATTTAAGGGCATCCAGAAATAACCATTAGTATTTAGCCCAACCGAGGGCATATACAACTAAAAACAAAACAAAAAAACGTCAGCCTATGCAAGTTAGAGAGCTGTCACATACACCCATGAGAACGTAGAACATCTAAAAAGATACTAATGTTCATACATGGAAATAAGAGTGAAGTATATGTGATAACATTTAAGGCACAACACTATGGGGCAGAGTAGGATGGCCTCGTGTCGTCCCGTCGGCAAGTCATCAGATCTACCAATTGTTGGACCGTCTGCTGCACTCCTTGGACCAGCCATTCCAGGACGGTAAGTCTCTCGTGTATTGAGTGGACATCCCTCTAAATTGCCCCAATCTTGTCCAGCTTGAAGTGTTTGGCATACCCGGGCGTTGACGTTGACGCTGTTGGATCGGGTCCAGGAGGTTCATCTCCGGCCATTTCAGTCCCTTCAGTGGGAGGGACACCTGCACCTCCTTCTGCTTGAATACCTTCCTCTGGGTCCTCAAGGTACTTGTGGCACTTCAAGTCCATTTTACGAATATTACTTTTCTTGAAGCTTTGGAGAGGAAGAACCGGATCAGTGGTCGTTGGGAAGCCAATGGCATTGCAAACCGTGTTTATGATCCAGGGATAGGGCAGATGAAGGTCCCTGAATGTATGAACGACGTATACCAACTGATGGACAAGAAGAGTCGGAAGACAGATCTTTATCCCTCTGGCGATTGAGTATACTAGCATGGTCATGAAACCTATGAGATTGGACCGGTTGGTACTTCTGGGCTATATATTTGTAGTGAAGATACCGTGTAAAACTCGAAATCTTGGTTCCATGTACCTAAATTTCAACGCATTCCCTTGATACTAAGGGATGTCCTTACCAGGACAGAGATACTTAGTCACCATGGACAGAATTTCAATACGAGGTCCATTTCAGGGAGACCCTCCTGTGTCATTGCCAGTCCAAGGATATTTGCCATTGTAGTAGGCATGATCAACACATCATCACCATCTAGAGAGACCATGATAGAAGGAGCATCAGACATAGGTGAGTAATACGCGGCAGGAAGTTACGTGTTCGTTCGAGTTGGCATGACCCACCGAAATCTAGAACAGGCAACCAATCGATTGCAGCAAACAGGGAATCGAGATTGTATGGTTTTAAACAATCCCTGTCTACTTTCCTCTCGATTGCAGCAAACAGGGAGGCACCGGTATTTCGGACTGGGACCTACCACGTGAAGTTTGTCGAGATCTCTGACGAGTGGGGGTCCCTCGTTCGGAGCTCTTTCCTTTTCTTTTGAGGCAAGGGTCTTTCGTCGAGAAGCTCTAGATGCCTCCCTAGTCTCCAACACCATTTCTTTGTCCTTACCCATAAAGACAGATTTGGGAAGAATGGACAAAATTCCTCCTTTAAAGAGACTGACAATACCCGACCAAAAAGCAAGATAGACTCTGGAATGGAGGGAATGTGTAAGTGTTATGGTTTCCTGATCCTTTGGTTGTCAAAGTTTGTGGTGCCAAAAACACAATCTATGTCTTGTGTAGCATGTTGATTTGTATGTTCAAGATACTGCATCAATGCTACAAGTTAAGAACGATGATCTACTACAAGAAATGCAAGGTCAAGTTCATTATTCACTTCTGTAAGCTTCAATGTTCAAAATATTTCAAGAGCTACATCAAAAGATAAGTGCTTGTTCAAGACTCAAGTACAGCTCGAGATAATGTTCAACTCAAGATGAAGTACAACTCAAAAACAATAAACCCAAACTTTAGAAGATCTCAAATTCAAGCTACATCAAGTATAGAGATCTCAAGTTTCATAATCTTTAAAGGTCAACCATCATCTGAAGAAATGAAGTTTCAATGTCCTTACTTCACATTCAAGGTATAAATGACCTTAGATTGACCTTAGGGTAGGTCATTTTGTATATATAATTCAAATTGAATCATTTTATAAGTGTTTGGTTTGTTCTAAGACTAGTCCTGGACCTTGTTCAACTAGTCCAAGAATTGGCTTGACCAGTCCAAGAAATTTCAAGATCAGTCCTAAGTTGTTACAAATTTTTAGAATTTTTTGGTTGAGCTTCGACTAGTCTTGGAGTTTGCTCAACCAGTCGTAGGAACAGTGCTGACTCATTCACGACTAGTCATGCAGCTACGACTCAAACTCCAGAAACCTTTCCTGGTTCCTCACGATCAGTCGTGGGTTGGTCACGACCAGTCGTGGAGGCCTCATGACCAGTCGTGGAACGGTTTTATCCGATCGCGGTTAAAATTTTAAAATGCAGTTCAACCTACGATCAGTTGTGGTGACCACATGACCAGTCATAGACGCGGTTTTTCTGCATCTATAAATAGAACATGAATTTCAGGGTTTCATATCCAATTCAAGTAAAATCAAGACATCACTCTGAGATAAGTTTGTGTTATTTTTTAAGCTACGTTGTGCATATTTAATATTCTCTTTTGTTAGCTTTGTCAATTTGATTTTGTTTTTATATTCCAATCTGATTTGAAAAGAGGAATTGTTGAATTCCTTCTTTTTGGAATCAAAATCAAATAGAGCTAGCCCAACTGGTTTAATTCAAAATCAATTAAAACGTAGAACCATTTCAAAGTGAGTATTGGACAATTGAACTTCTATATTCAAACTTCTACTCCGATTGGTTCAATCGGGCGGCTACAAAAGGAGAAATCCAAGTATTTTACATTTATGTAAATTTTCTTTATTTTGGTTTCTTTTGAGATTGAGCCAGAAAAATCTCATTGTGTTGGTTATCTGAGGAGAGCCAGAAAACTCAAAAGTGGGGTTTTTGAATTGTGTAAGCCCATTTAAAAGACACAATTGTGAAGGTTTTAGGTGAACCTGAGAAACCTATTTTCATAGTGAACACTGATATCCCCTGTGTGAGGATATTAGGAGTGGAGTAGCAAGCTGTGTGATTGTTGTTTAACAGTTGGTGTACACACAGGCGAACCACTATAATTCTTTGTGTCTTGTGGTTTGGATGTTTATTTAATTTCCATATCTTTTATCATTCTAATTTGTGGGATGTATGTGTGGATGTGAATGTTGTAATATTTACATTTCAAGCATTGTGGGGAATGTTGTAATAGTTTAGAATTTATTTCTTGCTATTTCCTTTATTTCCTTTCAGTTTGAGTTTTTGATATTCAAATTGTTCTAGTAAGGTTGTCCCGCCATAAACCCTTGGTTTTTATGGTGCAAGGTTGTCTTTAGAACAACATTCGTATCATCCTCTCTATTATAGTATTTAAAATTGCATTACATTTCCGTACTGTGACTTGTTTAAAGTGTTATATTTCCTTTATTCATTTAAATTCCGCTATTAAAGTTTTAAATTTGGCATAGTCCTTTCCCCCCCCCCCCCTCTAAGACATATAACTAGGCCTTTTCAAGTGGTATCAGAGCCTAATAGCTCGTTTTAATTGTTATTTGCATTTATTTCCAGAGCTAATCGATCTAAGCTATTTATAAGATGTCAAATTTTGATAGCCTCTCAGTCACTAGGCCTCCACCATTTGATGACTCCAATTATGCCTATTGGAAAGCCAGGATGTAGATTTTCCTTAAATCCATGGATGAGAGCGTGTGGCAAGCCACAATGACTGAATGGATTCCTCCTACCATTGAAGTGATTGGTATCGATGGATCAAAATCATTGAAAGTCTCACCTTATTTTACCTGGACCACACTTCAGAAAAGTGAGAGTAGTGCCAATGCAAAAGCACTAAATGCAATCACTTGCGCACTATCACCGGATGAGTTCAAAAGAAATATATCTTGTGATACTGCAAAGCAAGCTTGAGATATTTTAGAAATGACACGAGGGTACATTAATTGTCAAGAAGTTTAAAGTTCAAATCCTCACAACTAAATTTGAGGAAATACATATGGAAGAAAATGAAATGTTCATGGACTTCTATACTGGACTGAATGACATGTGAACTCTATGTGGGGTCTTGGCGATAAAATCCCAGAAAGTAAAGTGTGTGCAAAGATACTACGCTCATTACCTGAATGGTTCAACTCAAAGGTAACAGCAATCCAGGAACTTCGTGATACGGACAATATGAGGGTAGAAGAATTAGTTGGGTCTTTACAAACCTATGCATTAAATCTTAAAGCTCCTAAAGGTAAATCTATTACCCTTAAGTCTTCTAAATGTATTTCTCAAGAAAATTCGATGATTTTGATATTGAAAGATGATATGATGATTTTGTTAAGAAAAAAAGTTTAATATTTTAAAAGTAAAAAAAAGAGGGTTTGACTTTCAAAAATCAAATGATAAGAAAATATCAAATTTAAATCTAAAACTTGGAAATCTTTAAAAGATAGTCAATGTTACAACTGCCAAGAATATGTGCATTTAGCAAACAAATGTCCTAAAAAGAAAGGAATGTTGGCTACTTGGGATGAATCTTCTGGCACTGAAGCCTCTTCTGAATCAGAAGATTCTGAAACCGAGTCGGGCAATGAAGTCAAAGCTCTTATGACTCTAGCCAAGTTCACTTTTTCAGATCATGATGATTCTACTAGTGAAGAAAATCTGAATAGTGATCATAAAAATGAAGAAGATCTACAAGATGCTTATAATGCCTTATACAAGGAAAGTTGTAAAATTGTTGTTAAACTTAAACTTCAGAAAGAAAAGTTTTCAAAGCTTAAAGAAAATTTTGAAACTCTTATTTTAGAAAAATCCATATTTCAGATTGTTTTGAAAAATGCAAATGCGATTTAGAATTCAAAACCTCCCTGCTTGAAAATCTGAAATATGAAAATGAAAAACTTAAACTTGAAATCTCTTTACTTTTGAGTTTAAAGGATACATGGAGATATGTCTAAGGTGATCCAAAATTAGAAAAATTATTGTCTGGATCAAGAAAATGTGGCGACCGATCCAGTTTGGGCTATGATAAAAATGTTCCTCCTAAACAGAAGAATACTTCTCCTAAGTTTGTAAAAGGAGAGTCCTCAAACTTAAAAGAGAAAAGTTCTAATAAAAAGTTTTCTAAAAATGCTAAAACTTTTCAATCTTTCAAAACTAAAAGTAACCATATCAACTACAAAAATCAGAACTGAAACCCTTTAGCTGAGAAAATAGTTGATCTACTTAAGGAGCTCTTAAAATCTAACTCAGTGGGTCATTCTTACAACAACTACAAACATAAGAAGACCAACTATACTCCTAAACCCAAAACAGTTATGAAATGGGTTCCTAAGGTTACTTGCTTGGTTGCCCACACGGCTTTCAAAGCCTCAAGCCATTCAAAGTGGTACCTAGACAGTGGATGCTCCAGGCACATGACTGGTGACAAAGGTCTGTTCACCACTCTTAAAGACATGACTGATGGTTCAGTCACATTTGGTGATGGTAGCAACTGTAGGATTATTGGCCAAGGTACGGTTCAACTTTCTAACCTCCCCTTATTTGAGAATGTTCTGTACGTTGAAGGTTTAAAACATAACTTGTTAAGCATTTCTCAAATATGCGATAAAATTCATAGTGTTAAATTTTCTAATTAGGGTGTGAAATATTAAACAAAAATGGTTCTGAAATATTAACTGGTCGTAGAACTTCTGAAAACTACTACATCGTAAGTGATTCTAGCTCATCTAATCAACTGTGTTACATGGTCCATACCGATGAGACCGAGTTATGACATAACCGTCTTGGACATGTACACTACCGCAATCTCTATAGATTGAGCAAAAGATAACTGATAAGAGGTCTACCTAAATTACAGAAAGTAGACAAAATATGTGGTGAATGCCAGATTGGCAAGCAAACTAGGAGTACTCACAAAAAGGTGAACTCCAATGGCACATCAAAACCGCTCGAACTTCTCCACATGGATCTTGTAGGACCAACCAGGACGGAGAGTCGAGGTGGCAAAAAATATATACTGGTGATCATGGATGATTATACCAGATTTACTTGGGTAACCTTCTTAAGAGATAAATCAGAAACCCTTGATGAAGTAAAAAGGATTCTCAAACGGATCCAAATTGAAAAAGGTTCTCAAGTTACTAAGATCCATAGTGATCATGGTTCAAAATTCGAAAATAGCAGTTTTGAAAAATTCTGTTGCGATCAGGGAATATCACTAGAATTCTCTGCACCCAAAACACCACAACAAAATGGAATTGTTGAAAGAAAAAATAGAGTGCTTCAAGAAATGGCTAATGTAATGTTAAATAGTATGAAGCTCCCTAAAAATCTTTGGGCTGAAGTTGTAAATACTGTCTGCTATACAATCAACCAGGTTTATACAAGTAAATCAAATAATAAAACTGCTTATGAACTATGGTTTGATAAGAAGCATATTGTCAAATACTTTCGAGTTTTTGGTTGCAAGTGCTATATTTTACTTGACTGTGAAAATCTGGGGAAGTTTGACACTAAAAGTGATGAAGGTATCGTTTTAAGGTATTCTTTGAACAGTCGTGCATATCAAGTATTGAACAAGAAGACCAGTGTGATTCAAGAGTCCATCAATGTGGTCATTGACGATCACTTGAATACACCTGCCCCAAGTTCCGATAATGATGAAGTTCTTTTAATTGACAAACCAGATACTTCATTAAATCAAACTAATTTTGAACTAAGGACTGTCAAAGATCATCTAACCACTCAAATTCTTGGAAACCCTCTCACTGGTGTGCGCACTCGTAGACAACTAGAAGACATATGTAATTACATGTGCCTTACATCCCAGGTAGAACCGACCATTGTAAAAGAAGGTCTTACTGACGAAAACTGGATAGTAGCTATGCAAAAAAGCTTAACCAATTTGTGAGAAATGATGTTTGGTATCTTGTTCCTAGACTTAAAGATAAACACATTATAGGAACTAAGTGGATTTTCAAAAATAAGTCTGATGAACTTGGTAATATAATTCGAAACAAGGTTAGACTGGTTATACAAGGGTACACTCAAATTGAAGGCATCGACTATGATGAAATCTTTGCCCCAGTAGATCGTCTTGAATCAATCAGACTATTCATATCCATTGCGTGCTTTAGAAAATTCAAAATTTATCAAATGGATGTAAAGAGTGCCTTCTTAAATGGTGATCTGCATGAAGAAGTTTATGTTAAACAACCAACGAGTTTTGAAGACCCTAAGAATGTTGATCATGTCTATCACCTAAAAAAGGCTCTCTACGGTTTGAAACAAGCTCCCAGGGCATGGTACGAAAAATTGACTAAGTTTTTACTAAGTTATAATTTTCTAATGGGAAGTGTTGATAAGACTCTTTTTGTTAAGAAACATAATGATAATATCTTAATGGTGCGAATCTATGTTGATGATATTATTTATGGATCTACCTGTACTAACATGACTATTGAGTTTGCAGATTTAATGAAATCTAAGTTCGAAATGAGCATGGTTGGAGAATTGAATTATTTCTTAGGGTTGCAAGTAAAACAACAACCTGATGGTATTTTTATTTCTCAAACCAAATATGCTTTGAAGTTAATTAAAAAGTTCAGATTTGAGAATGGTAAGAATTTTGATACTCCTATGAGTACAACATTAAGACTCTCAAAAGAATACAGGTAAAAATGTGGATCCTAAAATATATCGCAGTATGATTGTTAGTTTGTTTTATTTAACTGCTAGTAGACCTGATATTGCTTTTAGTGTTGGTATTTGCGCTAGATAT
This sequence comes from Magnolia officinalis, assembly GCA_021015155.1. NCBI lineage: Eukaryota > Viridiplantae > Streptophyta > Magnoliopsida > Magnoliales > Magnoliaceae > Magnolia > Magnolia officinalis. The sequence continues at coordinate 36,039,879 of JAJHSJ010000007.1, forward strand.
CAATCTGATCCTAAAGAGTCTCATCTAACTGCTATTAAGCGGATTATGCGATATGTCGCAAGTTCTGCTAATTTAGTTCTCTGGTATCCATATGATACTAGTGTTCATTTGGCGGGATACTCAGATGTTGATTGGGCTGGTAATATCGATGATAGAAACTCAACCAGTGGTGGTTGTTTTTATATTGAAAATTGTTTCGTTTCTTGGTTTAGTAAGAAGCAAAGTTCTATATCGCTTTTTACCGCTGAGGCTGAATACATCGCAGCTGGAAATGCATGTACTCAGCTTGTTTGGATGAAACGTATGTTAAGCGATTATGGAATTGCACAGGATTCAATGGTTTTATATTGTGATAATTCCAGTGCAATAAATATTTCTAAAAATCCAATTCAACATTCTCGTACTAAGCACATTAACTTTAGATTTCATTACATTCATGAATTAGTGGAAGAAAAAATAATTTCATTGGAATACATTCCGACCGAGACTCAACTTGCTGACATTTTAACTAAACCGCTCGACAAAAGCAGGTTTAATCAATTGAAATTTGATCTTGGTATGTGCAATTTAAATTGATTATTCATGCATATGTGTATCATAGTGTATATATATTTGATAATTTATTGGTTTAAATTTCAAATTTTGATGAAAAATGCATGTTTTTGTTGGTACACGACCAGTTGAGGACGTGCTCGACCAATCGTGGTATGACCGATCGAGAACGGTCCTCGACCTGTCGTGTAGTGCGCTGAATCTCTTAAATTTAGGAAAAACTCATATTCCTCATTTCCTATTTCTTCTCGAACGGGCCGTAGCACGACTAGTCATACCCAACTATTTGATTCCTCAAGGTTAGTGCATCATTTGTGTTTTTCTTGTAGATTCTAGTCAATATTACTTCATTTTCACTCTTGGAGTAATTTATTTTGTGATTCATTGCAATTTTAGGATTTTCTTTTGAAAAATCTGATCTTAGCAAACCCCACTCTATAATCTTTGCATCTTCTTAGTTCTTTGATTTTCCTATTGCAAATGGATTCTAGAGGGAAAAAGAAAACTTTTTGTGGTCCTTCTTCCTTTTGTCCTTCAACTATCACTAGGCGCCATCTTCGGTCACCCGAAAATGATCCCTCACATGTACGAGATTTACGATTGCGAAACGTTATTGTTGAAAGACCTGTGTTTATTGATCACATTGCTCCTTTTGGTATCCTTCCTCTTCTCCAATCTATAGGCTAGGATAACATCTACATTGGGGTGGGCCTGCATACCAATCTATTGCTCAGGCCATGTTTATATGCATTTCTGAATTTTCGACTAATAATTTAACATTTAAAATAGCCACTAGAGAAGGTCTATTTGATGTAGACCATCATTTGGTTTCGTCTCTAATGGACATACCTGTTAATAACGAGGGTATTCCTATTCAGATTCTAGTTGAAAAACCGTCGAAAACAGAAAAACGCATGTTAACTAGAGATCTATGCAATATGGATGTGCAATGGACTCATAAAGGGAATGCGCTCCCCTCAAAGTATTTGTTACCCAGATACAGGGTTCTCCACATAATCTTTATGTCAAATCTGTATCTGCGTTCTGGTAACAAAACAGAACTGACTTCCTTTATGGTTCGGGTTTTGCATTCTATCGTCACTGGTACTAAAGTCTGTCTGCCTTCTTTAATATGTCATTTCATTATTCAGTTTAGTCTCCATCCAGGACACAGTGATATTCCATTTACTTATCTTATGACTGTGTTAGCTTCTCACATGCTAGTTGCTATGCCTGTTGGAGAGGCTCCTATTCATCATCTTATTTTTAACAATTCTAATATAAACAAGATGAAATTAGAATTGGCTCCTTGCTAAAGAGATATGGGTGGGGTGGTGTTGAAGCATGGAATGAAGAAGAAGGTGGCGATCTTCCACTTGATGATATTAATATGGATGACATTTTTTGATGAAATTGAATCAGATTCTACTAATGATCCTGACTATGAGTCATCTGATTTTGATGCTCGTCTTCATGCACTTGAGGAGAAGGTTGAGAACATGAATGTTGCCCATGATTTACAATTTAAATATACGTGCAAGTATCTTAGGCACTTAAACAAGGACCTTCATCAACTTGATCTTAGCATACCTGCTCCTTCTTCAGGATCAAATTAAATGTTTTTATTCATTGGTCTGTAATAACTGTTAGACTATTTTGGTTTCTTTCATTGTGCTAGACTTACTTTGGATTACACTGGTATATGCACTTTGGATTTGTCTATATAACTTTTGTCTATTTAACTCCTTTATTACTCTCTTATTGGTCTTCCACTTCCATTTATTCATTCTTCCTTTGTCATATTGTGACAAAAGGGGGGAGAATATTTTAAGTTTTTAATTGATAAATATGGAATGTATATGGATTGTGGGGGAGTAGCATAATTTTTATGGTGGATCTATGTGTGCTATTTAGGGGGAGTAAGTAATGAGGAATTCTTGCTAGTTAATGACAACTGGTGCATGATTCTTTGTGTTCATATTGATCATATTTTTGTTAAGTGTGTTTTGTAACAAATTTGACAAAGGGGGAGATTGCAAGTGCTATGGTTTTCTGCTCCTTTGGTTTTTAAATTTTGTGGTGCCAAAAACACAATTTATGTCTTGTGTAGCATGTTGATTTGTATGTTCAAGACACTGCATCAATGCTATAAATTAAGAACGGTGATCTATTTCAAGAAATACAAGGTCAAGTTCTTTGTCCACTTCCGTAAGCTTTAATGTTCAGAATATTTCAAGAGCTACATCAGAAGACAAGTGCTTGTTCAAGACTCAAGTACAACTCGAGATAATGTTCAACTCAAGAATAAGTACAACTCAAGAACAACAAATCCAAGCTTTAGAAGACCTCAAATTCAAGCTACATCAAGTATAGAGATCTCAAGTTTCATAATCTTCAAAGGTCAACCATCATTTGAAGAAATGAAGTTTCAATGTCCATACTTCACATTCAACGTATGAATGACCTTAGATTGACCTTAGGGTAGGTCATTTTGTATACATAATTCAAATTGAATCCTTTTATAAGTGTTTGGTCTGTTCTAAGACTAGTCCTGGACCTTGTTCGACTAGTCTAAGAACTGGATCGACCAGTCCAAGAAATTCCAAGACTAGTCCTAAGTTGTTGCAAATTTTCTGAATTTTTTGGTTGAGCTTCGACCAGTCCTGGAGTCTGCTCGACCGATCATAGAAACAGTGCCGACTCATTCACGACCAGTCATGCTTCTACGACTCAAACTCCAGTAACCTTTCCTGGTTCCTCACGATCAGTCGTGGGTTGGTCACGACCAGTCGTGGAGGCCTCACGACCAGTCGTGGAACGGTTTTATCTGATCGTGCTTAAAATTTCAAAATGCAGTTCGACCTACGACCAGTTGTGGTGGCCACATGACCAGTCGTAGACGCGGTTTTTGCATCTATAAATAGAACACAAATTTCAGGGTTTCATATCCAATTCAAGTAAAATCAAGGCATCACTCTGAGATAAGTTTGTGTTATTTTTTAAGATATGTTATGCATATTTAATATTCTCTTTTGTTAGCTTTGTCAATTTGATTTTGTTTTTATATTCCAATCTGATTGAAAAGAGGAATTGCCGTATTCCTTCTTCTTGGAATCAAAATCAAATAGAGCTAGCCCAACTGGTTTAATTTAAAATCAATTAGAACGTAGAACCATTTCAAAGTGAGTATTGGACAATTGAACTTCTATATTCGAACTTCTACTCCGATTGGTTCAACCGGGCAGCTACAAAAGGAGAAATCCAGGTATTTTACATTTGTGTAAATTTCTTTTATTTTGGTTTCTTTTGAGTTTGAGCCAGAAAAATCTCATTGTGTTGGTTATCTTAGGAGAGCTAGAAAACTCAGAAGTGGGGTTTTTGAATTGTGTAAGCCCATTTAAAAAACACAATTATGAAGGTTTTAGATGAACCTGAGAAACCTATTTTCATAGTGAACGCTGATATCCCCTGTGTGAGGATATTAGGAGTGGAGTAGCAAGCTGTGTGGCTGTTGTTTAACAGTTGGTGTACACACAGGCGAACCACTATAATTCTTTGTCTTGTGGTTTGAATGTTTATTTAATTTCTATATCTTTTATCATTTAAGTTTGTGGGATGTATGTGTGGATGTGAATGTTGTAATCTTTACATTTCAAGCATTGTGGGGAATGTTGTAATAATTTAGAATTTATTTCTTGCCATTTCCTTTATTTCCTTTCAGTTTGAGTTTTTGATATTCAAATTGTTCTAGTAAGGTTGTCCTGCCATAAACCCTTAGTTTTTATGGTGCAAGGTTGTCCTTAGAACAACATTGGTATCATCCTCTCTATTGTAATATTTAAGATTGCTTTATATTTCCGTACTGTGATTTGTTTAAAGTGTTATCTTTCCTTTATTCATTTAAATTTCGTTGTTAAAGTTTTAAATTTGGCATAGTCCTATTCACCCCCCCCCCCCCCTTTAGGACATATATCTAGTGTCACTCCCCAAACTCGGAAACCAGGCTCACAAAATTCCCAATCACCGAATCCGGTGCCAACAGCCTCCGTAGTACCCCATTCTCGTCTCCTAACGTGCATACGGCAGATTCCGATCTTGAGATTCTAAAAGGAGGATTTTCCAATGTACATTTAACTCGTAATAAGCATAACCACAAGTTTACCCAAATCAAAAAGGCAACATCTTCATTACATATCTACTAATATAAACATTTGAATACAGTACTGAAAGGGAAATACATACGTCAAAATTAGAGCTTCCGAAGTCCGCTGCTTGTTCCAAGCTCAACGCTGCTGTGACCTAACGCCACCTGCACGCATCTATCGTGCATAAGCTTATACAAAGCTTAGATGGTGGTGAAAGTGTGTGCGCAAGGTAAGTGCCAAGAATGCAATACAATGCCATAAATCATATAACATCGATAATACAGGCAAGATCATGAATCATATGATATCAGAGTAAGCGAAAATACTGACAATCTATAAATCCATGAATGCTATCAGCCGTACCCAGGCTATGCAATGTAAAAACGTAATAAGCCAATATCTTATGCTAAGAATGCAAGGCAATATGCAAATCACGCTAAGTCTGTATAGGCTATATAAGTGCTGAAACATAACCACCCAAAATGCCATATGTCACGGATGTAATACAATATGTGGTGCGAGTGAAATGACTAAGCTAGAGTGAAGTCGGGATGATATTACGTAGTATCACAAGCTATGGGGTGTATCACAAAGGACTTCTATCCAAACCAGTCTCATACCTAAATTTGGATAGTCAGACACAATGTGGTAGACTCCTGATCTCTGGTCAGTCACGCGCCCAACTGAAATCCTGGCCATGTGAAGGTACATAATAATTAGTTGCGCACCACCAGCCCGAGTGGATAGTGAATGAATGAATGAATGAGTATGCAATTCTTACTCAATAAGTTCACATATCAGTACGGTTCCTCTCTAGGGAATCACTGGGGTCTATTACACTCCAAACCAGATTGTCACCCAATCGCGCGCAACAAGGTGGGTGAAGAGACCTCACTATCCGCCTGCCAATATCGGGTCCAACTCGTCGATAGTGGACCCATTCCTCGAGCTGGTCAGACTCAGCCTAGCATTGCCCCTCCTCTCGGGCAGGTAAGGCTGTACCCCTTGCAACCGACCATGACACAGTGGGAGACGCGGCCTATCGGTATACAGCACTCACGAGCTCATTCATCTACTCGGTCTAGACGTTGGAGCAACCTTTAAAACCAAGAGGGTTCTAGGACTTTCACCCAAGGATATCTATAGCACCCATGTAGAACAGATTTCCGGTGTCCCATCTGGCCATCCACAATATGCATGTGGAAGCTACAGCCCTGATGTCGATAGGGCGTACGGTAATCATAATCACACAATGTGAGATGCAGGATCACAGAGTCTAATCATGCATCGATCCTGAGCATACTGTGCGCTCATGTGGGGCAACTCCTCCCATCAGGGAGTCCTATGAACAACTTGCCCCATGGCATATGCAATTGTCAACCATATCTCATATCAAACATGCAGATAATGCGTATGGGCATGTATCATGATGCGATGCTGTCACATACTCATAATCGGTATCAATAACTGGCATCAACAATCGGCCTCGATAATCAGCCTCAACAATGTGGACATTTAACCAACATTGCCCCCAAGGGGTGGCCCACATAGAGCCCAACATATAGTGGACCATGGCCTCACAAAGGGCCTGATATACAACACCATGGGCCTCACTCAAGAGGTTAATACACATCACGATTGGCCTTTCACATGGGCCTAACGTACATCACAATGGGCTCTATCACCTAGCCCTCAATTGCATCATAATGGGCCTCATCACATAGGCCTCATATACATCACATTGGGCCTTAAACAAGGGCTGAATACACATCACAATGGGCCTCAAATACGGGCCACATATACATCACATAGGTCTCAACAATCGGAATAGGCCTATACAATCGGCCTCGATACTCGGCCTCTACAATTGAAATTGATCGATAATCGAAATCGGTAAATCGGTCACGTCGATCGGAATCGGCAATCGGCCACGACAATCGGGATCGATCGATAATCCAAATCGGAAATCGG
>JAJHSJ010000007.1:36046646-36097968 GCA_021015155.1 Magnolia officinalis
TTGGGCCATCATCAGGGGAACCGCTATTTGAGCTACATTATGTGCAAGGGTCACTAAGGCCTCTCTGAGGTGTCTGCATTCTTCCATTAATGCTCTTTGTGCTTCTGCCATATCATCGATGCAATCTTCTGTAGTCGGCCTACTTTCCTGGTTTGTCCCGGCCATACACACTTCAGCTTCTCCACTCTTTGACGAAGCTTATAAAGACTTGGAAAATTCCATACAATGCCCCGAGTACCACCTCAGGCAGAAATCACTTAGGATCAAATCCTTCAAAAATCAGACAAAGTTAACTAAATGTTAAACTAGATTAGCCATGAAATCTGCACTAATCACTTTAAATACGATCTGTAAGACCCAAAACTTGTGGAATCGTTGACGCTACATTACCCTAAAATCTAGGATCAATATCATTACCCGTCTGTTCTCGGGAGCACTTGGAAACTCCGTATTAGATCTAGACCGCGCATCGGAAATCCAAATAATACGAGGTTATAGAGTTAGGACCGCCTTGCTGGGCTTGATAACCACCTAGGAGATCAAATCCAGATAATGTCCCAGTGCTATTCGCTTGAGCCCGGAGTGAAGAGTGTGAGAAATGTGAAATTAAGTAAAAATAAAATATAAATTTATGTAATCTGGCACATGTCACTTGCGGATAAGTTATAAGGATTTTGACCATCAGAATTAGGCCAGAATAAACCCTTGGATCAGGAGAAATTTCATACACATGGTTGGGTACTTAAAATCCCTGATTGAGTTTCAGTGATCGTTGAACTGAAACTGGTCCACCACGCGTGATCTGGGAATCCGACTAGAACGAAAACTTAACTCCACCTAGATCCAGAGTCTGTGAGCTTAAGTCCGACCTTTGGCTCAAGGGGGGCTTCCAGAAGTGTTCCGTTGAGTTGAAACAGGTCCACTTTGGATATAACCTAAGTATACCTTGACCTTAGGTCTATTTCAGTGTGATTTTAGGCTATATAAGGACCTTTAAATCCTCTCTCATTCAGCCATATGAATTTGAGAAAAACCTTAGGAGAGAGAAGTGAGAAAAGAGAGAGAAAGAGTGAGAGAAGTGGGAGAATCTCCCTGCTACTTTACCCCGTCACTCTACAAGCTCAACCACCCCATTCTAATCGCTTTCCCGGCGATTCCGACTTCGTTTCTAGGTAAGAAACCCTAACCCTAATCTGTTTTGGGGTTTTAATAGTTGTAAGTTATGAAATAACTAACCTAAAGCATGTTATAGGTTACCACATCGCCGTATACTGAAGCTTAACAAACCTATCGAATTCGTTTCGATTCTACGACAAAAGGTGCGGACTTTAGACGTATAGGTTATAGTTTTTAATGCTTTCAATGTCAGATAATGATAGATTCATGATCTGTATATCATTGCACATGTACAAAGTGCTGTCTATTTCGTTTTTCAATTATACGTTAACTATGTTGAATATACTGTATTCTTCGTATTTGTAGAAAGTACCGTATACATATAAATTTTGGAAATGTGTTTGCCATGATTATTTACTGTATGAACATATTATATATGTGTATAATACTTACTTGGCGAAAGGGGTCGCCCTAATACATGTTTTTGTTAATTTACACTATGTATGTCAAAATAGTGTATTCTAAGTGTTTGTGAAAATGCTTATAAGAGTAAGTGCTTAGATAATCATGCTTTAGGTGGGTGTTGAGATGGGATTCTCAATTACCTTAGAAACGTATATGATTTCCTCCATGTTGGTTGTTTAATTTAATCGCTTACTATAAAATATATGTCTTTGTATTTCTTGTTTATATTGTGCTTTGTAACATGCTTTATGACATGTTTGTTAACATGCTTGAATTACTTTGTTTAGTATGCTTTACTCCACATGCTCTGAATAAGGATAGATTGCGATCGGGACTATGATTATAGTCCAGACAATCGGTACCAGACTTGAGTTCGTGGTTGAGATTCATTTCGCCACGTAGGATGTGTTTGACAAACCCGAGTCGTACTTCCGTTAGCGACAGTGGTTAGGCCACGTGAAGTGCTTATGCACTTCATGTCGTTCAGTTGATTGTGCGCTCAAGCTAGCCAGGCTCGTCAAGTAACCCGATATGTCTAATGTATGTTCACCATGTTTGGACGTTACTGCTTGAACCTAAGGTACTAACCTTACCAGTGCAATCCTGTTAACCGTGGTACCTCGATCTGCCAAGACTCATGAGCCAGGCATAGTGGTATGGGACACCGTGGTCGAGCTGTCGGCCTACGTTGGGGCTACATGCCTCCCCGTAGTGACCAGTGAACAACCCTGACTCGTGAGCCAAATACGGTGGTATGGGACACTGTATTCGAGCTGTCGGCCTACACTGATTAGTGACGAGCCCTTTGTAGTGACCTCGAGCATACTTTGAAGCTACAGAGAGGCGTCTAGCCTTCCCGTAGCAATAAGAGTATAAACTAGGCCTGTATTGATAAGATGATGGGGGAGTGGTGTAACGATTCTGTGTAACAGCCCTGGCAGCCCTTGCAGCGACCTGGAAACACACCATCATATGAGATTGTCTAGGACTGACGACCCTAGAATGGATCATTGTTGGGAATGATATAAGGAAAGTACCTTAGTTTCCCAATATTGCTATTTGAAATGGACTAATAATAACTCGGTAATCATACTCATCATTGCATTGCATGTGCCTGGAAGATGTGGAGCACTGAGGGTGTCAGCATGCCGCGGACGTAAGATGGTGCCGCACGAGGGAGTATGTTGGTGAGGGCACGCATCATAACCGCATTTCATCCTTGCATTAATTACAGTACTTAGGAATGTTGTTTGTACTGCTTTATCATTACTGCTTGACTGATTTGATAATATGTTAACTTATGCTTTATTGTTCCACTGAGTTAGCTACTCACTCCCACGTTACGGGACGGTGTTCTGGACACCCACCAGACTCTGTCTTAGATGCAGGTACCGACGATTCATAGGAGACTGACCCTGATTATTATGAAGATCAGGATGAGTTTTCCTATATGTAGTTCGCTGGAGGTTTCACGTAGGCTATCCAGATTTACGGGATTACAGGGTTCATGATCATAATTGTACTATTTTGTCATTTTGATTCGGGAACAAATACATGTATATGGTGACTCAGTTGGTATTCATACTCTTGAGATCGGGATTGTTTTATTTTATATACATTTATATACATCTTTCAGTCTTCCACTTGTGTTTTTACATGGATCTGGAGTATGAATTACTGTTTTGGTATAATCTCACTCATGTTTATTGCACTAACACAGACAACATTCAATCATAAGCATTTGTGTTGCATAAGTGATGTTTTGGAACTCGGGTGTTGAGTTGCTACTCGACCCCCGATTTTCAGGGCGTTACAAGTTGGTATCAAAGCATGATTTGGATTAAACCGGACCTGAGTTATGGTCTCACGACGTACGCTGCGTATTCCAACTTAGGAGGGTGCGAGAACAATGTAGAAACAGTTTTAGGCATCCCAGTTCCGCTCAACGGTGAAGTTCACTGAAAATGATAGTTGTAAACGAGTCTGTACTCAACCCTGGTCGCATGGGTCGACCTTAAAACACTCCTAGACCGTCTATTGATGGGTCTAGATCACAACTCATCCCATCCTAGCTGTTAAAAATCAGCAAAAGTTAGTATGTATCAGAAATTACCTGAAACGGAGCGAAACGGGGTCGTGGGCATACTCACGCTTGTCCAGGGGCACCCAGGGTGGGACCCATATGTTTTTGGGACCTAGGGGGCACGAGGACCTCGCCCATGTGGCGAGCCCTCGCCCACTTATCCAGAGAGTGGCGAGGCCCTCTCCCGGTCGGTGAGGCCTGGCTGGATTTCGGGCCCGGCCGGGTGGGCCGTGCGGGCCGATCGTGTTTGGGGGTTTAAGAACCCCCCTGAGATAGGTCCCGTCCACTGCTACCACTCCAAAACCTTACTTCCTTCACAAAACCCACCTCCAAGCTCCCTTTTCTCTCTAAACTTGCTATCCTCTCTCTCAAATCGCTCTTCCAATCGTCCAATCTGCTATTTTCGACCACAACCCATCCATTCCCATCATCCACAGCAATCCTTTCCTCCCTTCCCTATCCGTTTCTCTTGTTTGAGCTCTCACACCCCCATTTGAAGCTCAAAAATCATGTAAGCTTCCTCACCCATCTTATCTCTCCACTTTCCTCCTTCAATCTCTATCATTTGGGCCTCTACAACGTCTGTTGAGACTCAAGTCCGTGGAGAACCAACCCTCCAGCCTTTTTCTTTCCTTTCCTTCCCTTTCCATGGCTTTTCTTACAATTGTTTCGGCCATTTTCTCCATCTCCACATGTAACACCCTGAAATTCGAGGGCCGAGTTGCAACTCAACTCTCGAGTTCCAAAACATCACTTATGCAACATAGATAATGATGATTAAATGTTGTCTGTGTTAGTGCAATAAACATGAGTGAGATTATACCAAAACAGTAACTCATACTCTAGATCAATTGCATAAAGGCAAGCGGAAGACTGAAACTGTAATATATGTATGTAAAAGAAACAAAACCATCACAATCTCCAGAGTATGAACCCAACTGAGTCACCATATACATGTATCTGTTTTACAATCAAAATGTCAAAAATACAACTAGAGAAGTGAGCCCTGTAAGTCCCGTCGATCCAGGCAGTCTAGTCAAAGCCACCAGAATACTGCATATACGAGAACTCGTCTTGGTCCACGTCGTAGTCTGACTCAGCCTCCTAAGTCATTATCTCATCTGCACCTAAGACAGAGTCTGGTTGTGTGTACAACACCGTCCCGTAACGTGGGAGTGAGTAGATAACTCAGTGGAACAATAAAGCATAGGTTAACATGTTATCAATTCAGTCAAGCAGTAATGATAAAGCAGTAAAATCAAACACTCCTAACTACTCTTATTAATGCAAGTATGAATGCAGTCGTTATGCATGCCCTCACCACACATTCCCTCGTGCGACACCATCTTACGTTCGCGGCATGCTTGCATTCCTCAGTGTTCCACATCTTCCAGGCACATGCAATGCGATGATGAGCATGATTACCGAGTTATTATTAGTCCATTTCAAACAACAGGATTGGGAAACTAAGGTACCTCCCTTGTATCATTCCCAAACATGATCCATTATAGGGTCGTCAGTCCTAGTTAATCTCATACGATGGTGCGTTTCTAGGTCGCTACAAAGGCTGTCAGGGCTGTTACACGCATTCGTTACACCACTCCCCCATCACCTTTTTAACGGTTTATCACTAAATTGATACAGGCCTAGTTCATACTCTATACACTACGGCAAAACTCGTCGCCTCACCGCAAATTCAGCTCATAGACCTTAGATCTAGGTACCATTAAGTTTTTGTTCCAGTAGGGTTTCCAGATCACGCGTGGCGGACCAGTTTCAGTTCAACGGTCAGTGAAACTCGATCAGAGATTTCAAGTACACTGCCACATATATGAAATTTTTCCTGATCCAAGGATGTATTTGGGTCAGATTCTGACGGTCTGGTTGCTTACAAATTGTCCACAAGCGACACGTGCCAGATTACTATTTGAGATATTTATTTGTAAAGAAAAACAAGTGTTCTCACACTCCTCGCTCCGGACTCAAGCGAACAGCCGTGGGACACTGCCTGGATTCGATTTCCAAGATGGTTGTCAAGCCCAGCGAGGCGGTCCTAAGTCTATAACTTCGTATTATTCGGACTCCCGATGTGCGGTTCAGATCTGATACGGAGTTTCAATGTGCTCCCGAGAGCAGTTGGGTAATGAGTTTGATCCTAGATTTTAGGGTAACATAGCGTCAATGATTCTACAAGTTTTAGGTCTTGCAGATCGTATTTAAAGCGATTCAAATGGATTTCATGGCTAATATAGTTTAACACTTAGTTAACTTTGTCAAATTTCTAAAGGATTTAATCCTAAGTGATTTCTGGTCGAGATGATACTCGGGCCATCGTACGGAATTTTCTGAGTCGTTACAATCTACCCCCCTTAATGAAAAATTCCATCCTCGAAATTAGTACCTTTTCGTACTCCTCGAGGAGCTGAGGGTTGTTCTTTCGGATCTCGGCTTCTGTCTCCCAGGTAGCTTCTTCCTCTGTATGATGCGTCCACAGTACCTTCACTAATGGAATCACTTTGCTACGCAGTACCTGCTCCTTCCTGTCAAGGATACATGTCGGGCGCAATACATATGTAGCATCCTCGCTCAACTGTACCTGCTCTCATCTGATAATATGTGAAGGATCAGGAACGTACTTCTTCAGCATAGATACATGAAATATGTTATGTACAGCTGCAAGTGGTGTGGGCAAAGCGAGACGATATGCCACAGCACCCACTCGATCAAGTATCTGAAACGGACCGATGAACCTCGGTGTGAGCTTCCCTTACTTCCCAAACTGAAGGACTCCCTTCATAGGGGAAACTCTGAAGAATACATGATCACCGACCTCAAACTCAAGCGGTCGCCGCCTCGTATCGGCATAACTCTTCTGCCTGCTCTGTGTTGTAAGAAGTCGACGCCTGATAATGTCGATCTTCTTTGAGGTCGCCTGTACCAACTCTGGGCCAATCAAACTGCGCTCGCCGACCTCAGCCCAGTAATGCGGTGCTCTGTAAGGACGACCATACAAGGCCTCAAATGGAGCCATGACAATACTCGCCTGGAATCTGTTGTTGTACGCGAACTCTGTATAAGGAAGACAATCATCCCAACTGTCCTTGAAGTCTAAGACACAGGCCCGCAACATATCCTCCAAAATCTGGTTCACCCGCTCTGTCTGCCCGTCGATCTGAGTGTGAAACGCAGTACTGAACTTCAATTTCACACCCATCACTTCCTGGATACGAGTCCAGAAGATAGACGTGAACCGCGCATCTCTGTCCGACACGATCTCTAGGGGAGCTCCATACAGACGCACAATCTCTCTGATGTACAGCCTAGCCAGCTCGTCTGCAGAGTTCATGACTCTGATAGGGAGGAAATAGACCGATTTAGTCAACCGATCCACGATCACCCAGATGGAATCGTGTCCCTTCCTCGTCTTCGGCAGCCCCGATATGAAATCCATGGAAATGAAGTCCCACTTCCATTCAGCTATGGGCATGGGCTGAAGCAGTCCAGGAGGTCGGCGATGTTCTGCCTTGACCTGCTGGCATGTCAGACAATGAGAAACATACTCTGTTATGTGGGTCTTCATGTCGTCCCACCAATAAGACCATCTCATATCCTGGTACATCTTCGTGCTACCAGAGTGCATCGCAAGCTTCGATTTGTGGGCAGTCTCGAGGAGCTCCTGCCGCAAGTCATGAATATCAGGAATGCATAATCGGCCACAGTATCGTAGGCCCCCATCAGCGCCAACTCTCCACTCGGAGTCCTCGGTGTTGCTAGCTTGCTCTCGAAGCTCAGACAACCGCCCATCGCCCTTCTGGGCCTCGATGATCCTATCATCAATAAGTGGCCGTACCCGAATGTGCGCGACACTCTCAAATGGCTCCTCCATGGTGAGTTTCTGCTCGAAGTCCCGCACGAACTCTAGCATATCCCACTCTGCTATCATCAGCGGAGCCGTAAATGCAATAGCCTTCTTGCGGCTCAACGCATCCGCCACAAGGTTGGCCTTGCCAGGATGATAGGAGACCTCGAACTTGAAGTCATTCAAGGTTTTCATCCATCTGCGCTGCCTCATATTCAAGTCTCATTGCGTAAATATATACTTAAGGCCCTTGTGGTCGCAGAAAAGCTTGAACTCCTCTCCGTAGAGGTAATGTCTCCAGAACTTCAATGCAAAGATGACAACTGCCAACTCAAGGTCATGTGTAGGGTAATTCCCCTCGTGCTTCCTTAATTGTCTCGAGGCATATGCAATCACCCTGTCCTTCTGCATAAGGACACAACCCAAACCAACGCGAGACGCGTCAGTGTATATCGTGTACTTAACCCCTTGCTCTGGCAATACTAGCACAGGGGCAGACGTCAGTCTGTCCTTCAGCTCCTGAAAAGCTGCTTCTGCCTTCTCATTACAGGCGAACTTCAAATCCTTACGCGTCAACTGTGACAACGGCCTGGCAATCTTCGAGAAGTCCTAAATGAAGAGTCGATAATACCCTGCCACGCCAAGAAAAATCCTCACCTCGGTAACCGAGCCAGGCTGCTTCCAATCCTGAACCGCGGCTACCTATGTAAGGTCCACAGCTATCCCATCCTTGAACACCACATGTCCTAGGAACTTGACTTCTTTCTGCCAGAAGTCGCACTTCTTATACTGCGCGAACAATTGGTTCTTCCTCAAAGTATCCAACACCACTCTCAGGTGCACCTCGTGCTCTTCTTGACTCGTACAATATATCAAGATGTCATCAATGAATATGATGACGAATCGGTATAAGAATGACCGAAATATCCTGTTCATCAAGTCCATGAACACGGCCGGTGCGTTCGTAAGACCGAATGACATCACCAAGAACTCGTAATGCCCAAAACAGGTCCTGAAAGCTGTCTTCTGCACGTCTTCATCTCTGACGCGCAACTGGTGGTACCTTGACTGCAAGTCGATCTTCGAGAAATACTTTGTCCCCTTCGATTGATCAAACAGATCATCTATCCTGGGCAAAGGATACTTGTTCTTCACGGTGACTTGGTTCAACCTATGGTAATCAATACACAACCGTAGTGAGCCATCTTTCTTCTTCACAAACAGTACAGGTGCTCCCCAGGGAGACACATTAGGTCGTATAAAGCCCTTCTCTACCAGCCCGTCAATCTGTTTCCGCAGTTCCTCCATCTCACATGGAGGCATACGATAAGTCGGCAATGAGATAGGTGTCGCACCAGGCGTAAGATCAATGGTGAAGTCGATCTAGTGCCGAGGAGGCAAACCAGGAATCGTCGCAAATACACCTGCAAAATTCTGAACCACAGGCGTATTTCCCAACGTCGGACCATCAAATGCTCTAGTAAAACAGCATAACATCCCACACAACATGGCCAACTAACCTGCACTGGAAAAGTAAAGACCGTGTCATCAGGTCCTCTGGCTGTCACGACCCGAGTATCGCTGTAACGCCCAGAAAATCAGGGGTCGAGCATAAACTCAACTCCCGAGTTCCAGAACATCACTTATGCAACAAAATGAATGATGATTGAATTTTGACTGTATTCGTGCATTGAACATGAGTGAGATTAAGCCAAAATAGCATATCATACTCCAGAGACAGTTAAATTTGTAAGCGGAAGACTGTGATAGATAGATAAAATATATAAACTATGATGAGTCTCCAGAGTGTGATAACATTACCAGGTTAAATAATTACAAGCACAGTTCTAAAATATACCAAATGTGAGGAAGTGTAATGTCTCCTATCCCAAGTACTATAGCCCTGTCAAAACAGTATCAGGTCTTCATTGACCTGCCAGAGAGATACAGATAGGAGAACTCCTCCTATCATCATAGAAGTAGTCTGGCTCTACTTCACAAGCATCGTCATCACCTGAAACTCAACAAATCTAGTTGGTGTGTACAACACCGTCCCGTAACGTGGGAGTGAGTAGCTAACTCAGTGGAACAGTAAAGCATAGGTTAACATGTTATCAACACAGTCGAGCAGTAATAATAAAGCAGTAAAATCAAACACTCCTAGCTACTCTTATTAATGCAAGTATGGATGCAGGTATGATGGATGCCCTCACCGACATACTCCCTCATGTGACACCATCTCATGCTCGTAGCATGCTTTCATCCCACAGTGCTCCACATCTTCCAGGCACATGCAATGCATTATGAGCATGATTACCGAGTTTTTAATTAGTCCATTTCAAACAGTAGGATTGGGAAACTAAGGTACCTCCCTTGTATCATTCCCAAACATGATCCATTCCAGGGTCGTCAGTCCTAGTTAATATCAGACGATGGTGTGTTTTCTAGGTCACCGCGGAGGCTGTCAGGGCTGTTACTCACAAAGGTTATACCACTCCCCCATCACCCCTTAAACGATTCATCATAATACAGAAACAGGCCTAGTTCATACTCTATATACTGCGGCACACCCTAAGGCGCATTGCGATTTCAGAGTATGCTCGAGGTCACTACAAAGGTCTGTTAGGGCTGTTACGCACAAAGGTTGAACCGCTCCCCCATCACCTTATCAATGTAGGCCGATAGCACGAATATAGTGTCCCATACCACCATAATCGGCTCCCGAGTTTGGTTGCTCACTGGTCACTACGGGGAGGCACGTGGCCCCAGCGTAGGCCGACAGCTCGACCACGGTGTCCCATACCACCATGCCCGGCTCATGAGTCTTAGCGGATCGAGGTACCATGGTTAAAAGGGATTCCACTGGTAAGTTTGGTACCCTAGGTTCAAGCAGTAGCATCCAAACATGGTGAACATACATAAGACAGATCGGGTTACTTGACGAGCTCGGCTAGCTCGAGCGCACATCAAGTTGAACGATATGAAGCGCATGAGCACTTCGTGTGGCAAACCACTATCGCCAACCGAAGTACGACTCGAGTTCGTCGAACACATCTCACGTGGCAAATGAATCATAGCCACGAATTTAACTCTGGTACCGATTGTCTGGACTATAATCATAGTCCCAAACTCAATCAATTCTCATCCATCGCATGTGGAGTAAAGCATGATAAACAAAGTAATTCAAGCATGCTAGTAGGCATGTCATAAGGCATGTTATAAAGCATGATATAAAGCATGTTGTAAAGCATGTTATAGAACACTATACAAATAGGGATACAAACACATATAATTCATAAGTGAGTGGTTAGAGTAAACAACCACATGGAGGTAATCATACATGGCGCTAGGGTAGTTGAGAATCCCATCTCAACACCCTCCTAAGGCATCTACATCCAAACACTTACTCACTCTAGCATTTCCACAAACACTTAACATACACTATTTCAACATACATAGTGTATGTTAACAAACATGTATTAGGGCGAGTCCATCCGCCAAGTAAGTATTTTATGCACACATAATATATTTATACAACAATTAATCATGGCAAACACATCACTAAAATATACATGTATATTGTACTTCTTACAATACAGTATTTCTACATACATAGTGTATATTAGTAAAACATGTATTTAGGCGAATCCTTTCGCCATATAAGTATTTTATCCATATATCGTATATCCATACAACAAATAAACATGTCTAACACATTTCTGAAAAAAATACGTATACGGTATTTTCTACGAATACCTAAAATATGTAAAATTCCATATTCTTCATCTTTAATCGAAACAGAAAACGGAAAGCACTTTGTACATGTGCAATTACATGCAGATCATGAATCTATCATTATCTGACATTGAAAGCGTTGAAAACCATAACCTATACACCTAAAGTCCACACCTTTTGTCGTAGAATCGTAACAGAGTCGATAGGTTTGTTAAGCTTCCGTATTCGGCAGTTTGGCAACCTATAGAATGAAATAGGTTAGCTATTTCACAACCTACAACTGTCTAAACCCCAAACATATTAGGGTTAGGGTTCTTTACCTAGAAATGACGTCGAAAATGCCGGGAAAGCGATGAGAATCAGGCGGTGGAGCCCGAATAGCGGCAGGGAAGAGTGGCAGGAAGATTCTCCCACAGCTCCCACGCTTTCTCTCTCTTTTCTCTCTTTTCAATCTAGGTTTTCTCTCAAATTCGTATGGCTGCAATGAGAGAGGGTTTAAGGTCCTTATATAGCCTAAAAACTCACCGAAATAGACTCCTAGTCAAAGTATACTTAGTTTAAAACTCAAGCGGGGCAGTTTCAGCTCAACGGAGGACTTCTGGCAGGCCTCCTTAAGCCAAAGGTCGGACTTAAGCTCACTAACGCCGGATCTACGTTCTATTAAGTTTTCATTTTAGTGGGATTTTCAGATCATGCGTGGCGGACCAGTTTCAGTTCAACGGTCAGCGGATCTCGATCGGAGATTCCGAGTACATGTAAATGTGTATGAAATTTCTCCTGATCCAAGGGTGTAATTTGGTCTGATTCTGACGGTCTGGTTGCTTAATACTGATCCGCAAGCAAGTGGTGCCAGATTACTATTCAAGATATTTTATTTTGAATTAATTTCACATTTTCTCACACTCTTCACTCCGAGCTCAAGCGAATAGCGCTGGGACACTATCTTGATTTGATTTTCGAGATGGTTGTCAAGCCCAGCGAGGCGGTCCTAGTTCCTTAACTTCGTGTTAATCGGACTTCCGATGTGCGGTCCAGATCCGATACGGAGTTTCGAGATGCTCTCGAGAGCAGCGCGGGTAATGAGATTGATCCTGGATTTTAGGGTAACCTAGCGTCAATGATTCTACAAGTTTTGGGTCTTGCAGATCGTATTTAAAGTGATTGGTGCTAATTTCACAGGCACTCTAGTTTAACACTAGCTAAATCTCGCCAAATTTCTAAAGGATTTAGTCGTGTAAGATTTCTGTCTGAGGTGGTACTTAGTCCTTTGTAGTTTGTATATAAAGTGATCCAAGTTATACTACTTATCTAGTTTAAGATAGTGTCTATGGTGAAAGTACTTAGAAAATTTAAGGAACAAGGTGGTGAAGGGTGGGATTTGTGAAGGAAATGGGTTAAGGAGTGATTTTAGACTGTGGGATTCAGTTCTGACAAGTTAATAAGGTGTTAGGAGCAACTCATTGCCTAAGGACGTCTAATTCTAGGTTGGGAAAAATCCGCGATGTTACAATTGCAATCAATCTCTGCCTTTATCTCGGTGAGCCAGTCCATACCGAGGATAATGTCATAGTGCCATAGTGGAGTAACAATGAGGTCGACGAGCACTGTTCTGCTACCCAAATCCACGGAGCAACCCTCACACACCCGTGTGACATCCGAAAAAGTTCCAGTAGCCGTAGTGAGTCTCATTCCCTTCGTGGGAGTAGTATGTAAAGCTAGACGCTTAACTGCCCCACATGAAATGATAGAAGTAGTGGACCCAGTGTCCACCAACAAGGAGACGGATGTACCTTGAATGTGGGTCGTACCCTCAAAAGCCATCGGGGCCGTAATCGATATCTCAGGAGCTTCAGCTACCAGCGCATGCACTCGAGCCTGCTGTGATCGGTTCGGCTATGGAATAATGGGCCTTTGAGGCGGCCTGAAATGAGATGCAGGAGGTCGGAAGGAAGGATGAGCAGGGGCAGTCCGTAGAGGTGGAGCCGATAGAGCCTGTGCTCGAGAACGACCAATCATCTGCGGTGGAGAGAACCCGCTATCCCTCAACCGCGTAAAACAGCTCCCAGCAGGATGACCCTGTTTCCCGCAGTATGTACAGGTCACAATAGGGCGCCTCATCGGAGCCACTGGTGCTGCGATCCTGGGAAGCGAATCAGCATGAGGCCTCTTACCAAGGAAAGGCCTGCACTGAACATCTGGTCGTGGCCTCGTAACCATAGCACCACGGGAGCGTGCCAGCCGATTAACATCCTGCTCCGCCCCAATAGACATATGAATAAACTCCGCATAAGATGGTATACGGATACAACACATCTTCAACCGGATGTCAGGTCGCAAACCCTCAGTGAAGCGTCGAATCCGCATCGGCTCATCAGCAAGTATAGTCGGGACAAAGAGGCCCAACTCTGTAAAGCGATGCTCATACTCAGTGATTGTCATGCCTCCCTATCTGAGGCGCAGAAACTCATTCTCCCTCTCGTGTCGGTAGGCCTTAGGGTAATATTTCTCATGGAAATGGAACTCAAATGCTGCCCTGGTCCACAAATATCCCACTGCGACGGTCCGCAGTATGCTGTCCCACCATAAGCTAGCCTCCTTCTTGAACATGAAGGCGGCCAACTCAACCTGTTCAGCATCAGAACAATGCAGCATCTTCAGTATCTTCGAGATGCGATCTAACCAGTACTCAACCTCCTCAGGTCTGTGAGAACCCGTAAAAGTCGGAGGCCTCAAGTGCTGGAATTGCTCGAGTAGACCGCGAGTACTCCCGTAGGGTACGCAATAGGTGCGGGCAGAGGCACATCCTCAGCCTGAGCAGGAGGCTCTGTAGGCTCAGCAGGACGTGTAGATGGTGAAGGTGGAGTCGGACTCCCACCCTGGGACAAGGCCTCAGAAATAGTGGCCATAAGCTGTTGGTGTTGCTGCTGCTGCATCTACTGCTGATGCATCATCAACATCAACTGCTCAAACCTATCAGTAAGTGGAGCAGCCTGCAGCTCATACGTCATCAAAGAGGATGCCCGGTTCTGCTCACGAACTGGGGGTATATAAGGTGGTAATCCACCAGTAGGACAAGCAGAAGGCTGATCTGAGCTTAGACCTCGGTCCGTAGGACCACCTCCGTGGGAAGGAATCTGGTCCATTAAGTCAGTGAGCAAGAGGGGTGCCGTGCTCCTCATATACCTCCGTGGCATGCCCTATACACCATAGGGTACATCGCATGTGAGATAAAGCATGACAACACAATACATAATCACTTAAGCATTCCACACACTTCATAGCAAAGAGGTTGTATGCATTTCATTACCAAAATTGTCATAATACATGGAATACAGAGTTACATGAATCATGACAGAAGATGCAGGGGAGCTAATACAACCAAGTTTCAACTACTACAAAACACACTACTAACTACTACATTCATCAACATGAAAACATAAACTGCCTAAAGCGGCAAGCAAAACTAACTACAAACAACAACAGGGATGACTAGGCATCCGAGTCAGGCGATAGATGAGGAGCATCCTTGTCCTGTACACAGTACAGGATAGTCTTCAATGTGTGAGACACCTTCTTAAAACTTCTCTTCATGTAGGCTTCGGTCACCTCAAGCTTGGCTCGGGTCTCACCAAGCTCAGCCCGAACCTGTCCAATCTCTTGCTGCAGGGCGGCCTGGTTCTCCTCAATGCGAACCATACGAGCATCTCTTGCAGCCTTAGCAGCGTCTGACTCTGGTGCTCCAGGAGGAGAGCTCTCCTCAGTATCCTGAGCCTCATCTTCTTCAGCCTGTATCTCATCACCACTTCCTTATTCACTTTTTACCTCGAGGTCAACACTCTCCTCACCTGCGCTATCCGACTCATCTCCAGACTCATCGAGTCGGGCTTGCCGTTGTCAAGGGCCGATCTTCATGTTGTTAAGCGTGGCCTCGCTTATGACCCGGACTGGTGCAAGGTCTTCCATGTTAAGCCTATAGCCGACATCTCGAGCCATCTTGCATATCAGGCGGCCAAATGGGAGCGAGAGGTCGTTCCTGACAGATCGAACGACCTGAACTATCTGAAGTAGGACGAACGTGGGCAGGCATATGTTGTCCCCTTGTCCAATCCTGTATAGGAAGTCCACCATCAACCGAGTACACTCCATGCGGTTACCCGACCGTGGATACACATTATATGTGAAAATGTGGTGAAGCAAACGGAAGTCCTCTGTCAACTTCGACAACGCAAGATAGTTTCCTCGCATCCAAGAAACTCGTCGACCGCAAAGGTATCGCGTATGGAGATCCCTTTCTCGCGCACTCCTGGAGAAGTTGTCATTAGGAAGCACTTCACCACGCGGGATCTTCATGATCTGAGCCATCTCAACCACAGTAATTGTGTGCACTATGCCCCTCACAGAGACAGTGAACTGAAGAGGCTCCAACGATGGGTCTATGATTGGGCGTAAAAGGCACGAACCGTGTTCTCACATGCAGGAGACTCACCTTCAAATATAGGACCCCATTCAATGTCCACCAAGCGGTCCATCATCGGGTGTAGCCCAAACATTCTCTCATCCACGTGAGCTTCAAACACAATCTTACGGTCAGCAAAACGACCGTATTCGATGCCTATCAGAAAAGCATTTCTGATCGGATGTTGGGGATCTAGGTCTCGCTTTGACCTATACTCCCGAACTGTGCTAGGGCTGGCTTCATCGTCCACTTCTCTCCTTGAACGGATTGGACGGCTAGGCCCAACTTCATCTGCAGTGGTCTTTCTTTTCCCCATAAGAGAAAGGACGGCAGAGATGGAGAAAATGGCTGAAACGATGGCGAAGAAAGCCATGGAAAGTGAAGATAAGAGAGAGAAAAGGGTTGTTCTCCTTGCTTCACCACGAACTTGTGTAATGCCCTGAAAATTGGGGGTCGAGCATAAACTCAACTCCCGAGTTCCAACGCATCACTTATGCAACAAAATGAATGATGATTGAATTATTGTCTGAATTAGTGCATTGAACATGAGGAGATTAAGCCAAAACAACATATCATACTCCAGAGACAGTTAAATTGCGAGCGGAAGACTGTGATAGATATATGAAATATATAAAAATAGTGGTGAGTCTCCAGAGTGTGATAATGTTACCAGATTAATGAATTACAAGTACAATTCAAATTACACCAAATGTGTAGTGTCATTTAGTCAACATCCCTGTAATCCCGTCGATTAAGACACGACTCACTTGAAGCCGTTAGCACACAGCATATACGAACAAGCGTCATTGTCTTCATAAAGTTCTGGCTCCGCCTCAGGAGTAGTATTGCCATCTGCAATCAGACAAAGTCTGGTGGGTGTTTGGAACACCATCCCGTATCGTGGGAGTGAGTAGCTAACTTAGTGGAACAATAAAGCATAGGTTAACATGTTATCGACTCAGTCAAGTAGTAATGATAAAACAGTATAATCAAACACTCTTAACTACTCTTATTAATGCAAGTATGAATGCAGTCATGATGGATGCCCTCACCGACATACTCCCTCATGCGACACCATCTTACGTTCACGGCATGCTTGCTTTCCTCAGTGCTCCACATCTTCCAAGCACATGCAATGTATGATGAGCATGATTACCGAGTTGTTATTAGTCCATTTCAAACAGCAGGATTGGGAAACTAAGGTACCTCCCTAGGTTCAAGCAGTAGTGACCAAACATGGTGAACATACATTAGACAAATCGGGTTTTTGACGAGCTTGGCTAGCTCGAGCGCACAACAAGTTGAACGATATGAAGTGCATAAGCACTTCGTGTGGCCAACCACTATCGCCAACCGAAGTACGACTCGGGTTCGTCGAACACATCTCACGTGGCAAATGAAACTCAGCCACGAATTCGATCCTGTTACCGACTGCCTGGACTATATAATAGCCTCGATCACATTCAATTTCAGATATTTAAAGCAGTAATGGATCAAAATTCAAATCATACAATCAAAGACTGATATTATCCGTTTAGGGCTGCTAGGGCTGTTGCACGGAATCGTTGCTCCACTCCCCCATCACACATGATGGATCATACAACGTAAACATGAATTTAAACATACGCATTACATAGATAAAATCATAAAAGCAGTTGAGCATGTTATGAAGCACAACACAAGCATGAGTTTGTACATATTCAATTCCTAATCACACAACTATCCAAGAAAAACATACACATAGTTAAAAGAAGTTGAGAATCATATCTCAACTCCCATATACATTACAATTTGCTAACTACTACTCATTCAGACATTTCAACAAACACTTTAAAAGACATACATCAACATACATGACATATGTTGATCACACATAGGCATTTGGCCAAATCCTTTCACTAGGGAGTTGCCCCAACAGTAACACGCATACACCCATGACGGATAGTCATGGAAAGTAGGAATCCAAGTTCCATATTCATTTGAACATTTTCACAAACACTTGGGCTACACATTTCAACATATATAGCGTATAGTGGCCGTGGCGTTATTTAGGGCAAATCCTTTCGTCAAAGGGGTATCACCAATACAACAATCATATATCCATGACAATTAGTCATGGCGAGCACGAATGATAATTCTACACTCATTCAATCATTTTCACAAACACTTAGAATACACTATTTCAACATACATAGTGTATATAAGCAAAACATGTATTAGGGCGAGCCCTTTTGCCAAACAAGTATTTTATCCATATATAATATATTCATACAGCAAATAATCATGGCAAACACATTTCCAAAATTTATACGTATACGGTACTTTCTACAAATACCTAGAGTATGTAAAATTCGATATTCTTCATCTTTAATCGAAACGGAAAACAGACAGCACTTTGTACATGTACAATTGCATACAAATCATAAATCTATTATTATCTGACATTGAAAGCGTTGAAAATCATAACCTATACACCTAAAGTCCGCACCTTTTGTCGTAGAATCATAACGGAGTCGATAGAATTGCTAAGCTTTCCTATATGGCAGTTTGGCAACCTATAAAACGAAATAGGTTAGCTATTTCATAACCTACAACTATCAAAACCCCAAATCAGTTTAGGGTTAGGGTTTCTTACCTAGAAATGGAGCTGGAATCGCCGGGAAAGCGATTAAAATGGAGTGGTGGAGCTTGTGTAGCGGCAGGGAACGGTAGTAGGGAGATTCTCCCACACTCCCTAGCTCTCTCTCTCTTTTTCTCTCTTCTCACTTAGGGTTTTTCTCAAATTCGTATGGCTGTGAGAGAGAGGGTTCTAAGGTCCTTATATAGCTTAAAAACTCACCAAATTAGACTTCTGGACAAGGTTTACTTAGGTTATAACCAAAGCGGGTAAGTTTCAGCTCAACGGAGGACTTCTGGCGGGCCTCCTTGAGCCAAAGGTCGGACTTAAGCTCACCGACATCGGATCTAGGTGGAGTTAAGTTTTCGTTTCAGTGGGATTCCCAGATCACGCGTGGCGGACCAGTTTCAGTTCAACGGTCAGCGGATCTCGATCGGAGATTCCGAGTACATGGATATGTGTATGAAATTTCTCCTGATCCGAGGGTGTAATTTGGTCTGATTCTAGCGGTCTGATTGCTTAAAACTGATCCGCAAGCGACACGTGCCAGATTACTATTCAAGATATTTATTTTGTAAAGAAAACAAGTGTTTTTACACTCTCTCGCTCCGGACTCAAGCGAATAGCCGTGGGACACTGTCTGGGTTTGATTTCTGAGATGGTTGTCAAGCCCAGCGAGGCGGTCCTAATTCCTTAACCTCATGTTATTCGGACTTTCGACGTGCAGTCCAGATCTGATACGGAGTTTCGAAATGCTCCCAAGAGCAGCCGGGTAATGAGATTGATCCTAGATTTTAGGGTAACCTAGCGTTAATGATTCTACAAGTTTTTGGTCTTGCAGATCGTATTTAAAGTGATTGGTGCTAATTTCACAGGTACTCTAGTTTAACACTGGCTAATTCTCGCCTAATTTCTAAAGGATTTAGTCTTGAGTAATTTCTGTCTGAGGTGTTACCTGGACCTTTATAGTTTGTATATAAAGTGATCCAAGTTATACTACTTAGCTAGTTTAAGTTAGTGTCTAGGATGAAAGTACTTAGAAAGATTGAAAGAACAAGGTGGTGAAAGGTGGGATTTGTGAAGGAAATGGGTTAAGGAGCGATTTTAGACTGTGAAATTGAGTTCTGACAAGTTAATAAGGTGTTAGGATCGACCCATTGCCTAAGGACATCTAATCCCAGGTTGGCAAAAATCTGGGATGTTACAACTTGGGTCTCAACAGTGGTTGTAGAGGCCCAAACGACCAGGGTTTAAGAAGAAAGAAGGAGAGATGAAGTGGGGTAGGGGGCGTGCATAATTTTGGGATGAAATAGGGAGTGTATGGACTGAAATGAGAGAGAAATGGAGAGGATAGGGAGGTAGGGTTGCTGTGAACGATAGGAATGGATGAGTTGTGGTCGAAAATAGCAGATTGGGCGATTGGGAGGGAGAGTTGAGAGAGAGCAATTTGAAGGGCTTGGAAGGGTGGAAATGAGGAAAGGGGGATTGACGAAGTAGAAATAGGGGCCCCCGCACAATTTTGCAGGTCCCACACAAGTCCTGGGGTCGGGCCGACCCTAACCAGACCCGGCCCAACCAGACCCGATGGACCCGACCGCGGTGACCGCAGTTCTGCCGCGGTCCGACGGGCCAGGCGTGGCACCACCGCTGTAGGGCGGTGTTCACCACCCTCCCAAGGTGTCAAATACACCCTGGGTCTGTCCTGGGTCCCTCTGGATTAGCGCGGGGAGGCCCACGACTCCGTTCGTTCCAAATCTGAGTAGTTTCGAGAAGTCTCTGATCTAAATGAACATTTACTGAATTTTAACGGCTGGGGTTGGGTGGATTGTGATCTAGACCCGTCAATAGATGACCTAGAAGTGTTTTGGGATTGACTCGTGTGACCAGGGTTGGGTACAGACTCGATTTCGGCGTTCATTTTAGTGAACTTTGCCATTGGACGAAACTGGGATGCCTAAGACTGTTACAACATTGTTCTCGCACCCTCCTATGTCAAAAGGCGTCAGCGTAAGTCGTGGGAACATAACTCAGGTCCGGTTTAATCAAAATCATGCTCTGATACCAACTTGTAACGCCCTGAACTTTGAGGGTCGAGTAGCAACTCAACTCTCGAGTTCCAAAACATCACTTATGCAACATAGATAATGATGATTAAATGTTGTCTGTGTTAGTACAATAAACATGAGTGAGATTATACCAAAACGGTAATTCATACTCCAGATCAATTGCATAAAGGCAAGCGGAAGACTGAAACTGTAATATATGTATGTAAAAGAAACAAAACCATCACAATCTCCAGAGTATGAACCCAACTGAGTCACCATATACATGTATCTGTTTTACAATCAAAATGTCAAAAATACAACTAGAGAAGTGAGCCCTGTAAGTCCCGTCGATCCAGGCAGTCTAGTCAAAGCCACCGAAATACTGCATATACGAGAACTCGTCCTAGTCCACGTCGTAGTCCGGCTCAGCCTCCGAGTAGTCATCTCATCTGCACCTAAGACAGAGTCTGGTTGGTGTGTACAACACCATCCCGTAACGTGGGAGTGAGTAGCTAACTCAGTGGAATAGTAGAGCATACGTTAACATGTTATCAATTCAGTCAAGCAGTAATGATAAAGCAATAAAATCAAACACTCCTAACTACTCTTATTAATGCAAGTATGAATGCAGTCATGATGCATGCCCTCACCACACACTCCCTCGTGCGACACCATCTTACGTTCGCGACATGCTTGCATTCCTCAGTGCTACACATCTTCCAGGCACAGGCAATGCGATGATGAGCATGATTACCGAGTTATTATTAGTCCATTTCAAACAGCAGGATTGGGAAACTAAGGTACCTCCCTTGTATCATTCTCAAACATGATCCATTATAGGGTCGTCAGTCCTAGTTAATCTCATACGATGGTGCGTTTCTACGTCGCTGCAAAGGCTGTCAGGGCTGTTACACGCATTCGTTACACCACTCCCCCATCACCTTTTAAACGGTTCATCACTAAATTGATACAGGCCTAGTTCATACTCTATACACTGTGGCAAAACTCGTCGCCTCACCACAAATTCAGAGTATGTTCGAGGTCACTACAAAGGGCTCGTCACCAATCAGTGTAGGCCGACAGCTCGAATATAGTGTCTCATACCACCATAATCGGCTCACGAGTCTGGTTGCTCACTGGTCACTACGGGGAGGCACGTGGCTCCAGCGTAGGCCGACAGCTCGACCACGGTGTCTCATACCACCATGTCCGGCTCATGAGTCTTAGTGGATCAAGGTACCATGGTTAATGGGATTTCACTGGTAAGTTTGGTACCCTAGGTTCAAGCAGTAGCGTCCAAACATGGTGAACATACATTAGACATATCGGGTTACTTGGCGAGCCTGACTAGCTCGAGCGCACAATCAACCGAACGACATGAATTGCATAAGCACTTCGCGTGGCCTAACCACTGTCGCCAACTGAAGTACGACTCGGGTTCGTCAAACACATCTTACATGGTGAAATGAATCTCAACCACGATCTCAAGTCTAGTACCGATTGTTTGGACTATAAACATAGTCCCAAACTCAATCAATCCTTATTTAGAACATGTAGAGTAAAGTATATTAAACAAAGTAATTCAAGCATGTTAACAAGCATATCATAAAGCATGTTATAAAGCACCATATAAAAGGGAAATATAAACACATATATTTCATAAGTAAGCGGTTAAGTTAAACAATCAACATGGAGGAAATCATATACGTCTCTAAGGTAGTTGAGAAACCCATCTCAACACCTACCTAAGACACCATCATCCAAACACTTACTCTCACAAGCATTTTCACAAACACTTAGAATACACTATTTCAACATACATAGTGTACATTAGCAAAACATATATTAGGGCGAGTCCATTCGCCAGACAAGTATTTTATCCATATATAATATATCAATACAGCAAATAATCATGACAAACACATTTCCAAAATTTATACGTATACGGTACTTTCTACAAATACCTAGAGTATGTAAAATTCCATATTCTTCATCTTTAATCGAAACGGAAAACAGACAACACTTTGTACAAGTACAATTGCATGCAGATCATGAATCTATCATTATCTGACATTGAAAGCATTGAAAACCATAACCTATACACCTAAAGTTTTCACCTTTAGTCGTAGAATCGTAACGAATATGATAGGTTTTCTAAGCTTCCATATTCGGCAGTTTAGTAGCCTATAGAATGAAATAGGTTAGTATTTCATAACCTACAACCATCACGACCCCAAAACAGATTAGGGTTAAGGTTTCTTACCTTGAGACGAAGTCGGAATCGCCGAGAAAGCGACTAGACTTGCGTGGTTAAGCTTGTAGAATGGCAGGGGATAGTGGTAAGGAGTTTCTCCCACTTCTCTCACACTTTCTCTCTCTTTTCTCTCTTCTCTCTTAGAGTTTCTTTCAAATTCATATGGTTGTAAGAGAGGGGGTTCTAAGGTCCTTATATAGCATAAAAATACATTAAAATAGATTTAAGGTCAAGGTATACTTAGGTTATAACCAAAGCAAGCCAGTTTCAGCTCAATGGAGGACTTCTGGCGGGCCTCCTTGAGCCAAAAGTCAGACTTAAGCTCACAGACCTTGGATCTAGGTACCATTAAGTTTTCGTTCCAGTAGGGTTTCCAAATCACGCGTGGCGGACCAGTTTCAGTTCAACGGTCAGTGAAACTCGATCAGAGATTTCAAGTACACTGCCATGTATATGAAATTTTTCCTGATCCGAGGGTGTATTTGGGTCAGATTCTGACGGTCTAGTTACTTACAAATTCTCCACAAGCGACACGTGCTAGATTACTATTTGAAATATTTATTTGTAAAGAAAAATAAGTGTTCTCACACTCCTCACTCCAGGCTCAAGCGAACAGCCGTGGGACACTGCCTGGATTCGATTTCCAAGATGGTTGTCAAGCCCAGCGAGGCGGTCCTAAGTCTATAACTTCGTATTATTCGGACTTCCGATGTGCGGTCCAGATCTGATACGGAGTTTCAATGTGCTCCCGAGAGCAGTCGGGTAATGAGTTTGATCCTAGATTTTAGGGTAACCTAGCGTCAATGATTCAATAAGTTTTGGGTCTTGTAGATCGTATTTAAAGAGATTCAAATGGATTTCATGGCTAATCTAGTTTAGCACTTAGTTAACTTTGTCAAATTTCTAAAGGATTTAATCTTAAGTGATTTCTGGTCGAGGTGATACTCGGGCCATCGTACGGAATTTTCTGAGTCGTTACACCACCATCCTTTCTCTTATGGGAAAGTGGAAGAGTGCCGCTGATGAGGCTGGGCCTAGTCGCCCTACACATTCAGGGCGACCAAGAGGCGCCGCCGCTAGCACGAACATTGATTGAGAGTTGTAGACGAAGCGGAATCTCGATCTCCGAAATCCTGCTATGAGAGCTCAGTTGGCGGCACTACCTCATGGAGTTTATGAGGACCGCAAGGTTCTCTTTGAAGCCCAAGTGGATGGGCGACTCTTCGGTGAATACTACTTGTTCGAGCAAGTGGAGGCGGCCCATTGGGGTCCGATATTTGAGGCCAGAGGTCGCGCCAATGCAGGTACTGTCCGAGCCTTCTACGCCAATATTCATGAGCCTACACTGGAACCTTTGCAGTTCCGGCTCTCTTGTGGTGTGGATTTATTTGCCACGGTTGATGTTAGATTGATTGCGCAGCTTATAGATATGCCCCTTGGCGAAGTTCATGCTAGTGAGCAGAATCTGGGAAGTGCACGTGAAAGGGATCGTCGCACACGTTTTCTTTGTGGTGGCCGACTGGTTGAATGACAGCCTAATAAGAGTCTGCTAGCGTCTCATATGTCAGACGACTTCTGCCTACTACATCACATCTTCACATACAACCTCTACCCTAGACACAGTAATCGCAGCAAGTGTATGCGACTGATGGTAGACTTTCTGTACCAAGTGGGGCAGAGAGCAAACTTGTGCGTACCTACATTCGTGTTGTGATAGATAGTGAGTACTGTATGCTCCACCAGAAGCTCTGATTCGCTTCCCTTCGACCGACTCATATGCAAGATTGCACGGGAGTTTGGCTACAGTCTGGGGGTGGAAGGGCCAGCACCGATTCATCAAATCGACGAGAGTACTATCCATCAGATGGAACTCGGGGCACGGTGACGACGAGCCCGACATGAGGAGAGTGAGGATGAAATGGAGAGTGAAGAAGAAGAGAGTGAGGAAGGGAGTGAAGCTGAAATAGAAGAAGAAGAGGAACCAGAGGCTCAGGATACCGAGGAGAGCTCCCCTCCTACGCCACGCGAGCAGGATGTGGTTCAGGCTGCGAGGGATGCTCGTATGGTTAACATTGAGGAGGGTCAAGCCGCCCTGCGGTAAGAGATTGGACAGGATCGGGCCGAGCATGGTGAGACCAGAGCCAAGCTTGAGGTGACTGAACCTTTCATGAAGCAGAGTTTTAAGAAGGTGTCTCACACATTGAGGACTATCATGTGCTGTGTACAGGACAAGGATGCCCCTCCTCCATCGCCTGACTCGGATGCCTAGACATCCATGCTGTTGTTTGTAGTTTGTTTTGCTTACCGCTTTAGGCGGTTTGTGTTTTCATGTTGATGACTGTAGTAGTTAGTAGTATGTTTTTAGTAGTTGAAGCTTGGTTGTACTATCATGATTTATGTAACTATGTATTCCATGTATTATGATAATTTTGGTAATGAAATGTATACAGCCTCTTTGCTATGAAGTGTGTGGAATGCTTGAGTGCTTATGTATTGTGTTGCCATGCTTTATCTCACACGCGATGTACCCTATGTTGTATGGGGCATGCCACGGAGGTGTACGAGGAGCACGACACCCCTCTTGCTCACTGACTCGATAGACCAGACTCCTCGCAGAGGTGGTCCACGGACCCGAGTTCTGGCTCAGATCAGCCTTCTGCTGGTCCTACCGGTGGACTGTCACCTTTTATGCCACCGGTTCGTGAGCAGAACCGGGTATCCTCTTCGACACAGTATGAGCCACAGGCTGCTCCACCTACTGATAGGTTTGAGCAGTTGATGTTGATGATGCATCAGCAGCAGATGCAGCACCAGCAGCTTATGGCCATTATTGCTGAGGCCTTCTCTCAGGGTGGGAGTGCGACTCCACCTCCGACATCTACACGCCCTACCGAGACTGCCGAGTCTCCTGCTCAGTTTGAGGATGTACCTCCATTTTACCGGCTGCCTACACTGCGGGAGACGTGGGTACTCGCGGTCTTCTCGAGCGATTCCAGCGCTTGAGGCCTCCTACTTTCATGGGTTCTCACAGACCCGAGGAGGCTGAATACTGGTTAGAACGCATCTCCAAGATACTGAAGATGCTGCATTGTACTGAGGCTGAGCAGGTTGAGTTCGCCGCCTTTATGTTTGAGAAGGAGGCTAGCTTGTGGTGGGACAGTATACTGTAGACTGTCGCCGTAGGTTATGTATAGACGTGGGCTGCCTTTGAGTTCTGCTTCCACGAGAAATACTATCCTCGGGCCTACCGACACAAGAGGGAGAACGAGTTTCTACGCCTCAGACAGGGAGGCATGACAGTTACTGAGTATGAGCATCGCTTTACTGAGTTGGGCTGCTTCGTTCCAACTATCCTTGTTGATGAGCCGATGAAGATTAGGCATTTTTCTGAGGGCTTGTGACCTGACATCCGGTCGAAGATATGTTGTATCCGTATATCATCTTATGCGGAGTTGATTCATATGTCCATTCAGGCGGAGCAGGATGTAGACCATGTGACACGCTCTCGTTGTCCTATGGTGCCTAGGCCACAACCGGATACGCTGAGCAGGCCTTTCCTCGGCAAGAGGCCTCGTACTGATTCGCCTCCCAGGGGCGCGACACCAGTGGTTTCGATGAGGCGCCCTAGTGTGACTTGTACTTACTATGGGAGGCCAGGACATCCTGCTGGGAGGTGTTTTGCTCGGATGAGAGATAGCGGGTTCTCTCCGTCGCAGAAGATTGATCGCCCTCACCCTCATGGTTTATCGGCTCCACCGCTACGGATTGCACCTGTGCACCCATCTTTCAGACCTCCTGCACCACGCTTCAGGCCTCCTCAACGGCCCATGGTACCTCAGCCCAACTGATCACAGCAGGCTCGAGTGCATGGGCTTGTAGTTGAAGCTCCTGAGACATCGATTACGGCCCCAATGGCTTTTGAGGGTACGACCCACATTCAAGGTACACCCGTCTCCTTGTTGGGGGACACTGGGTCCACTACTTCTATCATTTTATGTGGGGCAGTTAAGCGACTAGCTTTACATACTACTCCCACGAAGGGAATGAGACTCACTACTACTACTGGGACTTTTTCGGATGTCACACGGATGTGTGAGGGTTGCTCGGTAGATTTGGGTAGTAGGACAGTGTTCGTTGACCTCATTGTCGCCCCACTATGGCACGACGACATTATCTTCGGTATGAACTGACTCACCAAGATGAAGGCAGAAATTGATTGCGATAACCGGGTGGTAACAGCCTATGGACCTGATGGCACGGTCTTTACTTTTTCAGTGCAGGTTAGTTGACCATGTCGTGTTGGATATTACGCTGCTTTACTAGAGCATGTTGATGGTCCGACGTTGGAAAATATGCCTGTGGTTGAGGATTTTGCAGGTGTGTTTGTGACGATTCCTGGTTTACCTCCTCTGCGCGAGATCGACTTCACCATTGATCTTACGCCTGGTGCGATACCTATCTCATTGTCGACTTATCATATGCCTTCATGTGAGATGGAGGAACTGTGGAAACAGATTGACGGGCTGGTAGAGAAGGGCTTTATACGACCTAGTGTGTCACCCTGGGGAGCTCCTGTACTGTTTGTGAAGAAGAAAGATGGCTCACTGCGGTTGTGTATTGATTACCGTAGGTTGAACCAAGTCACCGTGAAGAACAAGTATCCTTTACCCAGGATAGATGATCTGTTTGATCAATTGAAGGGGGCAAGGTATTTCTCGAAGATCGACTTGCAGTCAGGGTACCACCAGTTGTGCGTCAGAGATGAAGATGGGCAGAAGACAGCTTTTAGGACCTGTTTTGGGCATTACGAGTTCTTGGTGATGTCGTTCGGTCTTACGAACGCACCGGCTGTGTTCATGGACTTGATGAACAGGGTATTTCGGCCATTCTTATACTGATTCGTTATCGTATTCATTGATAACATCTTGATATACTCGAGGAGTCGGGAAGAGCACGAAGAGCACCTGAGAGCGGTGCTGGATACTCTGAGGAAGAACCAGTTGTTCGCATAATACAAGAAGTGCGACTTCTGGCAGGAGGAAGTCAAGTTCCTGGGACATGTGGTGTCCAAGGATGGGATAGTTGTGGACCTTACTAAGGTAGTCGCGGTTCAAGATTAGAAGCAGCCTGGCTCGATTACCGAGGTGAGGAGTTTTCTTGGCCTGACAGGGTACTATCGACGCTTCATTTGGGACTTCTCGAAGATTGCCAGGCCCCATTGTCACTGTTGACGCGTAAGGATCTGAAGTTCGCATGGAATGAGAAGGCAGAAGCAGCTTTTCAGGAGCTGAAGGATAGACTGACGTCCGCCCCTGTGCTAGTATTATCAGAGCAAGGGGTTAAGTACACGATATACACTGACGCGTCTCGAGTTGTCTTGGGATGCGTCCTTATGCAGAAGGACAGGGTGATTGCATATGCCTCGAGACAATTAAGGAAGCACGAGGAGAATTACCCTACACACTACCTTGAGTTAACAGCTGTCATCTTTGCATTGAAGCTCTGGAGACATTACCTTTATGGAGAGGAGTTCGAGCTTTTCTGCGACCATAAGAGCCTTAAGTATATATTCACTCAGCGGGACTTGAATATGAGGCAACGCCGATGGATGGAGACCTTGAAGGACTTCAAGTTCGAGGTTTCCTACCATCCTG
Organism: Magnolia officinalis; assembly: GCA_021015155.1. Classification (NCBI taxonomy): domain Eukaryota; kingdom Viridiplantae; phylum Streptophyta; class Magnoliopsida; order Magnoliales; family Magnoliaceae; genus Magnolia; species Magnolia officinalis. Next base: position 36,074,931 of record JAJHSJ010000007.1, read on the forward strand.
CCAAGGTCAACCTTGTGGCAGATGCGTTGAGCCTCAAGAAGACTATAGCATTTGCGGCTCCGCTGATGGTAGCAGAGTGGGATATGTTGGAGTTCGTGCGGGACTTCGAGCAGAAACTCACCGTGGAGGAGCCATTTGAGTGTGTCGCGCACATTCGGGTGCGGCCACTAATTGATGACAGGATTATTGAGGCCCAGAAGGGCGATGAGCGGTTGATTGTGCTTTAAGAGCAAGCTAGCGATGCCTGAGACTCCGAGTGGAGAGTTGGCACTGATGGGAGCCTACGATACTGTGGCCGCCTATGTGTCCCTGACATTCCTGACTTGAGACAGGAGCTTCTCGAGATTGCCCACAAATCGAAACTTGCGATGCATCCTGGTAGCATAAAGATGTACCAGGACATGAGGCGATCGTATTGGTGGGACAATATGAAGGTTCATATCGCCGAGTATGTTTCACGTTGTCTCACGTGTCAGCAGGTCAAGGCCGAGCATCGCCGACCTCCTGGACTCCTTTAGCTCATGCCCATAGCTGAATGGAAGTGGGACTTCATCTCTATGGATTTCATATCGGGGCTGCCGAAGACAAGGAAGGGACACGATTTCATTTGGGTGATCGTGAACCGGTTGACCAAATCGGCTCATTTTCTCCCTATCAGAGTCACGAACTCTGCAGACGACTTGGCCAGGTTGTACATCAGAGAGATAGTCCGTCTACAGGAGTTCCTTTGGAGATCGTGTCGGACTGCGACAAGCGATTCACATCTATCTTCTGGACTCGTATCTAGGAAGCAATGGGTGTGAACTGAAGTTCAGTACTGCGTTTCACCCTCAGATCGACGGGCAGACAAAGCGGGTGAATCAGATTTTAGAAGATATGTTACGGGCCTGTGTCTTGCATTTCAAGGACAGTTGGGATGATTTTCTTCCTTATGCAGAGTTCACGTACAACAACAGCTTCCAAGCGAGTATTGGTATGGTTCCATATGAGGCCTTATATGGGCGCCCTTGTAGAGCACCGCATTGCTAGGCAGAGGTTGGCGAACGCAGTTTGATTGGCCCAGAGTTAGTACAGGCGACCTCGGAGAAGATCGACATTATCAGGCGTCGACTCCTGACGGCACAGAGCAGGCAAAAGAGTTATGCCGATATGAGGCGGTGACCACTTGAGTTTGAGGTTGGAGACCACGTATTCCTCAGAGTTTCCCCCATGAAGGGAGTCATTCGGTCTGGGAAGAAGGGGAAGCTTACGCCGCGATTCATTGGCCCATTTCAGATACTTGATCGAGTGGGAGCAGTGGCATACCGTCTCGCTTTTCCCACACCACTCGCGGGCGTGCACAACGTATTTCATGTATCTATGCTGAAGAAATACATTCCTGATCCTTCACATATCATCCATTGGGAGCAGGTGCAGTTGAGCGAGGATGCTACCTACGTGTTGCGCCCGACGCGTATCCTTGACAGGAAGGAGCAGTTGTTGCGCACAAAGGTGATTCCGCTCGTAAAGGTACTGTGGACGCATCATACAGAGGAGGAAGCTGCCTGGGAGACAAGCCGAGATCCGAAAGAACTACCCTCAGCTTCTCGAGGAGTACGAAAATGTACTACTTTCGAGGACAAAATTTTTCATTAAGGGGGGTAGATTGTAACGACTCGAAAAATTCCGTACAATACCCCGAGTACCACCTCAGGCAGAAATCACTTAGGATCAAATCCTTCAGAAATTAGACAAAGTTAACTAAATGCTAAACTAGATTAGCCATGAAATCTGCACTAATCACTTTAAATACGATCTACAAGACCCAAAACTTGTGGAATCGTTGACGCTACATTACCCTAAAATCTAGGATCAATCTCACTACCCGTCTGTTCTCGGGAGCACATGAAAATTCCGTATTAGATCTGGACCGCACATCGGAAATCCGAATAATACGTGGTTATAGAGTTAGGACCGCCTTGCTGGGCTTGATAACTACCTAGGAGATCAAATCCAGATAATGTCCCAGCGCTATTCGCTTGAGCCCGGAGTGAAGAGTGTGAGAAATGTGAAATTAAGTAAAAATAAAATATAAATTTATGTAATCTGGCACATATCGCTTGCGGATCAGTTATAAGGATTCCGACCGTCAGAATTAGGCTAGAATACACCATCGGATCAAGAGAAATTTCATACACATGACAGGGTACTTAAAATCCCCGATTGAGTTTCAGTGACTGTTGAACTGAAACTGGTCTGCCACGCATGATCTAGGAATCTGACTAGAACGAAAACTTAACTCCACCTAGATCCAAAGTCTGTGAGCTTAAGTCCGACCTTTGGCTCAAGGGGGCTTCCAGAAGTGCTCCTTTTAGCTGAAACAGGTCCACTTTGGATATAACCTAAGTATACCTTGACCTTAGGTCTATTTCGGTGTGATTTTAGGCTATATAAGGACCTTTAAACCCTCTTTCATTCAGCCATACGAATTTGAGAAAAACCCTAGGAGAGAGAAGTGAGAAAAGAGAGAGAAAGAGTGAGAGAAGTGGGAGAATCTCCCTACTACTTTACCCCGTCACTCTAAAAGCTCAACCACCCCATTCTAATCGCTTTCCCGGCGATTCCGACTTTGTTTCTAGGTAAGAAACCCTAACCCTAATCTGTTTTGGGGTTTTGATAATTGTAAGTTATGAAATAACTAATCTAAAGCATGTTATAGGTTACCACATCGTCGTATACTGAAGCTTAGCAAACCTATCGAATTCGTTTGGATTCTACGACAAAAGGTGCGGACTTTAGACGTATAGGTTATAGTTTTTAACGCTTTCAATGTCAGATAATGATAGATTCATGATCTGTATGTCATTGCACATGTACAAAGTGTTATCCATTTTGTTTTTCGATTATATGTTAACTACGTTGAATATACTGTATTCTTCGTATTTGTAGAAAGTACCGTGTACGTATAAATTTTGGAAATGGGTTTGCCATGATTATTTACTGTATGAACATATTATATATGTGTATAATACTTACTTGGCGAAAGGGGTCGCCCTAATACATGTTTTTGCTAATTTACACTATGTATGTCAAAATAGTGTATTCTAAGTGTTTGTGAAAATGCTTGTAAGAGTAAGTGCTTAGATAATCATGCTTTAGGTAGGTGTTGAGATAGGATTCTCAACTACCTTAGAAAAGTATATGATTTCCTCCATGTTGGTTGTTTAATTTAATCGCTTACTATGAAATATATGTGTTTGTATTTCTTGTTTATATTGTGCTTTGTAACATGCTTTATGACATGTTTGTTAACATGCTTGAATTACTTTGTTTATTATGCTTTACTCCACATGCTCTAAATAAGGATTGATTGCGATTGGGGCTATGATTATAGTCCAGACAATCGGTACCAGACTTGAGTTCATGGTTGAGATTCATTTCGCCACGTAGGATGTGTTTGACGAACCCAAGTCGTATTTCTGTTGGTGATAGTGGTTAGGCCACGCGAAGTGCTTATGCACTTCATGTCGTTCAGTTGATTATGCGCTCGAGCTAGTCAGGCTCATTAAGTAACCCGATATGTCTAATGTATGTTCACCATGTTTGGACGCTACTGCTTGAACCTGAGGTACTAACCTTACCAGTGCAATCCCGTTAACCGTGGTACCTCGATCCGCCAAGACTCATGAGTCGGGCATGGTGGTATGGGACACCGTGGTCGAGCTGTTGGCCTACGCTGGGGCTACGTGCCTCCCCGTAGTGACCAGTGAGCAACCCTGACTCGTGAGCTGAATACGCTGGTATGGGACACTGTATTCGAGCTGTCGGCCTACACTAATTGGTGACGAGCCCTTTGTAGTGACCTCGAGCATACTTTGAAGCTACAGAGAGGTGTCTAGCCTTCCCGTAGCAACAAGAGTATAAACTAGGCTTGTATTGATAAGGTGATGGGGGAGTGGTGTAACGATTCTATGTAACAGCCCTGACAGGCCTTGCAGCGACCTGGAAACACACCATCGTATGAGATTGTCTAGGACTGACGACCCTAGAATAGATCATTGTTGGGAATGATATAAGGAAAGTACCTTAGTTTCCCAATATTGCTGTTTGAAATGGACTAATAACAACTCGGTAATCACACTCATCATCACATTGCATGTGCCTGGAAGATGTGGAGCACTAAGGGTGTCAGCATGCCGCGGACGTAAGATGGTGCCGCACGAGGGAGTATGTTGGCGAGGGCATGCATCATAATTACATTTCATCCTTGCATTAATTACAGTACTTAGGAATGTTGTTTGTACTGCTTTATCATTACTGCTTGACTGATTTGATAATATGTTAACTTATGCTTTATTATTCCACTGAGTTAGCTACTCACTCCCACGTTACGGGACGGTGTTCTGGACACCCACCAGACTCTGTCTTAGACGTAGGTACCGACGATCCACAGGAGACTGACCCTGATTATTATGAAGATCAGGATGAGTTTTCCTACATACAGTTCACTGGAGGCTTCGCGTAGGCTATCCAGATTTACGGGATTACAGGGTTCATGATCACAGTTGTACTATTTTGTCATTTTGATTCGGGAACAAATACATGTATATGGTGACTCAGTTGGTATTCATACTCTTGAGATCGGGATTGTTTTGTTTTATATACATTTATATACATCTTTCAGTCTTCCGCTTGCGTTTAAACATGGATCTGAAGTATGAATTACTGTTTTGGTATAATCTCACTCATGTTTATTGCACTAACACAGACAACATTCAATCATAAGCATTTGTGTTGCATAAGTGATATTTTGGAACTCGAGTGTTGAGTTGCTACTCGACCCCCGATTTTCAGGGTGTTACAAAGCTGTAGTTGGAGTGGGGTGACAGTATGTTGACGTGACAGGGCTTACGAAGAGAGGAGAGGATGGAGTCTCATTTGACTTCTCTATACTTCCGGCGCTATTAAACGATTGAGGCAATACGGTCGTTGGTGAGCCCGTTTGGGGTGATACTGATACAGGTGAACCTGCCATTAATGTTTTACCTTTCTGTTCTCTCATCCATCTGACCCTTGGGGTGATCAAAGCCGGAAAGTCGCGCGATGTTAACTGCGGAACCACTCGCTCAAGATAGATTGCAGGAGGAGTGATTTCAGGATTTGTTTTAGCTGCATTGCGCATTACAGGTCCTTTAACTCTTGGCGAAGACAGATTCATTCGAAGACTCTTTACATTTTGTACTCTCGTTCTGTGAGACATCACGACAGTCAAGCCCTTATTTCCTTCTGGCGGTTGAGGCGAAGCAGATACAACCCCGATTGTCGCTCGAGTTAGGCTATTCTTGCTTATAAGAAGTTGAGTCATGCATTCTGAGGGTTGGTTCAACGCGTAATCTATCATGAACCCGGTCGGAGTGAAACGGAAGATCACTTTTCTCGTGGAAGTTGCCATTAGTATAATTTGTAGTCTATAATTGGATTCAGAAACCTTCAATTACAAAATGCAATTATAATTAGTATTTGGAAAGTGAATAATCTATCTTAGAGATGAAGGGGGGATGTTCCCACTGAGAGTTGCCATTTTGGCTTTAGAAGACACCAAACTACAATGAGAATTCTATAATACTCTCGATATTGTTATCGAAATAAAATAATGCTCCCCAGTGGAGTCGTCATTTTGTTTCGAACAAGAAACAAATGCATTTGATTTGGGGAAATTATTTTATTCGAATGTAACAAAGAGACTATATATAACAATCATTGTATTATTAATTTTGAGTTTATCTACATCCCTTCAATAGCCCTTGATTCCAAAATAGATCATTTAAAATAAACTAATTGTAATTAACAAAGCTTATATGTTGAATCTTGAATCCGGCAACATTTCGACAGTTGCTTCAGTCATCTCCTAGGACTTAGGAGGAATGTTAAATTGATCAATCAATCTCTCTTTTGAGCTTGTCCTTTCTGCAAAGGAGAAAGCTTGAAGTAATGAAGATTGAACTTGAATGCTTTCAGCAATTCCGACAACACTTTGGCCCCTATTTAGAATTGGCCACATAGTGACCTGGTTGCACGACCCACACAATCAGTTTGTCGGTTGCGCGGTCAGCGCAAATGATGAGTGGGTTGCACGGCTAGCGCAATTGACCCTTCCTTCTGCTCCTCACCTTCGGTCTTCTTTCAGAGCTCTGCTCTTCTTCCAAAATTTCTCTCTCTCTCTCTCAAATGAGAGGAGTGAGGTATTTATAGGCCCCCACACGTGCCAACTCTCGATCTTTGTACCATGGGGCCCACTTTGCATCAGATCGGACCGTTCATCATGATCTTTCTCTACTCTCAATTGCGTTGCGCTACTCGCACAACAGAGAAGTCAGTTGCACGATCTGTGCAACGTGCAATCACTTACGCGACCCGCATAAGGATGAAATCTGCCTTTTTACATGTTAAACTGTTTGCTCCACTCGTGCAACCGCTTCGACTAGTCGCGTGGTCCACTTAACCATTGCTTGTTGTGCGACCCGCGCAACTGCCAAAATATGGTTTCTTAGTTCTTTCCCCTTTCTTCACTTAATGTTTGATTTCTGACCTTCATCTTTTCTTGATGATTTTTTATGCTTCAAGAGATGGATACCATGCTAATATCATTAATGGTAGTTTCATTTATGATAACTAATATTAGTGTAACACGTTAATAGTAATCATTATGGTGATAATTTATATTACGATCTACTATGATAATATTTAAGAGTGACAAAACAATACGCTAGTATTCAATAATGATATTATTTTATTTTCTTGTCCATAATAACTATGCTTAGAATAGATAATTGCTAATGGCTATGCATTTCTAACATTAACTATCCTAATCATGATAGAAGTGGTAACAATGATAATTGAAATCAAGAAAATTTCTGTATGGAGGGAAAGGGTGGACTCACCTTGTCGTGCCTCCTAACTCAGCCAGCACCTCGACTCAACTCATGTGGATCTAGTCGACTCGACGGCTACACCAAAAGGAGACGTCCCACACCTTTTCTTCTTCTTCTCTATCCTCGTCCTCCTTTCCTTCTCTTTTCTTTCTTCAACATGCTGCACATCCAGCTAGAGCCTGGACCATGTCAAACCCAACTCGACTCAGCTGGACTCGGTTTCAGCCGAGCCAACTCAGCAGCAACCTCCTATCCACTCTCTCTCCTTCATTTCATCTTCTCTCTCTCTCTCTCTCATTTTCTTCTAGCTGGGAAAAAGGTCCGACAATGGCTGCTAGACTCAGTGGCATGAGTTCAGCTAACCCAGGGACGAGTTGCATGGCTCGGACCCAACTGAGTCAAGTTGGTGCAGGCACACCAACCCTACTATCTCTCTCTCTCTCTCTCTCTCTCTCTCTCTATACTCCCTATCTCCTCCATATTTTTTTTCTTCCCTGGTTGAACTGGACCGAACCAGGCCTAACCACATCCCTGCATAATAGGTTCAACTAAAACAGGCCCATCCCGACTTAGACTCGTCCTGAACTCGGACCGAGTCTGAGTGTGGCGTGACGGCAATAGACTCTCATCACTCTCCCTCTCTCTTTATTTCTCCATCTTGCTGGGCTCCCAGACCAGTTTTGAATACGTCAAACGATGGGTCAGCAAGTAGAATAACTCAGGCAGGCCCAAACCGAGTCCAAAATCATCGGCTACTCAGTAGTAGAGTTGCACGTTGCCGATGCACCACTCCACCCTCTTCTTTCATCCTTCTTTTTCTCTTCTTCCACTTCATTTCACTTTGCCGAAGGTCCAACTGCATCAGACGATCGAGCTCGTCTTGACCCGAACTGAACCCGATGCAGTTTTGAATGAGGAAGAAGGAGGTTGTTCCAATGGCGGATTTCAAACGGGAGCTTCTTCCTTCGATCCAGAGACATTGGGTGGTCTGGTTTAGCTCAAGGGAACTTGTGGACATGGATTTTCGAAGGTCGAATGGAGCTAGGATGGTGGGTTTGGAAGGAGAAGAAAACGGCTAGCTTTTGGATCCTCCCTTTGCAAAACCCTAATGACTAGGATTGTTCGGGATTGAGCGGCCGAGATCGAGGGATTCCAACGCATGCGGATTGCCAAGCTGGCAGCAACAACAGGTTTCTATTTTTGGAATGTTGTGTTTGTAGGACTCGTTTGTAGTGAGGATCGTGTGCATGCACACGAGCTCCAAGGTGTGGGGTTAGGTGGGGCTTGGTGAAATTTTGATTCCTGACAAGATGAATGGTTTAGATCAACATTCTGATATTAGGTGAGGCCCACCTGATCAGTTTTCACGGACGGGGTCCGTTCTCTGTGAAAAAAAAAAAGATGAAAAGGGAGAGGTCTTTGCGGGAAAACATGGGTCAAACCTTGTTTGACCCGTGTTAGTGGTTCGCTGTAGTGCTGGTGCATGTGCATTGTGCACACGGTCAACCCAAAGTGGGGCCCATAGGGCTATTTCGACGGATCCGCACCGCTCATATGGTTTTGCGGGTCCCATTAGGACGTCTAGTCGAAGGTGTGGGAAATCCAAGGTTTATGGGTGTAAGTTAACCCCGATGGATGAATGACTTGATCTATGGGTGTAAGTTAACCCTGACGGTTGAGTTTAGGTAACAGTCTGTGAATGTTCACTTAAATCGGGCTTGTGTTTTATACTAAAATCAGGTTCTCATGGTAACACAAAGTACTAAAAAGTACGAGGTGTTACAAACTACCCCTCTTAAAGAAAATTTCGCCCCCGAAATTCAACACTTCAACTACGATTGTGAATGACACTAGTTTAAGTTTATTTGTGCACGCAAGAGCCCATGACTTACTACTACAACATGGGTTATTACAATATACCACCCTTGAAGAAAAATGAATGAAGTTCTACTTCAATATTTAATGATATATGAACCTATTATTAATATTACGAGTGGTTCAATTATCCTAAAGATGTACCCTATGTCTATGTATGAAATCCCTATCCTGAAGATGTACCCTATCCTAAAGATGTACCCTATGTCTAAAGATGTACCCTATGTCTATGTATGAAATCCCAACAAGATGTATTCAAATTTCTCACAACCCTTAAGTTCATCGTCTAGCAAATCGACTAAGGTATTTTGATCAGGGTCAAATATTGCATATCAGACCCCAGTAATTACTTGATTTTACATACATGATAATATTTAATGCCAGATTTTACTCGTGTTTTTGTTACAGGAGGAAATTAGGAGCGTGTATAGCAAAATGATGTTAAAAGCATAGATTTGACGCTCCAGAGCACGAGATGTACTCCAGAAAACCAATGGTGAAGAATATACACGCCTGGGATCTGAGGAAAGCACGATAAAGAGGCCTGAAATTGGTGCAAAATGCAAGATCACATATTTCCCGCCATCCGATCAACTCGAAACTTCATACATGTGATGGGGGCCATAAATTAACCGTACATATTAAATTTTAGCCCTTGCAGATCTCGGGAAGTGGTCCAACGGACAGATCAGCCCGTTAATCTACAATTTGGTACCCGCCTGATATTTGGAACTGCCTAAAAATTGGTCCTGACGGTGGAAATAAGATGAGAAAGCGGAAGGACGGAGTAGATTTCTCAAAACCTCACGGTGGGACCCATTTACAGGGCATGCATGTGCACAGCACACGTGCACTGGGAGTGCACCGAACCCAAAGTCGGGTCAGCGCGGGCGCTGACCCGCGTTTTCTCCTCATCTTTAAAAGTTCAAAAGACGCAACAGCGTCTTCGAAGCGAGCCGCCGGTTCGTGGTTGTGGGGTCCACCTTGTGTCCAAATAGACAATCCGGACCGTCCATCCGCTTCCTGGGGCGGCAGTTACCCTCGCCTAGGTGGCAAAAATCCGAATGAAAGCATAGATCAGATCCCATCAGTTCAAACGAGATTGGACGGCAACAGAAAGCCGCGTGGGCTGCACCGAATCCACCCTAAAACCAGTAAATTCTTACTGATTTTTCGAGCTGAATCTAATGTACGGAGTAGATTTCTCAAAGCACCTGTGAAGTGGGACCCACCATCATCACAGCGTCGGTTTGGCGTCCGCGTACGTCCGACGGCTGCCAGTTTTTGCGGAATTTAGTGGGCCCCGTACGTCACCTGTACAGAAGATCTGATCCGTCCATCTGTAGAGGGCCATGAGAACTACAAAACCATGCTGAGATTCCACTCCCATGCGTACACACGTGTGCGGTACAGAGGCCAAAAGTGGACTGCCCCGGGACGTTAAAAACTGAGTTTTTTGTGATTTCTTCTGTGGGCCGCGCTAATGGACCTTCAAAACCACCCATTCCTGACTGAAATTTCGTCCTGAATCTAATGGACGGGGTGGATTTTCCAGAAAACACCTCTGTGGGGCCCACCGATCACGGCTGCGAAAATTTGTACTCCGAGTCCTTCTACGACTCTGCCACCAAATTCCAGCCATCCAGCAGCTATAAAAGTGGAGTTTTGGACGTGGGAAAGGCATTCAGATCCAGAGAATTCAGAACGATTCAGAACCAGGAGGAGCTCCAGATCTACAAACAAGGGAGAGAAGAAAGAGAAGAGAGAGAAGAAAGAAGAGAGAGAAATGGTTTGAATTTTCCTTAATGATTTTTTATCTTTATTTTTTCCATTTAATGGAGTTTATGGGTAACTAATCTCTCAGCTAGGGCTGAGATGAAACCCCTAATTTGAATACCCTTTGTTCCATGTTGATTTTACTTTAATTAAGATCGATTTGTTTCTTTCCCTAGTGTGCTTGATTGTCTTAAATTTTATACTTCTCCATCTATGAACTTTTGAGTCTATGGATGGATGTGTTTGGATGCTTATTCTAGGTGCTTGTATCTGATCATGAACAGGTTCGTGTAGAGGAAGAAACAGGGTGCTTTACTGAACTGCATATTCCATATGCCCGATTTGGACATGGGATATGTTATTCATGGCATTGCTTGAAGGAATTAGACAATCTGTATGCCCGATTAAGGACAAGATTGTGCTTTCTCTAGATAAGTTGATCAATCTAATTTAAGGTGAATTAACAGACAAAACAATGGTTAGGATAATTAGGGGTGGATTCGAAAGTCCTAGTGCTCTCTCTGATTGAATTTTCTTCCTTATTCTCAATAGTTATTTTCCATAGATTTGGGTTAGCAATTTGATTCTTTATTTGTTGAATTAGTTAAGGAGAATCGTGAATTTGAATTGTGACGACCAGTCCCTGTGAATTCGACCTCGGTCTTACCGAGTTTATTACTACATCACAACCCTATACTTGGGGAGTGAACATATTTACGTTCCACTAACGGTTGAAATCATTCCAATATTAACCAAATTTAGCAAATTATTTAAACTCTTACCAACATCAGGATTTCCTGTAGTGTTCACTAAGATTACAAGTTCACCTAAGTGGAAGTAATAGTAATGTTGTATCTTTCTCTTTAGTTTCTTTTACTTCTAATGATAGTTCCCTATTGTCCAAAGCACAATACAATTCCTATTTTCCAGTGTTCAGGCTAACACCAATAGATGGTCGTAGTAGGTTTGAGCCCGATACACTGATCATCTGTCTGTGTAGGATAGAGGATTTTGGTATTCACTCATAATCCTGTTAAATCTCGACCATTCGCTTGATCAGATCATTGAGATTTACTAGGACTTAAAGCTTAAGCCAAGCCATGTAAACTTTGTTTAAATATGGTTCCATCAACTCGTGATCCCTATTATTCTAGACTCATGGGAAATATCATGTAATCTTATACCCTCATAAGGACAAGTCTATGTAGCCCATTACACTTCTACTGCATACTCTGATCAATCTAAGCATAACGCAAAAATTTCAGGACCAAGGTTTCCTACGTGAAATCTAAGTTTGAGATTTTTGCTAAATTTATATAGGATTTCAAATCTAATTTCAATATGCTTACGCTAGGGTTGCAAAGCTACCCAAAGTTTTATAACTTCGCCTTTAGTCAATTCTATGTACTGGAAATTATGAGAGAGATCGCCTCTAGCTAAAAAGATGTATTAAGGGATTCAATTTACAACTCCTAATGTGATCCTTAGGTCCAGGGAGTGTTTAAACTCGACCTAATAGGCAATATGGGGGTAAGAAAGTTATATATTGCCTAAGTTCGTTTCGCTCCCTAAGCGTGGTGCAATGTTATCTCTAACTAAGAGAAATTATAAAAAAAGTTTGAATCCTAGATTTCTAAAATGTCCTTTTGGAGTCAAGCGAGTGAAAAAATGTTCTCGTACGGTACATAGATTTAGTTTTTAAGTTTAAACAACTATTTTGGTAGTTTTACAAGGGAACAAAGTTTTATTTCTAACTTTCAAACAACGATCCTATAGTTTATAGGGGAATCAGAGTTTTTTGTCTCTAAGTTCAAATGACTAAACTTAAAATCTCCAAGGAGACCTAAGTTCATTTCTAAGTTTTACGATCATCTAAATACTTTTTCAAGGGGCCTAACACTTGAGTTTCTATATTCTCATTTTCTCCCAATTCTACGGATTTCTACATAAGTTAACATCCAAGGTCTAACCTAAAAATTTCAAGGGGCCTAAAGTTCGAAGTATCTATGTTTTCAAATTTTTGAAAGTAACTTTTCATAAGTTCAAATGAATATTCTAATAATCTCTAAGGGAAACTAAGTTTGGGTTTCTACATTCTCAATCATTCTTCTATATTTAAGGGAGATTTACCTAAGTTCAAATTTCTAATTTCAAACATCCTAACTTGAGACATTTAGGGTTTGTATAAGATCATTTCCCAAGGTTTGGTTTGTCCAAATTATGCTCTAATACCAACTGTAATGCCCCGTGTTTTTAGGACCCGAGTACACGACCCATTTCCCAGAAACCCAAGTGTTAACCTATAAAGAGCCAATTTATTATATATATATATATATATATATAATATATATATATATATATATCCCTTTTTTTCTTTCAGAGTTAGCAGTTTAGCGTAGAATGGACAAATCAACATAAAAGAACATTTACATTTATATTTAGAGTATACAAGAGCTGCCCATAATGACTTATATAAACCAATGTCTTTATATTAACTGTTACAAGATTTACATACATGAGAAATAATAAATAAATAAAAACATATAAACGAAAGCCGCAAGATCGCTCAGGTTCCTTGACATGTACAACCACGCATCCTTGACCATCATAACGGCTCCTTATCAGTTTGAACCTGCATATCACTTAAGCCACCTATGCTACCTATACAGTTATATATTTGATGGATGAGTGACCAACTCAGTGTGAATTCTCTTCAAGATTACACACCGCCACCTTAGCTAAGCATAGTTAAAAACAACAAGGCACCAAAATAATACATGATGCAGTCCTTTTTAAATGTATGGATGTGTAAATGCACATCGATATGGGGATGCTCATCCAATCAGACTTGGGCTCGTCACCCATGCAATCATCGACCTGGGAATGCTCATCTAGTCGGACTTGGACTCGTCACCCGTGCAAAAGACTGTCACCAGCGTAGCATATCTCGTACAACATAGTGTCAATTACAATCAACCAATTTAAGTAACTCAATGGTCACTACGGGGGGCTCGTCACCCAGCGTAGGCAAACAGCTTAGGCATAATGTCCCATGACCACCATCCCTGACTCATGAGTTTCCCCATCTTATGATGTTTAATGGATGCCTGTCGACCAGTGACCAATCAAATTTCATAAGTAGGGATTACCATTATATGGTATAGGCCATCAAAGGCACGCAAAGCAATCAACAAACAGGGGACAAATGTTAAATTGCAGCGGTAAAAGAGGTACACGGAACATCAAATCAATCGACAAAATGGGTTGAGCAAGGCTAAATCAGAGTGGTTAAAAGAGCTCATTTCTAAGCCACTCAAGCCGTATGCCCTATGAATGGTAAATCCCACATTAATGTTCCATATCCCATATAACCTCCAATCGAGGGTCCATTCTTTACCACCTTCTATCTTGTTACATCCTAAGCATGGGTTCACTACACAAGGGGGATCACCCACCATTAAGTGCAGTGAATAGAGATCCATAAGCGACTCACAACAATTCCATGATAAAAGATATAGTTATAGCATGCCAGACATAAGTTGATTCATAATAATCACAATAAGTCATGAAAAGAACTATCAATTGAAGTTCAAATGAAAACCATTATGTAAGTAGTCATTGTATGAAATCACGGTGCACAACTGTCAATATAGTTTGAGTTTAGGCCATGTATTAAGAATCGATAAGAGATCGCATGTTATGAGGTAACATCTGTGATTTTAATAAAGACTATTACTTAAATTGTAAGACCTATATCCTATCTGTACCGTTCTGTAGTCTTCCGCGGTCCTTACGGTCGAATTTCGGCAACCCGCGATCTGTTATCGCCATTTGCGCACGATCTTGAGTCGTATCCCGTATTTAAGAGTCGGCTCGATCCAAGACTTGCACCCTAGCGACCGCGCCGTCGCTACGGTTCCAACGCCGCTTCTTGTGCACCAAGGCGATACCCGGGCCAGGAGACGTGGGCCCACATCCAATTTGAGAAAAATACCGCACGTTGCAATTTCGAGAGAATCTCTACGAAATGTCACATCAATCCATCAATCAATCAAAAAAGTACTTAATCACCTCACACCCCATCCCCAAGTACAACCACCCTCCCCTAAAGTCAACACTCTCTTACAACTAAGTACACCTACCCATCACTCACCATCCCTCTCTCCCATCCTCCATCACTCCTCTCCATCATCTCTCTCTCTCTCTCTCTCTCTCTCTCTCTCTCTCAAGCAACCCCAAGAGAAGAATCGTTCATGGCTTCCATGGAGAAGACATGTGTGGCCCGAAGACATGTGTGGCCCACCTTCCTATCACCCAATCCCAACCTCTAAAATCGATCTCAACCGTCGAATCTTGTTCCCTTGAAGCTCTACAACGCGTTGTGGAAGAATGAAGAAGAAGAACCTAAGGTGGGTGATCCACCATTGATTTCAAGTTTAGGGCCCACTTGTTGTGGGATCCACATCGATGTATGTAATGTAGAGAGGGGCCCATAGTGGCGGGGTCCCTCTACCTCACCATCTCTCTCTCTTTCTCTTTCTCTCTTCCTCTCTCTCTCTCTCTTGTTTGGATGGTGTGTGCATGTGGCTGATCACGAAGTATGTATTATGAGTCCGGATCCTCTGTTACCCAGTCAACAACAGAGAATTCCGAATACCCTAAAATTCATTGGTCCACGTCAACACTCACTGAAAAAATAAAAAAATAAAAAAAAGCTTCCGACACCAAACCACTAGGGTAACAGGAAAATCCTGTTGACCCGACAACAGAGGATCCCGACTTTATCTGGTCAACAGGGATTTCCTGTTACCATAATGGCTTGGCGTCCGACGCATTTTTTAATTTTTTTTTTTTAATTTTTTAGTGAGTGGTGACGTGGACAAATGAGATTTAGGGTAGCAGGAAATTTCCGTTGACCAGATAACAGAGGATCCGGCCTCGTATGGAGCCGGGATCCTCTCTTTCCCATACATATAAATATAGCATAATATATTATATTAAATAATAAATGTTATGGTGGGCCACTCCCACGTGGAACCCACCATACCTACAGCAGCGCTACATGGCATGCTGTATTAACGTCAGCTCCTTTGACGTGAGGAGAAATCCTCACCGTCCACGGATCAGTGACGTCACCAGTTCTGTGGACCCCACCAGGTATGTGTTATCTCAAGCCGTCCATCCATCTGCTCCGCCTTGATGCTTGTGTCGCATATCAACCGTCCATCCACTTATAGCTGGGGCGGGCAGGAGCTTTGAGTAGCCACTGTGATGAATGTGTTACATCCAAACCGTTCATCTGTCCAGACGTGGCGGTGAACCCCACCTATGATGCACATATCCAAGCTGTCCGTACGTGGGACCCACCTAAAGTATGTGTTGCATCCACCGTCCAGAACGCTGGACGGTGGTACACCATTGATGCATGAGGTTTATATCCACGACATCATCTGTTTTGAGGTGTGGGCCCACCCCACACGTGTGGGCAGGTGGGACCACCTTGATTAATGTGTTTTATATTCACGATGTCCAGTCATATGGACGGTGTGACCCACCTGGTTGAATTCACCATCACCGTCCATTAGGTTTGAACGTCCAGCAGCAGCTGCTGCTGGACGGTTTGTAAAATAATATAATAAAATAAAATAATTAATTAATAAATAAATATCAGCTTTATTTAAAGCAGATGGGCCACACGTGTGGACCTACTGATGTCTGTGTTCGATCCAGACCGTCCATATGTGGTCCTCACCAACGACAGCAGATGCTGCATACGTCAGCAAGTTCCGTGGGTCCCATCTGAACCGTGGACCCTACATAATATATGTATTTTGTCACAACCGTCCATCTGGACAGTGGGGACCCCACCTAGCTGCTGTATTGACATCAGCAAGTTATGTGGGCCTGATCAGAGGTATGTGTTATATTCAAACTAGCCATCTAAATGGCAAGATCGTCTTAGGCTTGAGACTAGAAATGAAGCAGATTAATATCTCTGGTGGGCCACGTACGTGGATACCACCATGATATATTTATTTCATCCACACTGTCCAGATTGTGCTCGACGGTGCTGGACAATGTTTGGACGGTGCTGGACATATTAGGACAGTGCAGATTTACATAGGCAATGTTTGAATGGTGCTGATTTATATGGATAATGTTTGGACCGTGCTAATTTACATAGGCAATGTTTGAATGGTGTTGATTTACATGGATAATGTTTGAACTGTGGTGATTTACATAGGCAATGTTTGGGTGGTGCTAATCATCATTAGAGCGCCATGTGCACCATAGAATGATAGTGTACTGTGACACACATGTTACACCTATA
Organism: Magnolia officinalis; assembly: GCA_021015155.1. Classification (NCBI taxonomy): domain Eukaryota; kingdom Viridiplantae; phylum Streptophyta; class Magnoliopsida; order Magnoliales; family Magnoliaceae; genus Magnolia; species Magnolia officinalis. Next base: position 36,091,824 of record JAJHSJ010000007.1, read on the forward strand.
ACTATTGAAATGATTTATGGTGCGGTCCAAGCCCACTTGAGGCCCATTGGTGCAGCCCATCCATGAGGCCCATCATGATGTATATTTAAGGCTCATGTGTAGGGCCCACCTGTGATGTATTGAGGCCCATGTGTAGGGCCCGCCGATTGTATATTTGAAGCCCATTGGTTGTGGCCCATTGTCATGTATTCGAGGCCCATGGGCAGGGCTTGATGTAATGTATTTATGGCCCATGAGTTATTGTCACGCCCCGAACTCGGAGACCAGGCTCACAAAATTCCCGATCGCCGAATCCGGCGCTGACAGCCTCCGTAGTACCCCATTCTCGGCTCCCGGCACCTATATACCAGGTTCCGATCCTAGGATGCTACAAGGAGGATTTCTAATAACCAATTTGATTCGTAATGAGCATAACCACAAGCATAACCCACGAACAATAATCACAAGAACACCATCACAAAATGCACTGTGATAAAAAACTTTTTAGTACAAGGCGTATGGAAGGGAAATACAATATACTGAAAATGACAAAAACTTCAAAAGCTCGGCTGCACGCTCCAACTGCGACGAGACTACGGCTGCGTTCTGGCGTCACCTGCACGCATCAATGTGCATAAGCTTATAGAAAGCTTAGAGGGTGGTGTAAGTGTGTGTGCAATATAAGCGTGCTTAGAATGCAAGGTCAGAGTAATGCGGAAACATGCTGATGAGTACATGAATGCAGTCAGCTGTACCAAGGCTATGTGGTGCAAGATATGAATACTATCGGCCATGTCAAGGCCACGCGATGCATAATGTAAGTCAAGCATGTCAAACCATATCCACATATCAATGAAGCTCCTCACTAGAGCATCAAGTCAGTACGGTTCTTAGTCTGGATAATCATCGGGGTCTAGTACACTCTAGCCAGCTTGTCATCCCTATCCGAACGCACAACTGGGAGAGTGGAAGAGACCTCACTATCCGCCTGCTAGTATCGGCCCGGCTCGTCGATAGCGGACCGATTCCTCAAGCTGGTCAAACTCAACCTAGAAATTGTCCCCTCACTCAGGCGGGTAAGGTCACACCCCATTCCAACCGACCACGACACAGTGGGAGACGCGGCCTACTGTTACACGGCCCTCGCGCGCTCGTGTATCCACTCGGTCTCGACGTTGGAGTCATCCTCTGGTACCATCGGGTTTAGAGATTTTCACCCAGGGACATCTATATTGCCCGTATGTTAGAACCAAACATTTCCGGTATCCAATCCAGCCACCCACGATGTGTTTGTGGAGGCTATGGCCCTGATGTAGCTAGGGCATACAATAATCATGATCATATAAATGCAAGTGCATGAATCACTCTACCAAACATGCAACAGTCCTGCGTGAACCATGCGCTTATGTAGGGCAACTCTGCCTATCAGGGAGCCTATAAACAGTTTGCCCGAAGGCATATGCTATGATCAGTCATTTCTCATATCAGTCATACATATGATGCGTATGATAATGAATCATGGATCTATACTAAATATGTATATAGGGATGGGCTCTGCGTATCACAGAGATGGGCCTAGACGGCCTACTTACTATAAGTATGGGCCTATCAGTGGGCCTTAGGGAGTATGACAATGCAGACATTTAACCAACATTATCTTTACAATGTGGACGTCAAACCAACATTGTTTCTAAGGTACAACTCGTTATAAACATCATTATATACACCACGGAGGAATCACGCATTGCAATGGACCTAATTGCACCCCATTGGCCTTAAGTACATCAATTGGGCCGTATCATATAGGCCTTATATTCATCAAGTGGACCACCTCAATAAGCCTCACCAATGGGCCTTAGGTACTTTGCAATGGGCCATCACTCATGGGCCTTAGAATGCATTAAAATGAGCCCAATCACATAAGCTTTATGTGTATCAAATGGGCCAAATCACATAGGCCTTATATATATCAAGTGGGCCTCAACAATAGGCCACAAATACCTCAAATGGGCTCATAACGTGGGCCTATATATATTAAGGTAGGCCCCAACAACGGGCCTATAAACACATCAAGATGGCCTACATACATGGGCCCATATATACCAAAGTGGGCCTCAACATTGGACCTATATACATGCCAAGATGGGCCTAAATACATGGGCCCATATGCATCCAAGTGGGCCTCAATAATGAGCCTAAAAATACATCAAGATGGGCCTAAATACATGGCCCATATTTACCAAAGTGAGCCTCATATGAGGCCCGCCATAATGTTTATTTTCCTATCCAATCTGTTGATAAGGTCACATGAATAGGGGGGCCACCAAAATGTATTTTCCAGCCAACCTATTGATATGGTCACATGGACCAAGGGCTCACTGTAACGTTTATTTGCCATTCAAACTGTTCATAAGAACATGTGGGCCAGGGCCCACCATAATGTTTATTTTCATCCAATCTGTTCATAAGATCACGTGGCCCAGGTCCCACTATAATATTTACTTGCCACCCATCCTGTTCATAAGGTCACACGTGACCCGGGGCCCACGGTCAGGGAGCCCACCGTAATGTTCATTGGCCACCCAATCTGTTCATTGGGTCACGCAGCCAGGGCCCACCGTGATGTTTATTTTCCAGCCAACCTGTTGATGGGGTCACACGGTCAGGGGGCCCACCGGAATGTGGTTCCCAAATCCAGCCCACCCATTACGTGTGTCCCACTTGGCTTAGGGTTCAGAACAAGTTTCAGCTGTATCCAAACTTCAGGTAGGCCCACCAAGTGCTTTTATATGTTTTTGGCATGTCTTCATGATTTTAGATGATATGGCCCACCTGAGTTCCGTATACGGCTGATTTTTGGGACAACCCATAATCAAAGGGGACCCATCAAATGCCCGGTGTTGATGATCGAAATGCATCACAGTGGTGGCCCACAGCTGGGGCCGTGAGTCCCAGCCGGTCCACCCGTCCGCCAGCACGCAGGCGCTGCCTGCGTGCGTTTTGACAGCAGCAATAGCTGCTGTTGGTTTTATATATATTTTTTCCCTAGGTGGGACCCACATTAATCGGATCTACTCCGTCTATTGCATGTGTCCCACAATATTAGGGGTCCAAACCAAGTTTCAGATGGGTCCAAGCTTCTTGTGGGCCCCAGCAATCATTTTTCCAAAATTTAACAAAAATACTAGTATTCTGAACGCCATGGCCCGCCAGAAAATGGGATCAGCTTCATTTTTTTGGCTCAACGCCTAAAATGAGCTAGAGAACGGAATGAACGGCGGGGATCAACTCCATACATCAAGGCGGGGCCTACATGAGTAACCCACCCCAAAAGAAATTAATTTTTTTATATAGCTTGGAAGTACACCCATGTCAGCGCACGCACTCCATGTTAGCCGCCTACGTCCAGTGTCCAGAGACGCTGGATGGTTTGGATAAACACTGCATCATGGTGGGTCCCACATGTACGTGGCCCACCACCATGTAATATATATATATATATATATATATATATATATATATATATATATATATATATAGTATTAATACAAATAAATATAATAAATTATATAACATGTGGGCTTCCCACCATCCAAAAATGGACAATGGATGTCTCCTAAAAATGTAGTGGGCCACACCAATGATGAATGGAGTGGATTTAACATGATTTGGTGGGACCCACTTCATTCTAGGGAGGAGAGAGAGAGAGAGAGAGAGAGAGAGAGAGAGAGAGAGAGAGAGAGAGAGAGAGAGAGAGACCGTGATAGAGAGGAGGGACCCCACCACTATGGGCCCTCCATTGATACAATACATAGATCAAAATGGGTCCCACCAACAAGTGGGCCCTTAAATGGAAATCAACGGTGGATCACCCACCTCTTGTACTCCTCCTTGCTTCCTTCCACTCCTATGCTCCTTTGCTTAACTTTTAATGGTGGATGATGGACTTTTGATGGTGTGGATGAGAGATGAGAGGGGGTGTAGAAGGTGGGCCACACTTGTTGTGGTTTGGGGAGAGAAGAGAGCTTGGACGTGGGTTTGCTTGGGAGATTTTGGGAAATGAAAGAGAGTGAGATGATATGGATGGGATGATGGGTGATGGATGGAGTGATGGGTTGAGTGATGGCTTGTAAGAAAGTGATGGGTGAAGGGATGTAGAGTTGACTTTGGGTAGTTTGTGTAAGAAAAGGGTAAGGATAGGTATGGGTTGTACTTGACTTGACATGTGATGTGAACTTGATTGATGGGATTGATTGATGGGACATCTCGTAGAGATTCTCTCGAAGTCCGCAACGTGCGGTATTTTCTTCGAATCAAACGCAGGCCGACATCTTCTAGCCTGGGTATCGGGTCGGTGCGTGAGTCGTGACGTTAGAACCGCGGCGACGACGCGGTCGCCAAGGTACAAGTTTTGGGTCGATCCGACTTTGGCATGCAGGTCTCATCTTAGGATCGTGTGCAACATGGATTTAGGTCGAGGATTGCCGGAATTCGACCGGAAGGATCGCGGAAGCCTTCAGAACAGTACAGACTAGGATACGGGTCTTACAGTTGTGGCCCATTGTCATGTATTCGAGGCCCATGGGCAAGGCTTGATATAATGTATTTATGGCCCATGTGATGAGGCCCACCTATTACATATTTGAAGCCCGAGGGTCATGACCCATTGTGATATATTTTTAGCCCATTCGACAAATTAGGGCCCATTGGCGCGGCCTGATTTGATATACATGAAGCCCATTGGTGCGGTCCATCACGATATATTTTGGCTCATGGGCGGGGCCCACTCGTTTGTATTATCAGGCCCATGTAATGAGACCCACTTGGCATATGAGGCATAGTATTGTGGCCCGTACGATGAGGCCCATATGATATATTTGAGGCCCAAGTGCAAGGCCAACCTATTGTGTATTCGAGGCCCGATTGATGTATGTTGGCCCGTATAACGAGGCCGATGTGACGTAAATGACGCCCATCATGATCGTATGTGAGGCCATGGGCACACAATATGTTTGGCCCTATATAGGCCACTCCTTGGGAGCAATGTTGGTTAAATGTCCACATTGATAGGCAATGATGGTTGGATGTCCACATTGTGACCTTCCCTTATGCCTTGTTAGGCTCATTCTCATAATTCTCTTGTGGGTTAACCCAGATAAGTGGGCCCCATTCGTCATAAACGGATGATTTCGCGTTATCAGATTTGATATAACCCCAGCCGAGGGCCGATTCTTATATTATGGTTGATCGGCTATTCCTCTATGGACCCCGCCTTGTTTACATGCTGATTATCGGTGCCGATTATCGATGCTGATTGTCGGTGACGATTATCGGTGCCGATTATCAATCATTGAAGTCGATTATCGAAGCTTGAGGCCGATTCCGTTGTTGTGGAAGATTCTGTTGGTCGAGGCCAATTTCGTTTGGTCGAGGTCGATTCCGTTTGTCGAGGTCGATTGACCGATTATCGATCGAGGTCAATTATGTGGCCGATTTCTGATTTGATTGTCGTGGTCGATTGACCGATTAGCGATTGAGGCCAATTATCATGACCGATTGCCGATTTGATTGACGTGACTGATTTGTCAATTCTGATTATCGATCAATTTTGATTGTCGTGAGCGATTGCCGATCCCGATTGACGTGACTGATTTTGTGGAAAAGGCCTAGCTATATGTCCTAGAGGGGGGGTGAATAGGACAATGCCAAATTAAAACTTATAACAACGGATTAATAAGAATATGATAGCCAAAGTAAATCATAATGCAGGAAAGTGAAACAACCTCAAAATTTAGATCTTGAGAGGTTGATACAAATGTTGTTCTAAGGACAACCTTACACCAAAAACCAGAGTTTATGGTAGGACAACCTTATTTCTAGAAAGATCTTTGTATCAAATCTCAAACCAAAGAGGAATAAAGAAATAAATACAAACTGAATTGAAATAAATTGTAATCACAAATGTAGTGTTCTAGGACAGCCATACACCATAAAAATGGCAGGCAACCTTGCTGGAACAACTTTTAAAAGAAATTGAATATCAAGCTGATAAAGGAATAGCAGAAAATAAATTCTAAACTATTACAAAATTCTCACAATGCTTGAATTAATGATTACACATTCACCACCATACATAACATCCCACAAAAGAATATTAAAGATTAGA